>CM046429.1:36673330-37273330 GCA_025506505.1 Flaveria sonorensis | reverse complement strand
GTATTTCTGCCAAGAATAAGTGGGACCTCAATAAGCTTAAAGGTTTTGGCTGCATTGGTTCAGGGGGAGTTTGTTGGACCAAAAGAACCAATGAGCCTGATCAGAAAAACCTTTAAGTCCCACGGACATTACAACAACTGAAGTAGTCTGCAACAGCTGAAGACATCAGCTGATAACAAGGTCTGAAGACAAAGTCTGAAGTAAAGAGCTGAAGACAAAGTCTGAAGTGAAAGAGCTGAAGACAAAGTCTGAAGTGAAAGAGCTGAAGACAAAGTCTGAAGTGAAAGAGCTGAAGACAAAGTCTGAAGTGAAAGAGCTGAAGACAAAGTCTGAAGTGAAAGAGCTGAAGACAAAGTCTGAAGTGAAAAAGCTGAAGACAAAGTCTGAAGACAAAGTCTGAAGACAAAAGCTGAAGACAAAGACTGAAGACCAAGTTTCAGATGATTGTCACAACAGCTGAAGAAGACCTCTTCAGTAGTTGTGATGGTTTCCTTTCAGTAGTTGTAGTTTCCTTTCTGTACTTGTAGTTTCAGTAGTTTTATGTTTCTTCGTGTACTTAGAATAATCTGAGATGTTCTCAGTTGTTGTGAACATTCTCAGTAGTTTGCTTACTTTCAGTAGTTTGTAATAATTCTGTTAGATGTCACTATCAAGTGACATCAGCAGACGTCACATTCCTATATATAAGGAATGCTGACCTAATTGTAATCGGTGCAGCTTAGGAAAACCTAGCAGCCGCCATACCGAAGCATGTGTGCATGAATGTTATTATCCCTTTGCAGAAAACCCTATTTCTATATAACCGTGTACTGTTCCATTGAATATTTATTGTGTTTTTGCTATATTTGCTTAATTCTTGCTCTAATTCCGCTGTGATTCAACTCTAATTGATCAAACTTAGATCACTGATCCTAACAAACTGGCTGACATGGAAGTGTCAAAGGAGAGGAAGGAAGCTGAGGATGCAAAACTGCTCCTCAAGATCAAGGAAGAAAGAAGAAGAAAAAGAATCTACTAAGCTTATATCCTCTCCCTAGTTTAGGAAAGTCCTGAGATAGAGACTACGGCTACTGAGCAACAAACTCAGGTAGGTAGGGAACAAGATAGGCAATACATGATAGCCTACATGAGTGCCACAAGTTTCTATCAGGCAGTAGACCTTCTTCCTTTATGTAGGGTACAACAATTGAATAATCTAAAGCTTACCAAATGATAATCTGAGCCAACTGAAGATCTCATTGTACGAGTTCAGAGACCAAGTTGATAAACAGAAGAAAAACAAATACTAGACAAAGTCAAGAAGACAAAGTCAACATCTAGACAAATAGAAAAGTCAAAATTAGGCCTTGATGTAACAATAGTATAAATAGACCCACTAGTGCATTTTTGAAAGTGTGGTTCTTGTGTGTGTGTTTCTGATGGTGTGAATCACCAACCAAGGAGAAATCCTCTCCTTTGGGTGGGTTTGATCTACATCCATCTTTGTATTTGATTTTTCATTGTAACTTGTTCATCACATCAATGAAATCATCTACTTATTATCATTTGCTTCTTGCATTCTTTGATTCACACACCTCCACCCATCTTAATTTTGAATTTCTAGGTCAAAAACATGATGAATCTTAAGATCCAAGCTCATTGAATCTCAAATATTGATTTAGCAAAATGGTATCAGAGCTGTTGGTTGTTGGATTCATTTAAGTTTCAGATCTAGTTTCAATTTTATGATGTCAAGAACAAAGAAGAAATCAAAAAAAAAATAAAGAACAAAGTCACTGTTCATCAAAAAGAAGAAAAACCCATCTATTCATCTCAAAATCAAGAAGAAATCAAAACATCCAGTGAATTTGGTATAATTCGAAGCTGATAAATCATTCCACAGATTATCACTTCAACATGTAATACAATTGAATCGGATCCAAATCAGATACAAGAAGAAAATGAGTTTGGCGATGTTTGTTCATCGAGGATTATCAACAAATTCAATCGGCTTGCAAGATTAGATGGATATGCATGCTTTCGAAAATGATTCATGAACTATTCTCTCATTAAATCGATTGTGTTGAATGATTCAGATTGAAGCTCAGATTGATACATTCAGATTGAAGAATAACAACACTGGTACTCGCATTTGTTTAAGTATGAAATGCTGTTGTTGTGTAAACAAATGCTGATGAGAAGTAAACAAATGCTGATGGTGTAAACAAATGTTGATGACGAGTAAACAAATGCTGATGGTATAAACAAATGCTGATGTTATGCACACAAATACGGATGATGATCATACAAATGCGGCTGATCATCACACAAATGCGGCTGATGATCATGCAAACGCAGCTGAATCATCACATGCAGCTGGTCATCACACAAATGCGGTTGATGATCATACAAATACGGATGAACATCATACAAAATACGGATGGTTGTACACTAATGCGGACTCATTAAATTACACATGTGTAACAAATGCGGCTACTTTAGTGTAACAGTGTGGATGAGTACTCACCTAATACGGCTGAATTAACTTCAAATTCAATTCATTGACAACATAAGATAATGAATAGATGATGAATAATTGATCACAACAAACAAGAACAAGACATTATCATGAATATGGATGATTGCAACCAACAGGCACATCCATTTTGAGCATTCAAACCAAAAGAAGAATTCAACTTTGGTCACATCATCATTGATTTATTCAGGGATTTGTATAACTGTTTGATACTCTTTCTGAAGTACTTGGATTCATCTTCTGTGATGACTTTCTGCACCTGTGTCTATCTACTGAGTGGAGCAGTTAGACAGACTTTAATTAAGGGAAGTGACAGTCAACTAAAGAATGATATTATCAAGTTATTTCAGAGATTCAAAGAGTAGAAGTGTTTTCAAGATTGACTTATGTTCCTGATGCTATTTTTTGAAGTTCAAAGCCTTATCATATGCCTAATACATTCAAATCCTTTGAGTGTGATATGAACAGTAATCCAAAAGTGACACATCCCATATCCAATGCGCTAAGTATTCTCAAAGAGATTCTATCCTTTGTCAGAAATATATTAGGAGAAGCTTAATCTAAGGACAAGTACTACAGTAAACTGTGTCAGAACATTAGCTGATCAATAAGACATATGACAGAGAAGATCTTCAAAGTTAAAGTTTGGCAAGCATTAGTTTAGGGGGAGTATTGTTGGGTTCAACAATTGAATAAACTAAAGCTTACCAAGTGATAATCAGAGCCAACTGAAGATCTCATTGTCCGAGTTCAGAGAGCAAGTTGATAAATAGAAGAAAAACAAATACAAGACAAAGTCAACAAGACAAAGTCAACATCAAGACAAATAGAAAAGTCAAAATTAGGCCTTGATATAACAATAGTATAAATAGACCCACTAGTGCATTTTTGCAAGTGTGGTTCTTCTATGTGTGTTTCTGATGGTGTGAATCACCACCCAAGGAGAAATCCTCTCCTTTGGGTGGGTTTGATCCATATCCATCTTTGTATTTGATTTTCATTGTAACTTGTTCATCAACATCAATGAAATCATCTACTTATTATCATCTGCTTCTTGCATTCTTTGATTCACACACCTCTACCCATATTAATTTTGAATTTCTAAGTCAAGAACATGATGAATCCTAAGATACAAGCTCATTGAATCTGACCCTTACCATATGACTACATAAAATTTGAATACCTCAAGCAACTTAAGCAACAAGTGCAAAAAGCGCAATGAGCTGCTAAGAGGAAGATGAGGGAAGAGGCTGTTTAGTCAAGAGCCACCATTCAAGCCAATTAGAAGAAGTCTACTGACAGACTAAAGATGGTGAGCTTCTTGAAGCTGTATGGATTCTTTGGAAGGAGACTTGGTCCAATGTCTCTATCCACCATGGATGAGCACGTTAGAGTGATCAAGCAGAAGATCAAGAGGGTTGAGCTAGTTGACTTGCATTCTCTACTAAGTCAGGCTGCACCTGAAGCTGAGGTTAAGGTTGAACCACAAGAGACAACACAACCTAGACCTAATGCTGCCTCACAACCATCTTCATCTTCTAATCCACAGCAGCGTCCTGATCCTTCTTCTATTGAACCTGTGAAGGACAAGGACCCAACTAAGGAAGACAAGAAAGAACAATCTGGTACTATAAGCTGGTCTCCTCAGTTAAAATATAGAAAGAGGAAAAGGATGGCCATTAGAAGGGACAAGTAGAAGAAGAAGAAGTCTAAATCTTCCACCTCTACACCTCAAGATGGGTCAGAACATCCTAAGGGTGATCAAGAAGAGGTTGCTTATCTAACTCACATTCAAGTAGAGCCTCTTGTTGTTGAGACACCCATCGTTTCTTGGATGTTTGCCACCAATCCATACAGATTGTATGTCACTAGAGATCAAAGGGGTCAAGATGTGTACTTCTGGCAAAGCATACTTGACCTCCCTTTGTATGATCACTATAACATGAGGAGGTACTTTGAAAGTCTGAGGATCCTGACCAACTGATGATAAAGGGAATAGTCTTGATTTTGATGAGGACTATCAACAGATGAAGATCAAGATTCAAAGGTCTCCTTAGTTTTGGTAGCATCAGCCTAGGGGGAGTTTGTAGGGATTACTGTTGAGGCTGATACAACCAAAAGAGCTCTTAGCATGCACATGTGAAGAACAAGGAAGTTACTTTGGATGACTTGATATACCTCAATGAATTATGCAAAGTATCAAATATTCCGAAGCCAAAAGACCAAATCTTTCGAAGCCAAAGATGAAGTCTTTCGAAGCTTCAAAGACAAAGTCTTCCGAAGCCAAACACTGATTTCTTCCAAAGGCAGAGAAGACATGCTTTCTCTGAATCACCTTTTGACAAAAGCCGAACAACTTTCCGCTGCCACTTCTGAAGACTCATCAACTTATATGAGTTAGTAAAAAAGTCCATGCTTTTGTCAACTATAGATTAAGGTCTTTTGTTTGTAACTTTATAACTATGTATCCTTATTCTTTTTGTAATATATTTGGATGTGAGCTATGGCATGTTATAGTCACTAGTCAAAAGGCAATCTGTCTTTTGACTATACGTTGATCTTGTTGTCTAGAGTATTGTTTCCAGCTGGCCTTCAAAGTATGGCCGCTGTAGGATGTAGTATAAAGTGTCTCAAGTACTTGTATCTTAGGATAAGCTTTGTAAAACTTGTAATAGAACTTGAGAACAATATATATCATTCTTGAAAACCATTTTCGAGTGTTCTTGTTCTTGTTACTTGTGCTCTTTGTTTCATTCTAACCGGTTTCCTATTTGATTTTCTAAGTGGTTTTCAACTCTCTCCACCTTGTGAAAGTATTGTATTGATGATACCCGGTCCTGCGTATTTCAACAATGATTTCATATATATCTTCTATCTTAGGGGTTAGCATTATAAGTTACTCGATGAGGATTTCCTTGTCACTACGGAGCTGGCAGACGAGAAATCTATGTTGGATCACGTTTATAAACATTAACACAACTACTTAAACTTATATCCTTATTTACAATACAACATTCATCACAATTAAATTAAGTGTAATCTAATTAGGATAATAGCCTTAATTTCCTGTTTTAAAACCCAAAAGTCTCAATTTTACTTTTATTTTTATCTTTATTATTATTTTAAAAACCTAAAAAATTTGGTTACATCAATGCAACTTATCATTTTCTCAAACAAAACCTAATCTAATAGTCAAATGTAAAGGTTGTTAAGTAGGCTTGGTGTGTTTGCAGATTGATAGTCGGTTCTTACTAATACTATATTACCATACAATAGCTACATTTTCCTTTTGTATCTATAGTTAGTAAATGTAATAATCAGTTAAAACTTAATCTGTAAGAAAATCCTTAATGAAAACATATACACTATTTCACGTGACTCAAAAGTCTATGAAAAGGAAAATAATTATGAGTCATTATGGTGGCAAACCTTCGAAGATTATATTCTGATTTTGAAAAGAAATTTTATAGACTCACCGTTGTATTTCAACATGTTCAAAATGAAGTTAACGGTCGTTGGGCTTAATTTGACGTTTCTCTTTTCGTAACGCAATCGGAACAACCTATTAGTTTTTTTTTAAAAAAATGAAATACTAAGTAGAAAGAATAAATAAACTAATATTAAACTAAATATGTGAAATAATAAGGAGAAATATATAATAACTTTTCTATACTATGGGCTGCGTTAAACAGGGAGACACGAAGGTGGTGTTTGTTTTTTCAGAAAAGAGCTTCTTGGGCTCTTTTGTCTACACCAAGAAAAGGACGGGCAGACATTTAAGGTTGCAGACTGTTTGTTTTTCGGAAGACATTTCATTCTAAAAATGTCTTCCCGTCCTCTTCTTGGAGAAGACCCGATCCCACCTCTTCTAACATCTTCCAACCGCTTCATATATAAAAAACCCTAAAAAGCCACCTCCACCGCCGACCTCTTCATCCTTTCTCGTTTCTTTTCCTACTCACCATCACCATCGAAGAGCTTCGTCCACCGCCGCTGCTCACCACGCAGGCCTACTCCACCTCCACCGCCCCCCCCCCCCCCCATCGCCTGCTCTCTACACCATCGCACATCGCACATCACCTGCTCCTCCTACATATCGTACATCGCCGGCTCCTCCACCTCTACTGCCGCACATTGCCGCTTCCACCATCTCCCTCCTCCTCCGCAACACCACAACCATCAAGGAAACAGGTCATCATCAAGAAACCATTTTTTTTTTTTTTTTTGAAAATGGATGTACAATACTAAGATCTAGGGTTTTTTTATGTTTGATTTTGTTTAGGTTTATTTATGTTTGAAAATGTGTTTTGTGGTTTATGAATATTTTTTAAGTGTTGTAGAACTATTATTTAAATTTTAACGTTGAAGTACTTTCAGTTTATTTAAATTTCAAATTATTTAAAGTTCAGTTTATTTTATCAGTCTACAGACGTTTAAAAACAGACAGTCTTCTTCTTGCAAACCGCAGAGGTTTGGTCCACCTCTTCTGCTGCAGATGTCTGCAGATGTGGTCCGCAGACTGCAGACATTTTCCTGCAGAAAAAACAAACAACACCGAAGATCTGAGGCGGACAATTAATAAATTTGAGTGGTATTATTATGAAATAGGAAATAATAAGGAGAACCAAAAAACAAAATAAACACTTTAATACCTTCTCTATACTACTAACAGTAGGAAAAGAAGACCCAAACATCTCTGATGAGGAATTAATAAATTGACTGGTATTAAACTATAATACGAAAAATTAAACAAAGTTAGGGTTTAAATATTAACACTATAAAAAATTATTACTAAATTATAATTTGATTATATGCTTACCTCATCAACATTGCCTTCAAACATATCCTTCGGGGTAGACGTTCCTTGTTTGTTTTTTCTAAATATTTGTCCTTTAAAAAATTAAAATTAAAATAAATACTTTTTCATTGAATATTATTTTTAAATATAAAATACATGTTTTAAATTGTTTAAAATAGACAATGCTACTTTCCACATAATAAAAACTCATACGATGCCACTCCATACCCTAGGCGGATACCCACGTTGTTTGCCAAAAGTATTCATGATTGGAAAGATTTAAATTCCAAATCTATAACAAATAATATAATTTAATTTATTTTATAATAAACACATGATTAATTTAATTAATAATTTCCTTAAATGCCCAGATAAATCCTTTGATGTTATATCTTAGCTTTTTGTTTTGTTTCTCTTCCATTTCTAAAAAGGACCTCATGGATATAAGGGTTAGTATGACTTCAAAGAAATATACCATTCATTTCATGCCCTTAAATCATTAACTAAATCTAAAAGCCGATTGTTCAAAATTTTTAGTTTCCATACCCATAAATCCTTGTTGAACAAGTAATATTAAACAAACTCCTAACGCGTTTATATCATCTAACATGTGTAAATTGTTCTAAAAAACATCTCCTAAATCATCCAACATTGCCTAACTATATGTTTTTGTGCACACATAATCAAGAAAAATCATCTTTGAAAAATTAATTTGGCAAAACGGTAATAAGGCAAACAATTTTTAGGCCCAAACGTGACATTTTGTCCGTTAATACAAAAGTTTATAACGTTTTTTGCATTTTTTATATTAACTTCAGTTTGTAAAACTAAATGAAAAAGTGATACACCATTACTAACGCATTATATTGTAACCATTTCGCAAAACATGTGGTGCTAAATAAAACTATTAGAATGGTCCTTTAATTTATTACAAATCAATTCGACAACTTTGACACTACACCTAATAGTAACAAGCATAAAAACTTTACATAAATTAAAAAATCACTTTCAATGTCATTATAACAAACAGAATTTCTAATTTAACTAAGTAAAAAAACAAGTAAAGTTAAACTTACCTCATCATCATCCATCATCAAACCGCTTCCAAATTATACTTGAAATTTTAAGTGATGCAAATTATACTTCAAATATCTCTAAATGTGGCAAATTATACTTAAATAATCGCAAAATGTTGCAAATTACACTTGAAAAAAGATTTATGCCTAAATGAAAATCCTTCTAAGATGAGGTCGAGATTTATACATCTTCTCCCCTCGTAAACGTGTTTTTCGCTGAGTCAGCGAGGAAAAGTCGCATTCATCGCCTTGTTTTTTGTGTTTATCGCTGAGTTGGCCAATAAAATGTCAAATCTCTCGCCTAGATCAGGTGTTCTTGCCTAGGGTGAGAAATCTGTTCGGCGTCCTCGCTTAGATCAGAGAGTTCCTCGCCCACATCACCAATTTTTGAGTCTTTTCTCCTCGCCTAGGGCAGTGCGTTCCTCGCCTAGGGAAGGAGCGAGCGAGGGATGGGTCTTTCTTCCTCCCCTAGGGTAGTGTATCCTTGCCATATATATTTAACGCAGTAAACAAAACACGTAGGCAAGGTTTGTGACACGTGAGCGAATAGTTTTTTTTAACACGTGGAAGAGGATCATATGATTTTCTCTCTTTTTGAGGGTCAACCACACTTGGTGATTTTGGTAAATTAAAAAGTCGATGTTTGAATTGGTAATTTTCTTTGATAAAATGTTTATTTAAGTAATTTCCTTATTTAAATAAATATTTATAATGAAGTTATGTGATCATTGATTAGAGACTCTTCTAGCGTTTTGTAACCAAAGTTATCAATCAAATTTCTATAATTCATATTTTCCAATATATCGTTTTCAATAGCTACATATTATATATATATATAGTATTATATATATATTATATATATATATATATATTATATATATATATATATATATATATATATTTAGGGAAAGGGTACGATTCAAAGTGCAAAAAACGTGCAAAGCGTACGAAATCACCAGGCCGTGACACTGTCTTCTAGGAGAGGGGTATTTCGTCCGCGCCCCAATTATGCTTATAAGGAGGATATTACGCAAGTATAATTATAATTACGCAAGTTAAATTACTCAAGTTTACAATAACAATTACGCAAGTTATAGTTATAATTACCCAAGTTATATTATAATTACGCACATTCATGTTTTTCTAAAAAATATTGAATTTAAAAAAAAAAAAACTATAGCAATACTATACTCATATTAAAGAGGAGAAAATGCTCGATTTTATTGTGCAATTTTTTTAAAAAACTAATGTCATATAAAAATATAAGCGTTTAAAAAAACGGAGGAAATAGAAAAAGTCAACAATTGTAGGATATTTCCAAATTTTCCCCCTCTAGCCACATTTTTTCCTGATTATGCCAGCATAAGCTGAACTATTCATCTTTTAAAATCCTTGTTTGTTATCACTTCGTACACTTCGCACAAAATATATATTTGTATCGCACAAAGTTATGTGACAGATTTCATTGGTTTTATCTAGTTTTCATATACATTTGGATTTTCTTAAAATCCTTATATATATATATATATATATATATATAGATATATATATATATATATATATATATATATATACCCACACACACACATATATATATTACTGATTTATTATATATATATATATATATATATATATATATATAATTTTTAAAACTTCGAGGCCCCAGAGCGAGCGCGCCTGGGCGGCGCCCACCTTTGCCCCCCCCCCCCCCCCTTAAGGGTCGGCCTTGAACATATCTAAGAGTTATATTATTACATATGTGCATGTTATATTGCATACATGTGTAGATTGTTTACATACATAACTATCAACTAACTTGTTTACATCTGTTTATTGAGTTTTTGGACAATAAATACTAACAATTACACTTATATCATCTTCTTTTTTTAATAATTTATGGTTTATCTAGGTCATTTTATTATATATATATATATATATATATATATATATATATATATATATATATTTATATATATGTGTGTTTTGGTAAATAATTAACCTATATGTTAATTTTTCAATTAATGAATAGTGAACAACTGCTACCTCTCCCTACTATCTCCTAGTCTTTAGACGCTTGTCCCATTTGTTGTTTTTACCGCTTTATCTCCTTTATTTTGCTTCATTTGCCTCTTTGCGAGGGTTTCCTACCTTTGCCATCTCTGCTCGGTCGAAAGATGGTAGCAATGGTGTTCCACTCCATTTGTCAGGTTTTCCTAGCCGATCGACAGGTCGTCGAGAGATGTTAGATTGAATAATACAGTTTAATGGTGGCATGAGGTTGAGCAGTCTCATTAGGCGGTTTTCTTGAACCCAACCATTGAATTGTCTGTGACGATTCAAGTGTTATTCGGCGACTCTTGGTATACAAATAAGGTATGGTGATTAGTCTTTTATTGCATGTCGATAGTTATCCCAAATACTTGATTTCCGGTAATCTAGGGCTTATTATTGATGTTAAGATTATGAATCTACATTGATTTTGACTTTAATCGGCTAAATGAATGAACAGTGAAAACAACTGCCACCTCTCCCCACTTCTCCTGGTCTTTAGACGAGTGTCCTATTTGCTGTCTTTATTGATTTATCTCCTTTATTTTGCTTCATTAGCTTCTTTGCGAGGGTTTCTCAGCCAAATCTTACTATCTACCCATGCCATCTCTGGTCGGTCGGAAGATGGTAGGAATGGAGTTCCACTCCATTTGTCAGGATTTCCTAGCTGATGGACTGGTCATCAAGAGATGCTAGATTGAATATTATAGTTCAACACCGGCTTGAGGTTGAGCAGCTTCATCAGGTGGTTTTCTTGAACCCAACCATTGACTTGATCTGTGACGATTCAAGTGATATCCGGCGACTCTTGGTATCAAAATGGGATATGGTGTTTAGTCTTTCATTGCGTGTCGATAATTATCCCTAATACTTGACTTCCTGTAATCTAGGTTTTATTATTGATGTTCTGTTTATGAATCCTCATTGCATTTAACTTCAATCAGCCAAATAAATGAACAGTGAAAGCATCTGCCACCTCTCCCCACTGTCTCTTGGTCTTTAGACGCGTGTCCCATTTGCTGTCTTTATCGCTTTATCTCATTTATTTTGATTCATTTGCCTCCTTGCTAGGGTTTCTCTGCCAAATCTTACTATCTACCTATTCCATCTCTGGTAGGTTGGAAGATGGTAGCAATGGTGTTCCACTCCATTTGTCAGCTTTTCCTGGGCGATGGACTGGTCGTCGAGTGATGCTCGATTGAATAATACAGTTTGTAAGGATCACAATTAGAGGCTGATGCAACCAAAGAGCTCTCAGAATGCACATGTGAAGTACAAGAAAGTTACTTCAAAAGATTTGATATAACTCAATGAATTATGCTAAGTATAAAATCTTTAGAAGCCAAAAGACCAAATCTTCCGAAGCCAAAGATGAAGTGTTTCGAAGCTTCAAAGACAAAGTCTTCCGAAGAGCAAGACTGATTTATCCCGAAGACAAAGAAGACACACTTTTTCTAAATCACCTTTTGACTAAAGTTGTATGACTTTCTGCTGCCATCTCTGAAGACTCACTAACTTATATGAGTTGGTGAAAAAACCTTACTTTTGACAAACTGTAGATTAAGGTCTTTTGTCTGTAACTTTCTACTCTTGTACTTTTATCTTTTTTGTAGTATATTAGGATTTGAGCTATGGCATGTCATACTGACTAGTCAAAAGGCAATCTGCCTTTTGACTCTACATTGATCTTGTTGTCTAGATTAGAGTTTCCAGCTGGCCTTCAAAGTATGGCCTGCTATAGGATGTAGTATAAAGTATATCAAGTTTTCTTGTTCTTTACTTGTGTTCTTTTTTTCATCACAAGAACGGTTCCGTTTTTGATATGTTAAGTGTTCTAACACTCTCCAAACATTGTGAAACTATTGCATTGACCTCCTTTCAATGGTCCTGTAAATGGTATCAAAGCATATCAGGCTCTTGATTGTAAGATATAACAATCTTGCATCTCTTTAGCTTCATAAAACACTAACCAACTTAAATGGTAGCCATCTCTAAGGCTGATATGGAAACAAGTACCATGACAAAGTGTCCACTGATCACTCCTGATGACTTTGAAAGGTTCAACAAGTCTCCAGACAGCAGGACGTGGAGATCTGTTGTTAAAGGACCTCACATCCCAAGCACCTCTTCAGCCACTGCTGGAGGTGGAAAGATTCTAAAGGAAATGGCTGACTACCCTGAGGAAGATTGGAAGAAAATTGATGTAGATTAGAAATTTGTAACACCCGAAAATTTTGTCAAATAAAAGAAAATGAAAGTATCTTGCAAAAGGGAAAAAGGAACAAATGTGAAGGGGGCTAAGTGTAAAAGAGTACAACATTCAATATTTTTATATATTGAAGGTATGGCCGCCCACTTCACATACCTATTCTGCTTTCAACAAACAAAGATGAAGAAAAGAAGCAGGAACTTTTCTCTCGGTTTGTGAAGAAGAAGAAGTGAGGGTCATGCACCCTAATAGTTCTTATGCGCCCAGGAGTTTGTCTGACTAAGTGTTAACCTATGCGCCCAAACAGAACCCCATGCGCCCAACCAGTTTATTCAGGCGCCTAAGTGTAGGTCATGGGCCTGAACAGTACATCATGCGCCCAAAGTTAGTGCTCAGACGCCTAAGTGTAGGTCATGCGCCCGCATAGTGTTAATGCGCCTCAGTAGTACTCATGCGCCTGCATAGTGCTCATGCGCCTAGAATACATAGCAAATTTTCAGAAATTTTGGGAAATTAGAATTTTAGGGTTTGACCTTTTTTTGACTTGTGTTTTTATTTGTTTATTTATGCATGTTTTTGGGCTATCTTATGTTCCTTATTATGTAGTATTATGTGGCTTTACATGGTGTGATTATTCTCATAATGTATTACCATTAACCAAGCGAAAGATGAAATTTATAAAAAGTGAAACATATGAATGAATGAAAGTCTAGCAAGCAAATTTAATGGAGGTGCACGACCATGTTGTCGTTAGCTCAACTGTGTACGGTTTAGCTAACCCGAAGGATGTACACAGGGTCAATCCTTGAGATTGACATGACCCTTTCGCCCCAGGTGACTGGGTCAGCTTAGTGCACAATGTTCGGGGTCTATTTATAGACCACAGGCCTAGCACCAGCTTAGTACACAATGTTCGGGATATTGCACATTGGTCCAAAAGGAAAGTGAAAGATAATAATGAAGGAAGAATAGGAAAGATAATGATGATAATTATGACTTTTATCTGAATGTACATATGATGCGTGCTCGCATACGAAAGTAATGTATTAAAAGGATATTTTCATATACAATCATACAAGGTGCTTTATACTTTTTAAAACTAGAACTCACTCAGCAACACTGACTTTTAGGCATTTTTCAGTTGGTAGGTAATTATTGCTGAGAATGGCACTCGGGGAGGCTATTCGTCAGGGCAAGACTGGCGTCCGTTCATGCTTAATGATTTTTTGGATTATAATGCAACTAATTGATTATTTTGTAACTCTAAATTACTATGATGTATTATTTTGCAACATTAATTATATGCATGAATGGTATTTGTTAATTAAATTCCGCTGCAATGTTTTATAAAATACGTATTGTTTAACATAATAATGTTAATTTGTCAACTGTGAGGTCTTCGGGAACGGGGGGCCTTACAAGTTGGTATCAGAGACAAAGTTTAAGATAAATGGGTAAATGTTTTCAAAAACCTAAACTTAAACTGAGATGGGACCGAAAGGAGGGATGCCGCCCGAGTAGCTACGTGCCATCAATATTTCTTTTCTTAATGTTAACTATTTATGTGCGTTGTGCTATTTGAATTTATGCACTTAGTAGATTTGATACTATGTAGTCAGGAAGGAAATGCTCGGGGGATGAAAGTAAAGTAAGTGGCTAATCACAACTGGCCACTATAATTAGGGACTTACTATACTTGACATAAACTGAGCTGTTACCTTAATGACCATATTGGTTTTGAATCTTATAGTGTTTAGAGGATGATGGAGAAGATCATCTAAACCTTCCAGAGGGGAGCACGGGGTGGCCGGGTGCTGGACCACGTGTCACGAGAAACAAGACAAGGACCGCAGCACAGCTCTGCTGAGCCTGAGCTTCACCACCCGGAGGGCGGTGATGAGAGAGCTAACCTGAGAGCCTCGGTAAAGGAGGTAGTGGTGAGGAAGTCACCAAGTCATGCGACGATCCTACCATCTGTGTGACTGAAGTCATCCGTGCTGTGAGAGAGATGAAAAGAAGGAGAAGGAGGAGGAGTGAAGGAAGACGGCTGGGAGAAGGGAGAATGATGGTGAGGAGGAGGAACTGAACGCTGGGATGGCTGCCTCCAGTGATGAAGAGGAGTGTGGAAGTGCGGGAAACGTGAAGGTGTAGTTATGGGGCATTCCAACGATGCAAACCCCCCTACTTTTGATGGCAACGGTAATGCTGCCGCTGCCCACTGCTGGGTAAAGAGAAATGGAGGCGGTGTTAGAAATTAGTGAGTCCAGGGAGGACCAGAAGGTGAAGTTCGCCACTCACTCATTTGTTGACTAAGCTCTGTGTTGGTGGGACAATATTGTCCAAGCCGAGGGTAGCTGGCATCATGAGAATGAAGTGAGGAAGTTGAAGAAAATGTGATTGAGGAATTCTATCCTCACCGAGAACTTGATAATATTGAGAAGGAGTTTCTTACAGCTAGAGGCGGCACCATGACACACCACAGTACACTACCAGTTTATGAGATGGCGAGTTTGGTGTCGGATCAGTGACGCCGCTATCAAGGAAGAATTAAGAGGTATGTACAGGATTGCCAGCTGATATTCGCAGGCATATGATTGTTGCCCGACCAAGCACATTTAGGTCGGCAGTGGATCTGGCTGGGAGGCTTTACGATGAGAGAGAGGTGGCAATGGTTGAGCTGAGGAAGACAGGTGGTGGTGACAAGAACTGGAGCGGAAACGGTTTGGGCGTGGTGGATTCACCCCAAGTAACAAGTGAATGAGGGTGGATGACAGTAGGGTGGTGTCGTCAAGCTCGGGGACGAAGAGATGTGGTAAGTGTGGGAAGGAGCACATCGGGGAATGCAGGATGGGATTAAATGTTTGCTTCAAGTGCGGGAAGCCTGCTCACATTGCTAAGATTATAGGATGTTGAGTGTTATATCTATGGGGAAATTGGACACGTGAGCAGGGATTGCAAGAAGCAAAGGACAGAGAGTTCCGGGACGAAGAAGAGGGCGGAGGAAGGAGGAGAGAGGGCAAGTGCAGAGCCTTCACAATGACGCGGGAGGAGGCCCGGAAGACCCCGATGTCGTGTCAGGTATGTTTCTAGTAAACCAAACTTATGCCTTTGTGTTGTTTGATTCTGGTGCTAGTAGGAGTTTTTCATTTCTACTGCTTTATGTGCTAAGTTGCCTATTTGTAGTAGAAGTATTGATGAGCCATTTGATGTAGAAACTGCTATTGGTAAGTCTACCAGAATTTCTGATATGATAGAAGGTTGCGACATAGAATTAAAAGGCTATAGGTTCTCTGCTAAACTATTTGTAATGCCCCTAGGTGGATTTGATGTAGTACTAGGGATGGATTGGTTAGCAGCCTATGAGGCAAACATCATGTGTTGCAAGAAGATGATTCGATTAATTGCGCCCAATGGAAGTTCGGTGACAGTCTACGGGGATCGTGTCACTACGGTTCCGAAGGAGATTTCGATAGCGGTAGCAGAGAAGTGCATGAAGCGAGGATGTAGTGCCTACCTGGCTTACGTAAAGGATGTTGACACATCAGTACCACAATTTCCTGATGTACCGGTTGTCTGTGACTTTCCGAACGTGTTCCCAGAAGACTTACCAAGTGTGCCACCAGATCGTGAGATCAAGTTTCAGATTTATCTGATACCCGGTGCTCAACCCGTTGCCAAAGAACCATACCGGTTAGCTCCGACTGAGATGAAGGAACTAATGGTTCAATTGCAGGAGTTGATGGACAAATTGTTCATCCGACCGAGCATCTCTCCTAGGGGTGCTCCGGTCTTGTTTGTCAAAAAGAAGGATGGTAGCATGAGAATGTGTATTGACTACAGAGAGTTGACAAGTTAATGGTGAAGACCCGTATCCCTGCCCAGGATAGATGACTTATTCGACCAGCTCCACGGTGTCAGTTGGTTCTCAAGGATAGATCTCCGGTCTGGCTACCATCAATTGAAGGTGAAGGAGCAAGATATTCCTAAGACAGTTTTTCGCACGCGTTATGGACATTACGAGTTTCTTGTTATGTCTTTCGGACTAACTAATGCGCCTACTGCCTTTATGGATTTGATGAACCGAGTGTGTCGGCCAATATTAGATAAATCAGTGATTGTGTTTATTGATGATATCCTGATTTATTCAAAGAGCGAAGAAGAACATGCCAGCCATATATGTGAAGTGTTGGAGACACTTAGGGAGGAAGAAGTTATATGCTAAATTCTCTAAGTGTGCTTTTTGGTTGCGTGAAATTCATTTATTGGGTCACGTTGTGTGGTGGACCCGGCAAAGGTTAAGGAGGTAATGCAATGGAAGTCTCCAAAGACACCATCCGAGATTTGCAGTTTTGGGTTTGGCTGGCTACTACAGAAGGTTTATCCAAGACTTTTCCAGATAGCATCACCTTGACTAAATGACGCGGCAAGGATGTGAAGTTGTATGGGGTCAAGAACAGGAGTATGCTTTAAGGAGTAAACGCAAGATTAACCAAGCTCCTGTTTTGACATTACCGAGGGGAGTGAAGACTAGTGGGTATTCGGATGCTTCTCACTCGGGACTGGGTGGTGTATTAATGCAACATGGGAGGTAATAGCCTACGCGTCTTGACAGTTGAAAAACCCACGAGGTCAATTACCCCACACATGATTTGGAGCTCTCGGCAGTGTTCTTTTCCTTAAAGATTTGCAGGCACTATCTGTACGGGGTGAAGTGCACAATCTTCATGGACCATAAAAGCTTAAAGTATTTCTTCGAATAGAAGGACCTCAATATGAGACAGAGGAGGTGGTTAGAGTTGATCAAGGATTATGATTGTGAAATCCATTAACACCAGGGCAAAGCCAATGTAGTGACCGATGCCTTGAGCCGAAAGGAGAGACCTGAGCCAATCTGGGTAAAAGCTTATCAGTTGGTGATGACCTATGACGTGATGACACAGGTCAAAGAATTTCAAAATGAGGCGTTGAAGGAAGAACGCCTTAACTCTGAAAGGATGAGAGGTTTGGTCGCGGAGTTGAGAGAGAATACCCATGGAGTTAGAACCCGCTTCGGGCGGATGTGGATCCCTTGTTACGAAGACCTACGGGGGCAGATTATGGATGAAGCACATAAGACTCGATACTCCATTCATCCCGACGCTACCAAGATGTTTCAAGAAATGAAGAAAAATTACTGGTGGCCGGGTATGAAGCGCGATGTAGTGGAGTATGTGAGTAAGTGCCTTACTTGCTTGCAAGTGAAGGCAGAGCACCAGAAGCCATACGGGAAAATCCAACCATTGGATATACCCAAGTGGAAGTGGGAGCACATCACCATGGACTTCATCAGAAAGTTACCTCGTATGGCAAAGGGGTATGATACCATACGGGTAATAGTTGATCGTCTAACGAAGAGTGCTCCCTTCCTACCGATCCACGAGACATGCTCATCTGAGAGACTGGCAGATCTGTTCATCAAAGAGATTGTAGCTCGTCATGGTATGCTGGTGTCTATCGTGTCGGACCGTGACACCAGGTTCATATCGAAGTTTTGGAAAAGATTCCATGATGCGATGGGGATGAGGCTACACATCAGCACGGCTTATCATCCCCAGACAGATGGTCAGTATGAAAGGACAATTCAGATGCTTGAGGATATGCTTCGAGTATGTGTGATCGACTTTGGAGGGAGTTGGGATGATCACCTACCGTTAGCGGAGTTCTTATACAACAACAGTTATCATGCCAGCATTGGCATGCCACCATATGAGATGCTATACGGTAGAAGGTGTAGGACGCTCGTGTGTTGGGGTGATATCAGACAGAAGGAGTTGGGAAGTATTGAGGTGATCGAGGCTACGACTGAGAAGTTAGATAAGATCAAAGCCTTTGAAGGTGGCGAAGATAGACAAAATTCGTATAACGACAAAAGGCGTAGACCGATTGAATTCAACATGGACGATAGAGTCATGTTGAAGGTCTCACCTTGGAAAGGGATCATCCGGTTTTGGAAAAGGGGTAAGCTGAGTCCAAGATACATAGGGCCTTTCCAAATCATCGTATAAGTAGGAGAGGTGGCCTATCGGTTAGACATCCTGATGAGTTAAGTGGAATTCACCCAACATTCCATGCATCTCATTTGAGAAACTGCTTGGCTAATGAAGATATGATTGTACCACAGGAGGACATTGACGTGGATGAACGGCTTAATTATGTAGAGCAACCAGTGGCAATCATCGACCGGAAAGAGAAGAGACTGAGAAATAAAGTGGTTCCACTAGTGCGGGTGCAATGGAAAACGAAAGAGTTCAGAGTCTACATGGGAGACAGAAGAAGAAATGAGACAGCATTACCCATAGTTATTAAAGAATGACAGGTTTCGGGGATGAAAACTCTTTAAGGGGGGTAGACTTGTAACACCCGAAAATTTTGTTAAAATAAAAGAAAATGAAAGTATCTTGCAAAAGGGAAAAAGGAACAAAAGTGGAAGGGGGCTAAGTGTAAAAGAGTACAACAGTCAATATTTTAATATATATTGAAGGTATGGCCGCCCACTTCACATACCATAAACTGCTTTTGACAAACAAAGAAGAAAGAAAAGAAGCTGGAACTTTTCTCTCGGTTTATGAAGAAGAAGAAGCTGTTTTCGATCTTGGTAAGCGTTTCTTTGCATAATTTGTTTGGTTTTGTCTGGTTTTTAACCTTGAAACCGATTTTTAAGTGTTTTATGTGTTTGGCCATTTGTCTTGGCTTGTTTTAGGTGTTTGAACTCACGTGCACACAAGTTTGCAGGAGTTTTACTTGTTGGTTGCAATTGGTGACTTCTAGGCCCCGGTTTTTATGTGTTTTTTAACTTCTTGGGGCTGAAAATGCATGTTTAAAAATGTTTAAAACTGTTTAATTTGTACCCGTATGTATATGTGGATGTATGATTGTGTTTTATGGATGTATATGTGTTGGGGATGTTTAGAATGCTAGTTATAAGCTTAGAACATGTTAGAATGCAGATTGGGTTTGAATTTGATTTTGAAAAATTAACAATAGCTGGTCATGCGCCCAAATAGGGCTCATGTGCCTAGAATTTGCCTTAGAAAATCTTTAAGTGTGGGGTCATGTGCCCAATAGTGCTTATGTGCCCAGGAGTTGCCTGAAAATCCAAGTGTTACCTAAGCATACGCTCGCATAGTGTTAATGCGCCTCAGTAGTACTCATGCGCCTGTATAGTGCTCATGCGCCTAGTAGAATACATAGCAAATTTTCAGAAATTTTGGGGAAATTAGAATTTTAGGGTTTGACCCTTGTTTGACTTGGTGTTTTTATTTATTTATTTTATGCTTGTTTTTGGGCTGTTCTTATGTTCCTTATTATGTATTATTATGTGGCTTTACGTGGTGTGATTATGCTCATAAAGTATTACCATTAACCAAGTGAAAGATGAAAATTTATGAAAAGTGAAACATAATGAATGAATGAAAGTCTTGCAAGCAAATTGAATGGAGGTGCACGACCATGTTGTCGTTAGATCAACTGTGTACGGTTTAGCTAACCCAAAGGATGTACACAGGGTCAATCCTTGAGATTGACATGACCCTTACTGCTCGCTCTAGGTGACTGGGTCAGCTTAGTGCATAATGTTCGAGGTCTATTTATAGACCTCAGGCCCAGCACCAGCTTAGTGCATAATGTTCAGGGTATTGCACATTGGTCCGAAAGGAAAGTGAAAGATAATAATTAAAGGAAGAATGGGAAAGATAATGATGATAATTATGAATATTATCTGAATGCACGTATGATGCGTGCTCGTATACGAAAGTAATGTATTTTATTCAAAAAGGGATATTTTCGTATACAAATCATACAAGGTACTATTATACTTTTAAAACTAGAACTCACTTAGCAACGCTAACTTTTATGCATTTTTTAGTTGACAGGTAATTATTGCTGAGAATGGCACTCAGGGAGGCTACTTGTCGGGGCAAGACTGGCATCCGTTCATGCTTAATGATTTTGTTGTATTATAATGCAACTAATTGATTATTTTGTAACTCTAAGTTACTATGATGTATTATTTTGCAACATTAATTATATGCATGAATGGTTTTTATTAATTAAATTCCACTGTAATGTTTTATAAAATACGTATTGTTTAACATAATAATGCTATGATTGTCCAACTGTGAGGTCTCCGGGAACGGGGGGCCTTACAAAATCCATGACCACTCTCAAGACTGCTCTTCCAAACTCTATCTATAGAGGCTTCAAGAAGTGTAAAACTGCTAAGCAGCTCTGGGATGCATTTAAGCTTATGTATGAGGGGTCTGTGGAAGCCAAAGAAAACAAGAAAGACCTCATGAAGTAGCAGTTTAAGAACTTTACCAACAAGATAGGTGAAACCATTACTCAACAATACTTCAGGTATGTTGAGATTATGGATACTCTAATGGATGTTGGAGTAAAGCTTGAGAATAGGGACGTTATGAGGAAGTTCATGTTCTCTCTTCCCATAAAATGGACTCACTACTGTGTGGCCATTACGAGAACTGAAAACCTCTCTACCCTTACTTTCACAGAGCTGTATGGTATCCTTAGTGGCTACCAGATGGTGATGGACATGCAAAATCCATCAAGTTGTTCTTCCAACAATACGCAGAGTTCAACCCTTAATGTGCTTGAAAGGGATAGTAGAGAACCACAATTTTATTTATATACTACCCTGACAACTCATAAAAGGGTATTTTTATCATATTCCCTGAGGCACCAAGGGAGAGCTACATCCAAGGAAGCCCATTCCAAGAGACAAGCTTTGCTCAAGCCTTTGTGTCTGCAGATGAAAGCTATGGAAACTTTCTCTTCACTCTTGAAGACTTGGATTGTATCCATCCAGATAACCTGGAGTACATGGAGATAGTCTAGTAGATGTGATGAAATCAACCCAACAGTGTGATGTTTACGAACTTAGACAAATAATGAAGAACATAAACAGGTTGATTCCTCCCAAGGATCTTTCCAAATCTCTCAAACAAAAATATAACAACAAATTATTATATTTGTATTCAACAAACAATAATCATGGTGGGGAAACCCATGATTAATGCTATGATATCAGTGTGTGTGAGTGATTGCTAGTGCTTGAATGATAATAACTGCTTGTTTGTATTGATTGTTCAAAAAGCTTACAAAGGATTAGGGTAGTATGCTATTTATAGCCTATACACAGAGCTATATACAATTACTAAACTACCCTTATGTAAACGAATATTACATAACTATTCCCAAGTCTATAAGCCGTCCCCTATGAATGATTAGCTGTCCGCTGTGGATGTTAAGCTGTCCACTGGGGAAGTCAAATAACATGTCCGCTGTGCCTTGGATGTTGTCCATGTGAACACTTGTCTGTTTGCTTGTATGTAGTCCGCTGTGGAATGTTCATCCGCTGTGGATGAACATCCACTGTGAACACTTGTGTGTGTTTGCTTTGTATGTTGTCCACTGTGGAAATATTCATCCGCTATGGATGAACATCCGCTATGGACAATTCATGAGATGTGGACTTAGGCATCCGCTGTGTGTGTTGTTCATCCTTTGTGGGCTCTTGGACTTGATCTTCATCCGCTGCATCTTCTTAGTCATCCGCTATGGAAAACTCTTCATCCACTGCCGACACTTAGCAAAATTTCCTTTTAATCTACAAACCTCTTTTGGGATTTCTAAAAACTTATCTTCTATGTTTACTATGAGTGCATGATCAGGAGATTGGATCTCAGCCTTGTACATACTCCAATCACTCTCACCATCTTGTTTGATAATCATTGCTGATGATTTGGAGTGTTGATTTGGACTGTGTGTGATTTAAGGTGGAGTGGTGTAGCTGGAATACTGATTGAAGGGGGATTTGTCTGTTTGAGTGGTTACTGCTAGATGCTTGTGTTTGATTGTTGTTTCTGTCAACTCTTAGTTGTTGACATTCTCTTGAGAAATGACCATACAATTGACAGTTGTAGCATCTCACCTTCGTTTTATCAAAACCAATTTTGGTTTTTTTGTCCATGCTTAATCCTCTATTTCTCTGAAGAAACCTTTTTGATCTATACATAATCATTGCCATAGACCACTGAAGATCCATTTCTTCAACCATGTCTGGTGGTAACTCATCCAGGTCTTGTTGGATGATTTGAGATGGTGTGAGACTTGCACCCAAGTATGCTTTAAAGCTAGTTGAGAAAGCTGTATAGGCTGCTCTCTGCTCTTAACTTTGTAATATGATAGTGAGAGCATCATGGGTTTCTCACATTTGTACATATTTTGATTCTTTGGCTGTTGTTGTTTGCTAGAATTGGATGTGTGAGGATTATGTTTGCTTTGTGGTGTTGCTTCATAGGAAGCATGAACACCAGTCTTTTTAGACTTTTGTTTGGTACTGGATGATTTAGGGGCTGAGAAGAAGGCGGTTACACTTGTATCTAAATTTCCTCATCTTCATCTTCTCCAGTGCATGTCAAAAATGCACTGTCTGTTTGTTGTAGTTCCTTGAACTTGTAGGATTCTACGTGTCTGATTGTGCTGTCATTCCTGGATCTTTCATCTATTTATAATGCTTCAACTTTAGCAACTAGAGCATCTAGCGATAATGCTTCAAGATCCAATGTTGCTTTCATTAGAGAGACTGATTGAGTCCAGCTCTCTGGCAGTGTATGCAACATCTTTTTGTTGATCTCCATAGATTCATACTTGAGACCATAGACAATCATTTCATTTATAAACTGTACAAATCTGTGAAGCTGTTATGGAATTGATTCTCCATGAACGTGATGGATGGTTTCATACTGGGTCCTTAATTTTTCTTTCTTGATTTCCCTGATTTCCTCACTTCCTTCACACATGGTGTGAAGTACCTTCCATAGTTCATGTGTTGTTTTGAAATTTTCAACCCGTGTTAAAATTTCAAATGGCAAAGTCATTGCCAATATGATGTATGCTTTCATGTCTGTTTTGACCCTCTTAAGGTCATCACCACCTATGTTTTTCAAACTTACTGGTTTCTGTATGTTGTAATCAGGCCCAAGAGTCAAAGGTATGAATGGTCCCTCAATTATGGATGTCCATAGGTCTGGGTCTTTGAAAATTATCCAATTTCTAAAAATTATTTTCCACTGTTTGAAATCAGCTTTCTTTTTGAGTCTTGGTGGTTTGAGACCACTGTTTGTTCCTGAAATTTCATCAGACATGTTTGTTAATTTTTAACTTTTCATTTTATGTCAAATTTGTTTGATTGTTTTAGCTCGGTGCTAAAATTTGCTTTTGTCCTAAAGTCACTAGGATTTGTTTGTTAGTGTGTTTGTTTTTTACCGAATAAAGGAAATTAATTAATTTTATTTTTTAATTAATTAATGTCCAATGTTAAATCACTTTCAAATCTCGATGAAAAGAAAGGAATATTCTGTTAGGGAATGTCAACTTTTAATGATGTTAGTCTATGAAAGTCAAAACCCTAAAAATACAGAAAATGTTTTAAAAGTTTACTTTTTGGATCAAAAAGTAACTTTTTCAGAAAATTCAAAGAAGATTATGTTTCTTCTCTGATTTTGATGATTAACCAACAAAAATCACCGTAGATTTTTGAAGGATATGTATGAACAATAACTAGAGTTTATCCTAGGGTTTGTTGACGGCAATGAAAACTTGAACAAAACAACAATCGGCTTGTTGTTTGTAGAAGATTAATCACCTATTTTGAGTGATGTTTAAATACAATGAATAGATTCAAAGTATTCAAATGAATGTTTGTTTGATGAAAACTGGATAGAACAATAACCGGGTACTGTTTTATTCGAAAACCCTTAGAAACCGACGAGGTTTACATACTTTTGTGATGAACACGTTTGAAAATCATGTATGAAAGATGTTTAGAGTTGTAAACACACAAAATCTTCTACAAAATGAAAGAAAACAGATTATTCAATCATGTTTTGAACATTTGATGAATGTTTAAAGTAGAAGAAGGTTTTTGTGAAAATTTTCAACTCGAATATGTATTTTTTGAAGCTAATGAACCACAGATATCATATTGTTGAATGAGAGGATCGAAAATCAGTGTATGATTTGAGCCAAGGCTCTGATACCACCTGATGAAATCAACCCAACAGTGTGATGTTTATGAACTTAGACAAACAATGAAGAACATAAACAGGTTGATTCCTCCTAAGGATCTTTTCAAATCTCTCAAACAAAAATATAACAATAGATTGTTATACTTGTATTCAACAAACAATAATCATGGTGCGGAAGCCCATGATTAATGCTAAGATATTAGTGTGTGTGAGGGATTGCTAGTGCTTGAGCGATAATAACTGCTTGTTTGTATTGATTGTTCAAAAAGCTTACAAAGGATTAGGGTAGTATACTATTTATAGCCTATACATAGAGCTATATACAATTACTGAACTACTCTTATGTAAACGAATATTACATAACTAATCCCAAGTCTATAAGCTGTCCGCTGTGAATGATTAGCTGTTCGTTGTGGATGGTAAGCTGTCCGCTATGGAAGTCAGATAAAATGCCTGCTATACCTTGGATACTGTCCGCTGTGAACACTTGTGTGTTTGCTTGTATGTTGTTCGTTGTGGAATGTTCATCCGCTGTGGATGAACATCCGCTATGAACACTTGTGTGTGTTTGCTTTGTATGTTGTCCACTGTGGTAATGTTCATCCGCTGTGGATGAACATCCACCGTGGACAGTTCATCAGCTGTTGACTTAGGTATCCGCTGTTTGTGTTGTTCATCCGATGTGGGCTCTTGGACTTGATCTTCATCCACTGCATGTTCTTAGTCATCTGTTGTGGAAAACTCTTCATCCGCTGCCGACACTTAGCAAAAATTCCTTTTTATCTACAAACCTGAAAAAGAAATTTAAGCAATATTAGTGTATGTTATGAGTGTTAATGACACTAATGTGTTAGTTAATGATTGTTTGAATGTTAGAACACATTATGTTTGATTATGGCAAGCATTATCCATTTTAAGCATTAATCTATTAATGCACTTGTTGAGTCCAACAAGATGAATCTTCTCACTCATAGAGCCATGAAGTTCTACAAGAGAACAGGAAGGAAGTTCCCAAGCAAAGTGGCCAGTGGAATGTTTGGCCTGGATAAAAACAAGGTGAAGTATTATAGTTGTAACCAAATTGGCCACTTCGCTAGAAAGTGCAAGGCACCAAGGACAAATGGTGGCCAAGCACAATCCAAACCATACTACACTGATGCAGCTCCCAGAATTAAGAAGCCAAGTCAATCAATACAACATGCTGCTATTGTTATTAAAGAAGGAGGCTTTGACTGGAGCTTTCAAGTAGAAGATGCTTCTCCAAACCATGCACTGATGGCTGATCATGAAGAAGCCAAGGTATTAGAAAATCTTTGTACTCCTGAATTCATTACTAAAGTTAATATGTACAGGTCCTACAACTTGGAAGTGAGATCTGATCTTGAGTCCTTAAACATTTTAAAAGTTGTTTTTAAAAAAGCAAAAAATGATTATAAACATAAAATTGATGATTTAGAGAAAACCATTTCTACTCTCAAGCATGAGCACACATACTATAGGACTCAAATCAAAGATCTTATAACCAAGTTAACTAAATGCTAGGCTAAGCTTATGATCAGCAAAGCCAACACAGGAAAATGTGTTCTTGAAGAGGAAACCTTTAAGAACATCATATCCTCATCCTTGCATGCAAAGATTCGTTATCAAAACAGGCAGGGACTAAGGTCAAGAGAAATAGCTCCTCCTCATCCTTCAGATACATCATATCCTGATCCTTGCATGCCTCCTATCAGTCCAGTACAAGATAAGGATGAAAATGTAAAGGATAGTGAATGATGAACTTGAAGAGAGTGATAAGGGCTATCTTAAGAATGGTCACTCTTTTTCTAAAGAGAAGAAGGAACCAGGGATGACTAAGTCTGCAAGGAAGAACTTAATAAGGGTAGGAAAAAAAATTAAAGAATACTCAAGAGATCTAGGCCACTTTTAACTCCAAGCAAATACAAGTTTTCATTTCTGCTGGATTTGAAGTGGTGAAGACTGAAGACTCAACCATGGACTCTAGTACCAGGAGTCGTAGTTCATGTCCCAATCATCCTGGTCAGAAAAGAAGGCTGATCAAATATGCACCACTGCTGCATAGCCTGAACCATCTAGTTCCAAAAGCAAGCCTCACCCTAAGAAGCTTGTTGCATCATCTGAGAAGATGAAGAAGGAAGTGTAAAGTGATCAAGCTCAGCCTCCTAATCAAAAGAAGAATCATAGAAAAATGCTAACTGAATGCATCATGTGTGGTAGTACTTCTCACTTTGCTAAGGATTGCATCTATGATCCCAAAAGTACTATCCACTTGACCAAGAAAAACACTTCTGAGAAAAAGAAGAATATAGTTTCGAAAGGAAAATCTTTTCCATTTGGAAGCTCCAAAGTGAAGAAGAAGATAAGTGAAAACTTACCTTTGAAAGAAAAATAGGTCTCGAAAGAATGGAATGCTTCCGAAGTACTGAAGTCTACTATAGTGGATGCAAAAGCTCTCGAATGTCCATTCTCCAAAACATCCAAAGTTATCAAAACTTCCAAAGTATTAAAGGCCAAGTCTAGTCTTCCAAAGATTATGTGGAAGATGAAGGCAGGCCATGTGACTGAAAGTTCTTTATCAACGACAACAAATAATCCTTAGAGCTTGCATATACGATCAATTACAGTTTCATTATCTACAGTTCACTTTAACAAGCCTAAGACCAATAAGGCTTGGGTTTTCAAATGTAACTAATCATCTCTTTATGTGTAGGAACAGCTAAAGACCAAAGAAAATGTATGGATCATTGATAGTGGGTATTCCAAGCACATGATAGTTAATGACTATTTGATTAAAAGCTTTGAAAGAATTAATGAAGGCCAGTTGCCTTTGGAGGAGAATCAGGTGGTTACATTACTAGAAGGGACAGGCTCATAAATGGTAAGCTCAGATTAAGGAGCTTGGGTACAATCTTTTGAGTGTATCCCAATTTTGTATTAGAGACATAACATGCTCATTATTGAGCATGAGGCATTGTTCTCAAGCCTGGGGTGGTCATTCCTTAAGAGCATATCCTGCTCAAAGCCCATATGAAAAGGAACATGTACAAGATGGATGTGTAGGAATTATCCCTATCAAGAGAGGTTTCTTGCTTTCTATCCAAAGAAAATAATGATGAGTCTTTCCACTAGCATAAAACAATGTGCCATGTAAACTTTAAAAACATGAATAAATTAATTAGGAATGATTTGGTAACTGGAATGCCAAAGAAAGAGTTTACAAGTGATTACCATTGTGTTGCATGTCTGAAAAGAAAGCAACACAAAATGTCTCACAAGCCAAAGGAAATTAACTCCATCACTACTCCCCTACACTTATTACATATGGATCTCTTTGGCCCCACCAGTGTAATGAGTCAGGGATGGACCTCACAGATGACTTCATAAGATACACTTGAGTTTTCTTCCTTAGAACTAAGGATGAGACCCCTAAGATCTTAAAGAGCTTCATTCTAAAAATTGAGAATCAATGTGAGCACAAGGTCAAAATCATAAGATGTTATTAACAAACTAAATTCAAGAACCATATCCTTGATGCATTTTGTGATGAGAAGGGTATTACAAGATAATACAATGCTCCTAGGATTCCTCAGCAAAATGGTGTTGCTGAGAGGAGAAATAGGACACTTATTGAAGCTGTAAAAACCAAGTTATCTGACTCTGAATTAACAATCACCTTCTGTGCAGAGGTAGTCAACTCTGCCTTCTATATGCAGAATAGAATTATAGTAGTCAAGACTCATGGTAAGATTCCTTATGAACTATGGCACAAAAGGAGACCTTTTATTGGTTTCCTCACATCATTTAGATGTCCTTGCATCATCTTGAATACCAAGGATCAAATAGCCAAATTTGTTGAGAAATTGGATGTCTGATATTTTTATTCAATACTCTTCCTAAGCTAAGGCTTATAGAGTATACAATCTCAGAACTAGAGTATTTGAGGAGTCAGCCAATATGACCTTCAATGAGCATACACCTAGTGTGAAAGATTCTGGTCCTGATTGGCTGTTTGATCTTGGTTTAGATACCAACTGTTTTAACAAATCTTGTGAAGATGTTTCAGGATCTACAGTTAGCTTATCAACAGGAGATTCCGATCCAAGATTTGAGCTGAGAAGACCAAGTGTTGAAACTACTTCAGCTCTAGTTGTAACTAGCCCTATAATTGGAAATCCTATCAGCACAACCATGACAAATTCTTCAGCTGATATATCTAAGGTGCCTATAGATTCTATCTTAGAGGGATAGAACTCAAGTGAAGGAATATCCAATATAGGAGGAGATGGAGGTTGTGATAGTGATCAAGAATTTCTTGATGCTGATAACCTCTCCATAGAAGTCAACATCAATAATGTGACGCCCTTATTAGATCAAGTGTCTCTTGATAAGTGCGTTGATGTGGTGGATGACACTCAATCACCACATCTGAATTTCACCAATTTAGATTTGTCCAACCAACTTGCTGTGATTCCTCAACTAAGAATCCACAAGTCATATCCCACCACAAACATCATTGGAAATGTTGAAACAGGGGTGAGAACAAGAGGAGAAACCCATGACAAAAATGTTTATCTTCACTCTTGTTTCTTGTCCTAGATTGAGCCTAAGGAGATTGATGATCCTGGAGGATGAAAGTTGGGTTGAAGCAATGCAGGAGGAGTTACTTCAATTCAAAAGACAAAAGGTTTGGAACCTATGTCCTCTTACTTAAGGGATATAAGAAGGGATTGACTAAATAGATGTTTTTGCTCTTGTAACAAGACTTGATGTTGTTAGGATATTCTTTGCTTTTACTGCATCCAAGAATTTCAAGGTCTACTAAGTTGATGTCAAGTTCGTCTTCTTATATGATTGATGAGGAGGTGTATGTCAAACAACCACCTGGCTTTGCAGACCCAGATCATCCTAATTTTGTCTGCAAACTTGACAAAGCTCTTTATGGGCTGCATCAGGCTCCAAGGAAGTGGTATGAGACACTATCACGGTACCTCTATCAGCATGGATACAAGAGGGGTACTATTAATGGAACACTCTTCATCATAGAAACATGAAATAACTACATGTTGGTTCAAGTTTATGTAGATGACATCATCTTTGGGTCAATTAATTCGAAGCTTTGCAAGGACTTTAAGAAGCTGATGAAGAATAGATTTGAAATGAGTACCATGGGGGAACTCAATTTCTTTCTAGGAATTCAAGCTAGAAGGTTAAAAATGGCATCTTCATAAACCAATCAATGTATGTGCAAGATATACTTTATAGATTTCATCTGACTGAGTGTAAGGTTGCTATGACAACTATAGCTAGAAACCACTCTCTAGGACCTGATCTTGAGGGGGAGTGTGTTAATGAACATCTCTATCGGGTTATGATTGGGTCTCTTATGTACCTTCTAGCTAGCAGGCCTGATATCATGTTTGCTATATGTATTTGTGCAAGATATCAAGCCAATCCCAAGATGTCACACCCAGTTGCTGTCAAAATGATGCTTAGATATCTCAAAAATGCTCCCAAACTGGCCCTTTGGTATCCAAAGAGTTTTGACTTCAATCTGGATGCCTATACAGATGGTGAGTATGGTGGATGCAACATGACTGCAAAGTCTACATCTGGGGCATGTTAATTCCTTGGTGGATGAATAGTCTCATGGCAATGCAAGAAATAATCCTGTATGCCTGCATCAACTGTTGATGCTAAATACATTGTTGCTACAAGCTGTTGTACTCAAGTGCTTTGTATTCAGAATCAGATGGTGAACTATGGATTCAATTTCAAGGAGACTTCCATCCACATAGACAACAACAGTGCTATCTCTATTACAGAGAATCATGTGCAACACTTAAAGACAAATCATATCAATATCAGGTATCATTTGATTAGAGATAATTTTGAAAAAGGATTAATAAAACTAGTCAAAGTTAACACAAATAAACAGTATGCTAATCTGTTCATAAAAGCTTTTGATTAACAGAGATTTAAGCATCTTGTATCAACTATTGGGATGATTAACTTTGAGTATATTTCTTAAACTAAACTCAAGCTTGTTTTTAATATATGTGTGTCTTAAGTTGTCTATATCATCAACAATATAATCCTAGTTTACTTTTGAAGAAACTTTTCAAAATGGTATCCTTAGAATTTTGAGAAATTTAGATATGTTTTCCTTCAAAAGACATCAAATTGTCTTCGGAAGAAAATTATGTCTTTAAAAAAAAATAACTACTTCTAAGAAATTTACCTTCGAAAGAAATTCTAATATATCTTCCGAAGCTTACATTTGTCACCAAGTACTTATATGTCTTGAACGACAATTTCTTATGAAAGCAATTAAGTCTCTGAAGCTTTATTCTCTTTGAATAAAATTTCTGAAATTTGATATCTTCCAATGCAAAATTTGTCTAATAAGTAAAAATACTCTAAGTATTTTTCTTCTGAAGCAAATTTTTGAAAAGCTAAGGAATATCTTTCGAAGCCAAATTGGCTTCGAAAGTTTTCTCAAACCTTCCGAAGACAAATTACCTTCAGAAGATTTTAGATTTCCAAGAAAACTATCTTTTGAGTACTTTTTCAGAGATGGGACCGACATCCGGATTTCAAAGTTTATCCTTTTGTATTAACTTTGTCTCAAATCCTTACCATATATACATACATACATACATATATACATACATACATACATATATATATATATATATATATATACATATATATATATATATGTATATATATACATATATATATATATACATATATATATATATACATATATATATATATATACATATACATATATATATATATATATATATATATGTATATATATATATATATGTATATATATACCTATATATATATATATGTATATATACCTATATATATATATATGTATATATATACATATATATATATATATATATATATATATATATATATATGTATATATATACATATATATATATGTATATATATACATATATATATATGTATATATATACATATATATATATATATATGTATATATATATATATATATATATATATATATATGTTCGTACAATGGTTCCCCCTCTTTCACCTTCCCCTACATCTGCAAAAGTCCAAACTCAAAATTCACCCACAAACCGACTTTGTGCTTATCTTTCTTCACTTCAAAGCTACTTAAAATGGCCAACCTTGATCCCCAAAACCAATCAGATTTTTCCATGCATCTTCACAGATAACACAATCATGTTGCTCTGTTATCATCTGAGAAAGATACAGGTTTTTTAGATGTTTGCTGCTTCTTCTTGCATTGTGAGAAGACACTGTCTGCCACACTGCAGGGGAGACAATATTCATCACTCCAGCCTCCATCAGCTATCATCTTAGGCTGGATGATGCAGAAGGCGAGTTGTCCTTCCCCAAATCTACTGTAAACAACTCATTTCGGCAGATGGGCTATTAAGGGGACTACTCTGCAAAAACCTTCAAAAAGGTAAGGTTTCCTCTTAATGGAAGTACCACCTCCATGTGGTAATCCACTCCCTATCCAACAAACATAGAGGTTGGGACCAAAATTCTAAGGGTATATCCTATATAGTCCATGGGATTGTTCAAGGGGTTAAGTTCAAGTACTCCCAGTTTTTTTATACAAACTTGCTTGCTAACTTGGACTCCTTAGAGTAGTATATGTTCCCTATATATGTTCAACTCATTCTTAACTGTGAACTGCGCTCAAAGTTAATGGGAATAAGTAATATTGTTAAATTGGAACAGATAAAGCTTGGCATCCTCAAGCCAATGTGAAAGTCCACTATTGGCTTCTCAAGGGTAGAAACAACCCTGGTCCCAAAAATGTTAGAGCTCATTGCTCAAGGTGACAGCTTGGCAGCAACAACCACTATTATACCCACACCTTCTATATCTGCACCACCTTCACAGCCACAAATAACCATCACCAACAAAAGAAATCCAAATGAATCCTTACTCAGTCTACTCAGGTTGAGCAGGCCCCCAAATCACCACCCATGCAGGAAGAAGTAGACACTAGAGCTCCCACTTCTCCTGAGGAGCAAACCACTCCTATTATTTCTTTGATCAGTGCTAAGGTTCCTCATGCTCAACCTGATGAGATCATTACTCCAGCCTTAAGCCTTCACTTTGAGTCTCAAAACTCTAGTGATTAACCTTCAGGGGAAAGCTACCATCCCCAGCCATTAGATATCAACCAACCAATCCCCAACCTATAATTCTATTATGATGAGGATATGGGTTTCAATGAGTGCCATGAGTCTATCTTCTCCACCCCTGCTCAAGGAGAGATGAGTGCTGCAAAATGTCCCATATCTAGCCCACAAATAAGGTGGACCTCTCTAGCCAAGTTCAGGAGCATCATATGGAAGAGGCTTTCACTTTTGCAAGTGATTACATTATTAAGACCTCAACCATGGCAACCCAGCACAGTGACACTTCTTTTGAAGTTTTAGTATGTAGGGGAAATCTAGCAGCCAAGAAACATAAGATAGTGGTGAGGAAGAAGATTTTGGTCCCATTCTCTCATCCCCCCATGATTCTTCCGATGAAGATGAGGGGAGTCTGCAACTAAAGGTGCAAAAATTATCAAAAACATGCACATATTTAGTTTCTAAGGTTAGTCACCTAGAATTTCAGGTGGCTACCTTACAAAAACAGGTTAGTGAATAGGAACTTGAGATCATCGATCTCAAGGGCATGTTAGGCGAGAGACCTTTAAGGAAACTTAACCAGGCCCACAAGAACCTGCGGATGTGTTGGACCTAACCCTTAGCTCCCTTGTGCAAGAGAGGGATGCTACCAAAAAGGGAAGAATGTCCTACCTACAATTACAAAACCTAGGAGTTCTGCCCAGAGTATGGACATAGAGGATTCACCACCCTCACTTGTAGTTGTCCATACTCAACAACCTCCTCAGGATCATATTGATATGGGTTCACTAATTCAAAGCCTATTTGGGTAGGGTATACCAAGGGCAATGTCTACCCCTTCCTACACTGCTAAAAATCAAATTGTGGGATAGAAGTATGATGCTGATAGGAGAGCCCTAGTGATCTCTAGGTCTTAGGGACAACAAGAAGTCTGTAACTTTTACAGTCTGAGATACTATGAGAGCTTCTCTCTAGTTGACTTGCCTCTTGCCAACCCAAGTCAATCCAAGTAAGCTGCAAGGTTAGCTGAGAGAATTAAAGAAAGGGTGCTTGAAGAGTTCAAGAACAGATCCCGATTATATAAGAGGCTAGTAGGGAAGACTGTTGGTCAACTGGATGTTGAGGTGGACCCTAAGGTTATCATTGAAGGGGAAACCTTAGTTGAAGGCCTAGTAGTTGAGCCTGTGAACGTTGAAGCAAGAACTGCTTTAACACCCATCACCCTCATTGAGGCACCAGCTGGTGAAGGTGTCTCACAGCCTCTCTCTTGCAAGAGCTCAAGTGCAACACCAAGTAATGAAGGCCAAAGCTCTCTCTACCTTGAGTCATACAAGCCATTGACTAACAAAGGGAAGAGGAAGATGACCTTTGAGGAGATTGAGAAGGAGAAATGAGAGAGGAAGGGGAAGGCAAGGGGAGAGAGTTCAAGTGAGACCATTGGCTTTATGGAAGCTGCTATTAGGGCTGCCCCCAGGCCAAGCATTCAAGAAGATGAGTTGAGGGTAGCCAGGATAAACTATTTATGGTCCTAGAACTATAATATTGATAAACTCATCTCTCTCTCCTTGGATGAACTGAATGAACTGGCTGACATGGAAGTGTCAAAGGAGAGGATGGAAGCTGAGGATGTAGAATTGCTCCTTAAAATCAAAGAAGAAAGGAGGCAAAAAAGACTCTACAAAGCTCCTACCCTCTCTCCAGTTCAGGAAAGCCCTAAGATAGAGGTTGGGGCTACTAAACAACAAACTCAGGTAGGTAGGGAACAAGACAGGCAAAACATGATTACCTACCTGAGTGCCATATGCCTCTATCAGGCAGCACACTTGCTTCCCTTGCCCTATGAGTACATTGAGTTTGAATACCTCAAGCAACATGAGCAACAAGTATTGAAAGAGCAAAAAGCTGCTAAGATGAAGATAAGGGAAGAGGCTGCAAACTCAAGAGCCACCATTAGAGCCAATCAGAAGATGTCTGCTGACAGACAAAAAATAGTGAGCTTCTTGAAGCTGTATGGATTTTCCGGAGGGAGACTTGTCCCAATGTCTCTATCCACCATGGATGAGCACATTAGAGTGATCAAGCCAGAAATCAAAAGGGGTTAGCTAGTTGTCTTGCATTCTCCACCAAGTCAGGCTGCACCTAAAGCTGAGGTCAAGGTTGAACCATAAGTGACAACTCAACCTAGACCTGGTGCTGCATCACAGCTAACTTCATCTTCAGATCCATAACAGCATCCTGATCCCTCTCCTTCTGAATCTGTGAAGGAAAAGGACCTAAATGAGAAGGATAAACAAGAACCATCTTGTACTCAAGGCCAGTCTTCTCAGTTAAAGTACAGAATGAGGAAGAGGATGGCCATCAGAAAGGACAAAAAGAAGAAGAAGAAGTCCAAGGCATCCACTTCTGAACCATAGGATGGGTTAGAACATCGTGCGGGTGATCAAGAAGAGACTGCTCATCCAACTCCTATTTAAGTAGAGCCTCTTACTGCTGAGAGACCCATCGTGTCTTGGGTGTTTACCACTAACCCAGACAGATGACATGTCACTAGAAATCAAATGGGTTAAGACATGTACTTCTGAAAAAACTTACTTGACCTCCTTTTAAATAATCTCTATGACATAAGGAGATACTTTGAGAGTCTCAGGAATCCTGACCAACTGATGATAAAGGAAATGGTCTTGATTCTGATGAGGACTGTCAGTAGATGAAGATCAAGCTTCAAAGCTCTCCTTTAGTTTTGGCAGCATCAGCCTAGGGGGAGTTTGTAAGGATCACACTTAGAGGCTAATACAACCAAAGAGCTCTCAGCATGCACATATAAGTACAAGGAAGTTATTTCGAAAGATTTGATATAACTCGTGAATTATGCTAAGTATCAAATCTTCCGAAGCCAAAAGACCAAATCTTCCAAAGCCAAAAATGAAGTCTTTCAAAGCTTCAAAGATAAAGTATTCCAAAACTTAAGACTGATTTCTTCTGAAGACAAAGAAGACATGCTTTTTCTGAATCACCTTTTGACAAAAGTTGAACTACTATTCACTGCCATTTGTAAATACTCACCAACTTATATGAGTTGGTGAAAAGTCCTTAGTTTTGTCAAACCATAGATTAAGGTCTTTTGTAGGTAATTATATTAGGATGTGAGCAATGGCATGTCATAGTCACTAGTCAAAAGGCAATCTGTCTTTTGACTCTACATTGATCTTGTCGTCTTAATTAGTGTTTCCAGCTGGCCTTCAAAGTATGGCCGGCTGTAGGGTGTAGTATAAAGTATCTCAAGTACTTGTATCGTTAGATAAGCTTTGTAACACTTTGCAAAAACTTTAGAGCAATATACAACATTCTTAAAAACCATACTATCTTGTTCTTTTTTCTTTACTTTTATTCTTTGTTTAGTCATAAGACCGGTTCCCTATTTGATCTGTTAAGTGTTATAACACTCTCCAAACATTGTTAAACTGTTGCATTGACTTCCATTCAATGGTCAGGCATAGTTTAGTAGCGGCTTGAGGTTGAGCAGCCTTATCAGACGATTTTCTTGAATGACTTGATCTGTGACGATTCAAGTGATATACGGCGACTTTTATCTCTAATACTTGATTTCCAGTAATCTAGGGTTTATTATTGATGTTCAAATTTTGAATCTACATTGCTTTTGACTTCGATTAAGGTTTTTAATTTTGAAAAGACATGACGAATGTCGACCAGTTATCAAAAATGATCTAATTCAAATTTTATCTTCTGTGGTTATGCATTCTGTTTGAGATCAAGTGGGTTTTTACTATTATGAAAAGTTGGTTAGTGTTTGTCTTTATTGCTTCCTTTTATGTGTTACTTTATGCTGCAATTTTTGGTAATGTTGGCCATTTTTAATTGTTATTGTTTTTCAACTCTATTATGCTTGTTGATTTGTTGATAGGTTAATCAAAGTATTTTTGTTATGGTTTGTCATCCGTTTATACTCTTGAAATAACAATGTCGGTGTCCAATGTGGTAACTTTACAAATGCTGATGCAACACCTATAATGCTTCGTTGGGGCTGGTGGTTAACGCATGTCGTTTTTCGATCTTGCCACTCTTATATGGAATCAGGCTTGATTGTCCAACATGTTCAGCTTGAGAGGCAATGATGATCAATTAAGTCTAAGCTCAAGGCTCAGATGATTAACCAAGCCTGAGATTATCCCCATCTTGGCATGGCAATTCGGTTGTTTTTGTGATCTGAACAACCGATTCTATCACACTGCAACCGTAAGGTTTGCAACAATGGTGGGTTTATTATCTGTTCTATTATTTACAGATCCGAGCCTCAATTATGCTCATATTAGATGAAGTATATTTTAATCTTTTAGCAGTTTGCAGCCAAGGGATGTCTTGGTTAGGTATGTATGCTGCATTAATCATCACATTATTATGCCTAAAATCAGGCATTTATTGTTATGATCAAGCTGATAACCAATTTTATTGGAATTTCATTTGTTACCAATATTTGAAAGTAAAAAAAAAAGTTTGAAAACAAGATCATAGTTCCCAATCATCTGTTCTATTTTACAAATCAAATATTCATTCATAATGCCTTTGATTTTGTAGTTAAATAAATGTTGGAGGTTGTGCTAGAGACCTTGGAACCAAGCTTACAGTTGGCACCAGTTTTTCTTGTAGAAGTAAGTGATTAGTTATTGGCTAAATATGATAAGTTGTGAGCACTTGAATGCCATTTGAATTATATCGAACATTAGATCTAAATTATAAATCTTGGTTTTCTGTTTGTTCGATATGGGTTATGGTTTCTTGCCTATTATTTGTTCTTTTGTTTTGATGAGAATGATTAATTTCATTTTCAGCACTGGATTATGTATATATAAGAGTTTAATATCAGTTTAGTTGCTACATGATCTAAAGATTACGCACATTTGTGAATGTATGACCTTATTTTGGTTTACCATAGTTCTTCAGCGGATTTATTCCATTGTTCTTGAGTTCTCTTAACTTTATGTTTCTACAACTTTGATCTAGCATGTCATAATATGTTATTATTGAGTGAATAATAGAGGCTATCATTTAAGAACTCGACGATGTGAACAATATCATCAAAATAGCTAAAGAAGAGTTGTTAAATTCTTCTAATTCATCAACAATAGGACTTCTAGAGCTCTTGCCCACAATACACCTCACCAGTAGGTTTTAATGTACCTTTCTATATTTTTCCACGCATACTTAAAACTTTTTTGTTTTTACTTTTGGGTAAGAGAGAGATCTTTATATCTAATGATTGATTTAAAGTTATGAAAATGAAACTTTGATCTGACCATCAAGAAGAGAAAAGAATTTTTTAACTACTACTTTAGCGGTGATAATAGTTTCTTCTCCATCTCCTATTTCACATTTCCCATATGTTCTTCGATTATATAAAAAAGTTTAAAAGTTTATATGTTAGATGCATGTGTTCTTCTTAACAATAGTAAATATACATTCAACTATTTATTTCTATTGTATAAATTAACAAAAAGAAAGAATGCAGATTTTTTGTTTTCTTTCTTTCTATTTTGCATAAATGATATGGCATCTAAGTTGCTACAGATTAAGTTGTCTGTTGTTTCTTAAAGGATGGATGAACTTGACAATGATTCTTTATTTATAAAGATTGCAATATTATATGTTTAAAATTAATCTAAAAAGTAGTTAATTTATTGTTTGATAGTGTATGATGAATCTACAGGTTCCTTTTGACTCTATGTATGTTGCGTTGAAGTCTGTCGGCGTAGTGAAGGTACATTTGTCTTTATGTGCATTTGTAGAATTTAATCAAAAGTCAAAACGTCACAACATGCAATGGACTGTTTAGTTTTCTATGGTTACTTCAAACAAAGTTCGGTTTCAGTTCAATCTCCCAATTGCTTGATCTTTTTAGCTAAAATCATCATATGTTTAGCATTGTCCAGAAAAACTCAGGTACTTAAGTAACCAACTATAAAGTTGACTTACTTTTCTTGTTTTGTTCGTATTTTCCTACATTTCTATTATATGAGCTACTCCTAACTTTAAAATAGTTTACATTAGTTTTTCTTCTTTGTTGTTACTTTTTTGGTTTGTTTACATATTTTGTCATATCTCAACGTCTCAGGTTTTGTTTAGAGGGTTGCTGGATTTGTCCTTTCTAGTCTAGCTCTGCTTATATGACGTAAATTTAGTTTAGAAACAAGTCAGATCAATTGTAATATATAATTTATAACGATACATACACCGCCACCACAATGCGCGGCGGGTATAAATCGTAGTTTATATGAAAACCATAAATTCATATATATGTCCACGGATTTTATATCTATAACTTATCGTTATAAATATAAATAATATTTTAATTGGGAAAAGAATTAATAAATTTCAAAACATTTAATTAAATACTGTTACAAATTAGGAATGTGTTACAAACTTTTTTGAAGATTATAGATGCAACGTCCCCTTCATGTGACTCTGCATCTAACCTATACTCTGCAAGTCTGCATTCATTTTTAAAGTTATTTGTTGTCCTAATGAGGTTTGAGATATATGCATACAATTGTGCATTCAAACTATGATAAATATGCCTCCTAACTTCGTGAATTGTCATTTGAATCCATTTAACTACTTACAATATAACACCGTTAACTTTTTTGTGAAGTTTCTTATATTAGGGGTATATTTGACAAAACAACTACAAAATAAAAAATCAACTCTACATGAGGGGTTTTAAGCGTCCAGTATCGTTTGGTAATCACCATTGTGATTTGAATCCACCTATTACACAAATATAATATAATAATAACTACATAATAGTGACACATTTCTAAGTTTATAAAATATACACCACAAAAAATATATAAATAAACGATTACAAAATAAAACTTTTCACGTGTACTGGTTTATTAATATATTTTTTGTGGTGTATATTTTATAAAGTTATAAATAAGTTCTTTTTAGGTGGTTATTATTACATTTTATTTTATCTAGTAGGGGGACATTAATCTTAATGGTGATTACCAAACATTACTAAACTTATAAACCCTTCACGTAAAGTTGATTTTTTATTTGTAGTTGTTTCGAAAAAAGATACCCCAATATAGTAAACTTAACGGAAAAGTTAACGGTGTTAATTCGAATTAGTTAAATGGATTCAGATGGCGATTTTTGAGAAAAATTTAGACGCAAATGAAAAAATTTAAACTTTTGGACTCAAATGATAATTTCGATGAAACCTTAGGGATGAAAACCGTATTAAACTCAGACCTAAAACAAAGTAAAAAAATATTTCACAAGTTGCTGTGAATATTTGTTAATACACAAGTGCCCTAAATAGTGTATATAATTAAGATGACATAATTATTCTTAACCGATAAAAAAATACTTATCACTTAAGAAAGTCTATCACACATTTTTAAAGAATGTTTTTGCATGAAACGGCCTCTCTTTATATACAAATGAAATTTCCAGTGCAAATCTGAGCAATCCACATGGTGTAGATAAGCAGAATATCTGGATTTTGTGGACATAATGAGTGGTCCACTAGAGGATAATAATGTGCAAATTATTTACAATCATTTAATGCTCTATGACCCCTCTATTTTCAAGTTTGTAATATGAATAGTGAGAGGCAATAATTTACTCATTTCTTCAGTGTCACTTTATTTAAGATGGATCTAAAAGTATGCTTACGAAGTTAATGCCATTTTTTTTGAACGGCAAGTTAATGCCATTTTAATATTTAAGTAAGCTAATCAAAATAATGGAAGCAGAAGGTATATCATATGAGAATAAGTTCTTTTTTTATTTTCTTTTAATTTATATTACGTCTAATCTTAATTCTCCCTAATTTGTATTTATGGGTTTAAGTTGAATTTATCGAACTTTTTCTTATTGGCAGATACTTCTTTTTTTTTTTTTTTTTGTTCGAACAATAGGTTAGTGATTAGTGGTTAGTTATTGGTATTATCAAGTTAGTAATTATTTGTTATTGTCAAAATTTGAACCTTAAACGTTCAAGAGATACTTCTAGTGATTAAAGTTTAGTTGCCTTATTTAAATATTATTTCAGAAACCCGTATACCATATATGTTGAATGAAAATATTTAATTAATAGGCAATAAATATTTACAAATTATAAAATAAATTTTAATATAAGATATGATTGAAATTACGTATGACTAACTATTTTAATTAATAAAACAATAACAACATATTTTTAAACTTTCATCTTGAAATAATTTTGTTTTTTTTAACAATTTTATTTTTTGGAAAAAGATCTTTGCATTAAAAAAATCTTAATGTTTCATAAATTTTTTATTTCAAAAAAATTACGTTTCTTAATTTAAAAAAAACTTGTTTTTTACTTATTTAAAAAAATCTTTTTTTTCTAATTTGAAAATAATATCAATATCATTATCATTTAATATCATCATTAACACATTAAATAGTTAACTTGCTATGATAATAACATATGACAAAATGGTTGTGAGAAGTTGAAAGGTGATAAAAATTATTTTGCTTTGTTAGAGAATATTAAAATGTTGACGTGCTATAATAGTGACATGTGACAAAGTGATGGTGAGAAGATGACAAGTTACAAAAATTATTTTTCTTTATTAGAGACGATGAATTGGTTATTAAATTTCTAATTTCTTGATGAAGTGTAATGAAAATCGTACATTTTCTTTTACTGAATAAATAGATGTATTTTGTTTATTTTCTGGAATATATTTTCATGTGTAATGCTTATTTATGGAATATACATATACTATCAGTTGTATGAAGTAAATTATGGTAAAATGTAAATACGTAGTACATCAAGTAACAAGATTTAAACTATCAAATCCTTTTGTTGGTTGCATTGTTGACTGAATCTTGCAGAAGATGAAAGTACGCAACCTGTATATTGAAACACATACATACATGATCATTGTAAACTTGAGCCGAAAAGATTTACTTATTTTCTGTGATATGCAACACAATAAACTGAACATACAAGAGAAATAAATTAACAAAACTGAAAGCAAACTAACTCCTAATCTTTATATTGCCCAAGATCTCTTATGAACATACAATTGATCAAACAATAAACGATAAGGATTATAATAGAATTTGTAAGATAATTCATGGTTGAGTTGTTTGTTTACATACATAGATCATTTACACATGTAGCCACATGGGCGAATCGATGCAATTCTTTTGCTACTGTCGCATCCCTTCGACCTAAAAACAGTTTCCATAATTCCATGTATTAAATGTTACATACAAGACCCTTGACTATTAACAATTGCATAGTAGACACTAAACTAGACTTAACTGTTTACAACTTTGACCCATAACTTTCAATCAAACATGGTCAAATGATCATGAGACTAGCAATTACCCCCTAATTTTTTACCCGAGTTTGAGTCTTGTTACTCAATAACTTCATTGCTTTCTTCATCTTTATAACAAGCATTTTGTAGAAGATTCTTGACTTTTACTTTTGGTTTTATGCATGTCTTTTGCATAATTTCTTGATCTAGTGTACATCTTAAGTCTAATCACAATAATGCAACATCTCTCGAAACCATTGAGGATGCCGAGTTTGACCATGTTCTGTCTTTCTTGAAGAACATCAACTACTCTACCACAATCACCACCTTTTCCATAATCTTTGAAAACATATTAAAAAGTTCTGAAACACAAGCATTGCCATCAAAGCCAAAGGCACCAAGTATTTAAAGGCTTTAATCCAATAAACACTTTGTGATTGTCACACCGAAGACAATCAAAAGGAACTTGAACGTAGATGATGTTACCTGAAAATTTTTCTTCACCAAAGTGGAAGTTTGTCTACTTTCTTGGAGATAGGTTAGGAACGCACCATCCACTTTCACGTTGAAAAAAGGGTATAATGTCTCACAACTTGAGGTCCATCATACAAATCTTTTTTACAGTTTATACCCAACAAGACAGAGGGTTGGTAGTACATTCCAATGGGCTTGTTTCTACTATCCATGGACTTGTTAAAAACAATAAATAATTTTTTTCTACGTTTGTTGAATCATGAAGGATGAAACTACCAAAAACTTAGAACTTCAGCATTGGCCGCCTACTGCCGAATCAGGTCAAGTGCTAAATTCAGTGCCAAAGTACGTATGCTGAATGACTGTTGATTAGCATATGCCAAAGCAACTGCCGAACTACATATCCTGAATGTCTGCTGATCAGCATATGCAGATCAACTACCGATCAACAGTGAACTCCATGAGCTGCTGATCGACTACTACTCAGAGTAAGATTGTCTGTGCCGACGACTGTTGTGTTTCACCTTTCGGAGACAATATAGTACTGAAGCTGCCAACTCCGATACACAAATGATCTATTTGAGGTAGACTCTGAACATAGAATAGTTTATGATTATTGTTTAGATTTCTTAGTATAAAAGTCATCACACTTGTATAGTAGAGGCATGCTTTTTAGCCATTTGATTGTATTTGCCGATTGTAACACTTTGTTTACACCAGATTAATCAAGTGAATACTTTAAAAGAACTACTTGTACATTTATATTTCTTCAAAGTATATGTGTTGTGATAGTAAGTATCTAACTTAGATTTCATATTTGTTTGTTACTAATCAAAGAGGAAGTTCTTGTTAGTATAAACCAACTAGATCCCACAAGTGATATCAGAGCTTTGATTCTTGATTTGCTTTAAGATTATCTTTCAACAAATCACTTTTTTCTTCTTTTGGTCACACTATCTCTGACCATTTTTCTTTATATCCCATTTCCTTTCTCAAAATGACTGCTGTAGCCATTTCTAGTAAGCATGATTTAGAGAATTGAACTCAGACCAAACCTTGCATGTTTACACCATATGATTATTAGAGGATGTAGAAGCCTCTCGAAGATTAACATTTAGTCTTTATTATCTTTATTAATAGTTTTGTCATAGTATAGGGACTTATTTGTAAATATATATTCCTTTTAGTTTTCTTTGATAGTATAAATAGCATAGATTATGTATTATGCAGGTAAGCACAAAGACTAGACTAGTGCACCTTAGAATCAGTTGAACGAATTATAACTATTTTCTCTACACTTGTATTTCTATGCTTTCTATCAATGAAAAACTATGAATTTTTCTGATATGTTTGCATTGATTTGATTACTTATGTTTGTTTTGATTCAATTGCATCACAATATCATCACAGATCAATCCATTTTGATCTTATCAAATGGTATCAGAGCTGTTGGTTTAGTGATTTGAGCTTATCGACATTTTGAGCTCACTGAATCACTTGAATCTGTGATTGATAAGCAATTTGATCATATAATTGTTGAATTCAGTTGTGTTTCATCAATAGAATCATGATTTGAATCATAATTTTATGTTCAATTCGTTCAAATCTGAAAATGTGACCTAAATTCTGTTCAAACCCGTTCTTCATATTCAGACTGTATTTCAATCAGAAGATTGAACCATTGTTCTTGTTTGTTGAAATTGAAGATGAAGGATTGATTATTGACCTATAAACTACCTAATTGGAAGTTTTTAGTTCAATTCAACAAGTTTTGAAGATTTTCAGAAGATTTGAGTTCGTTTGAATCTGTTGAATTAGGCACATTAGGTTAAAACACTACTGAAAATTGCCTAAGTGTATAGGCGCTTGACAACTGTTTAGGCGTTTGAACACTATTCAGGCGTTTTTGGTCTAGGTATTTGACCACTGTTGAGGCGCATTACAACTGTTTGGACACTTTGGAACTTTTCAGAAACCAAGTAATTCTAGTCGCATAACCACTGTTTAGGCGCATTAGAACTGTTTTGGCGTTCTACAACCCAGGCGCTTGACAACTGTTCAGGTGCATTACAACTGTTCAGGCGCATTATCAGTTGGGCGTTTCAGAATTCTACTAAGGTATCTACATCAAAGTTGGGTGTTTGACAACTGTGTAGGATCTTCATCACTGTTTAGGCGCATCAACTCAACACTTAGAAATTTTTTTAAAATTTAAAAATCCAAAAATATTTTCAATTCATAGTTTTTAATTCAAAACTTGAAAACAACAAAAACAAATCTTTTTCTTAAAAACAAAAATTCAAAATGGTCAAATCTGAAGATTCTAAGAACAGAGTTCCTAAGTTGAAGAATAGAGCTGATTTTAAGAACTGGTCTCTTAGATTCAAACATCATCTTAATTCTATTGACACTAACTTGTGAAAGTCAATAGAAAAAGGACCTCATATCCCAATTACATCAGATGGTCCTGATAGAGGTTTTGTCTACAGGAAAGACTCTCCAGAACCTTATCTTGAAGATGGGTTAGAAGGTGATGATCATAGAAAAGTAAAGAATGACATTAAAGCATATTCATTGATGTGTAAAGGATTACCACTAGAAGTCTTAACTAGACTTGATGGATATCAAACTGGATATACTATGTATAAAGCTTTGAAGATAATATGTGAAGGTGGTAAAGAGATTCAAGATCTCAAGAAGCAGAAACTAAAGAGGCAGTTAGAGCTATTTGAGCATTTATCTGGTGAAACTATAAACCAAATGATGATAGATTTGTGCAACTTTCAACTGAGATGTCAACTGCTGGAATCAAAAATGATCTCAAAGATCTAAATTTCAGACTTTCAATGCTCTTCCATCCTCATGGAAACAAACAATGACATTGTTGAAGCACACTAAAAAATTCCCTATGGATCTTGATCTATTGATTACCAAAATTGAGTCAGTTGAGATTGATGAAAGCTCAAGAAACAATGATAAAGCAGCATCAATGTCTCAGTACAAATATGTTGCATCTCCAGCTAGCACAGTGGAGAATGCCTTTATGGCAAAGAATGAGAATTCACCAGAAGAAGAGGGTGATCTGTTTGTTGGAGCAGGGTTCTTTAGAGATTCTTCATATACAAGTGCTCCTGTTTATGCAACTCAACCACAATCTCAGACTCCTCCTATACCTCAAAACTCTAAACCTCAAATTGAGACTCCATCTTCTAACTCTGCTAAAACTAGCAAAGTTAAAGATGTTATTAACATCCTGTTACAGGATGAGGAGTCCAAAACTGCTTTTACTGCTTTTATGGCTACTTTTCAAGCTTATCAAGATAGTCATTTAACATAATTAGATCTTGTTTTGCAGGACTTATTCTAGATGGATCCAGACGATGTGGAAGAGATGGACTTAAACTGGCAAATGGTGATGATTACATATAGAACCCAGAAACATTCTTATGTCAACAGGAACTACAAACCAAATGCTAACAAGACTGTTGGATTTGACAAATCTAAGTCAAGGTGTTTCAACTACAATAACTATGGCCACTTCTCACGGGAATGAAAAGCTCCCAAAAACAAAGGAGGGAATGGTCAAGCTAGTTCAAGCAATCAAAGATATCCACAACAGTCTCAGAAGACATTCCAAAAGCCATATCAAAGTTTACCAATGCCTGAACTTAAAGATGAATCTAAGTTTTCTGAAGAGCCTAGGAAAGCTCTTGTCGTGAGCATCAAGGATGGATATGACTGGAGTGCTTATGCAGAGCAGTTTACAGCTGACTTAACCTCTAGTTTATCTCTTATTACAGAGGTTCAGTGTGAAGACTGGTCAGAAGACAGTGATCCAAAGACTGAAGATGACTCTGAAAATGAAGAAGAAAAGTTTGACTGGAGTGATAAATCTGATCCTAAAGAGGATTCAGAAGAAGTTGCATTAATGGCACAGTCAGATCAACCAAAGGTTGAAAATTTATCTTCTAACTCTGAGACTACTTCACTTAAATATCCTGAAATACCTGCTGAAGTAAGAGAAAAACTATGCACCAAATCTTGCTTTGAACATGTAGAATATTACCGAACTTACTCATACAAAATTTGTGTAAAACTCAAGCAAGAGGAATTAATGCATAATAAACTTAAAAAAGACCACAAAATATCAGATGAAAAGATCATTTCTCTACAAACTTCATGGAACAAAACTTTGAAAGAACTAGAAATTGTTTCCAAACAACTTGAAGAAATGACTAAGAACTTGGAAGAGGAGAAAATAGTACATGCTGCTACACAAGTTGATCTTGCAAAAGTCCAAAGTTCCAAAACAATTATGGAACAACTGGTAAGTGAACGAAAGGACAAACAAAAAGCAGGCTTAGGTTTTACACACGAACCAATGCCTGAATCCATAACAAACGCTTTACCAGAGAACTTTAACACGCATGATCATTCTCTTGAAAATAAAGCTAAACTTAAAGCTTTCCAAAACAAAAAGAATAAGATTTATGATAGTGAAGAAGAGAAAATCAATGTTAAAATCTTTGAAGAAAAAGATACTAAAAAGATCAAAAGCGGTCATCCAGTAAAAGTAAAATCATATGAACCAAGACCGAAAAGTAAGAAAATATTTTTTCCCAAAGAATCTGTTTTGGAAGAAGTGATCATTAAAAATAATAAACAAAACTCCAAAAACAAAGATAAAGCAAAACAAAAAGAAGGAACATTAGAAGATTCAAACTCTTATGGTCTAAATAATCCAGAGTTTATTAAATGGCAAAAAGATCAGAAAGAGAAAGAAACTAAAAAAGAATCTTCACCTGAAGATGTTCAATCTCAAATAAAATCAAGTTCTACAAAATCAAGGAACCAAAGAAGAAGAAGAAAATTGACTAAAGCTAAAACTGATCAAAATAAGAGTCAAGAAAATCAGACAGAAACAACAAATCAAGCAACTCAATTTAAACTAATAAAATTTGTGTCTGCTGGTACTTTGAACATGAACTTAATTCAAGAAGTTAAACAAACTCCTAAAAACAAATCAATCTCTGATCTAAAAACAGGTTCAGATTTGAAGTCTTCCGCTGTCGTTAAACAATTTGTTTCTATGTATTCTAAGAATGTTGTTCATGTACAAAAGTCAAAAACAAATATACAAAAGAACAAATTGTCAAATCAAAAACAAAATTTGTCAAATCTAAAAGAAAAGATTAACTTTTCGACGCCTAAATCTAAACAAGGATCAAACGTTGTGTCAACATCAAAAGTTAATAAATAGTTGTTTAAAACACCACAAAGGAACTGTGAAATTTATGACATGTATAATCATAAGACTGCTGAATGCTTTTTTAACAAGTACTGTCACATATGTGATATGAGAAATCACTCAATAGCAGATTGTTACTTTAATAAGTACTATACCTTCTGTAATGAAAGGACTTACAATACAGAAAATTGTTACTTTAGAAAGAGTTCGCCAAGGAAAGGATTTACAAATACACAATTGATCAAAGGCTATGTTAATCCTCAGTTTAAAAGAAATCAAGCTGTTAGTTTTGAAAGATTAACTAACCAACCTTCCTTAGGCTTGAGATCTTTCAAAAGAAATGACTCTGTGAGACCAAAACAATACATTCTAGATCAATTCATTCAAGGTCTGTGCGAATGAATGATAAAAATGTTGGAAATAAAATTTTTCAAAAATTGGTCATTTAAATGGTATGAATTTTCTTAATAATGATCAAAAATTTGTGAATCATAGAATTGGTAAATTCATTAAAAACAAGCTTGAAGTGAATAAACTCCATTTTAAACAATTTACCATTGTTGATAAGTTTGGCAAACCCAAGACCATCTCGGCTTGGGTCGATAACTCAACTTAATTTCTTTGTCTTGCAGGTACGCCCGAGAAGACCTATCAACACATGGTATGTGGATAGTGGGTGTAGCCGGCACATGATGGGCAATCATGCCTTACTTCAAGAATTTAAGTTAAAAGATGGTACACACGTCGCCTTCGGTGGTGATGCAGGAGGAAAAAATTACAGGCGAGGGAACAGTATCCAACGGGATAATAAGCTGTGATAAAGTCAACTACTGCTCATAGTTGAACTTTAATTTGTTAAGCGTTTCCCAAATTTGTGATAAATCGTATTCTATTCTTTTTGATGATTCGTTTTGCTACATTTTGAAACCAGGTTTTCAGATTAGCAAAGACTGGGTGGTTGTTAAAGCTGTTAGGGATCGAGATGTATACAAGCTGAATTGTCTCAAGTTGATCCATCTACAGAAACAACTAGCCTTATTTCTCAAGCATCAAATGACGAAAGTCAGCTTTGGCATAGACGTCTCGGGCATTTCAACTTCAAGAATATGAACAAACTTGTAGCGGGAAATCATGTTATCGGCCTTCCATCAAAGAAGTTTGCCACTACTGATATCTGCTCAGCATGTTTAAAGGGGAAGCAACACAGAGCGTCTTATAAGCCCAAGCAAGTAAACTCAAATTCCAAACCTCTCCAGATGTTGCATATGAACCTTTTGGACCAACAAATGTGAAGAGTATTGGAAGAAAATCTTATTGTTTAGTTATCATTGATGACTTCATAAGATTTTCATGAGTTTTCTTTTTGAATGCTAAATCTGAAACGGCTGAATTATTAAAAGAATTCATCACAAAAGTTGAAAATCAATTAGAATAAAAGTAAAAATAATAAGAAGTGATAATGGAACGGAATTTAGAAATATAACTATTGACATGTTTTGTGCAGAAAAAGGAATTGCTCATTAGTTCAGTGCTCCCAGAACTCCTCAACAAAATGGAGTTGCTGAAAGGAAAAATAGAACTTTGATTGAGGCTGCACGATCGATGTTAGCAGATGCAAAAATTCCTATCACTTTCTGGGATGAAGCCATATCTACTACGTGTTTCATACAGAATCATACTTTAATTCTGAAAAACAAACTGAAAACTGCTTATGAGTTGATGTTTGGCAGGAAACCAAACATAGATTTTCTTAAATCTTTTGATTGTCCAGTTTTGATTTTAAATTCAAGTGATCATCTAGAAAATTTTGATTCAAAATCTGATGAAGGATTTTCTGTTGGATATTCATCTGTTTCAAAAGCCTATCGAGTTTATAACTCTAGGACAAATGTTATACTTGAAACATTCAACGTTAAATTCCTTGAAAATTCTTTTCCATCAGTTTCAAATGGTCCAGCTTGGTTATTTGATTTAGATTCATTGTCAAACTCTTTTCAATCTAACTTGTTTAATCAATCTAACTTGCTTGATTCTACAGGTGAGAAGAAACTTTAAGGAGATCTTGGTTCTTTCAGTGATGATTCAGATTCTGATAATATGGATGACTCAATCCCAGATTATCCATTTTTTTCTTTTGTCAAAGATTCAATAATTCGGTTTAATAATAATGATCAATCTCATCAAGATGAAGATCATTCAGTTTCAGAAGATCAATATGTTTCACAACCTATTCCTAATGAAGGTATAGAAAATGTACACCTGAGTCTGGAACATCATCTATATCTGGTGATGTAGTTGGTACCAATAATCTTGATTACTTCATCAACTCACCGACTCAAGTTCCCAATTTCAATCCAAATTCTTTGAACCTATTGCATCAGCTTTCCATCTTGAACCAAACCAATCTGGATGTTCATGTTCAAGGAAATAAGATTCCAACATCTCGTATTCACAAGAACCATCCAATGTCTCAGATTATTGGTCCATTGAATGAGAGAACAACGAGAAGTAAATCAGAACAAGCAAATCTTTGCTTATACTCGTGTTTTCTTTCTCAAATTGTTCCTAAAAACGTTACAGAATCATTAAAGGACAATAGTTGGATTGAGGCTATGCAATAAGAATTATTTCTATCCCGTAAACAGGAAGTGTGAAATCATGTGGATTTACCTGAAGGAGAAAATGCCATAGGCACAAGATGAAGGAATAGATTATGATGAAGTATTTGCTCCAGTTGCAAGACTTGAATCAATTCGTGTCTTCCTGGCTTATGCATTATTCATGAAATTCAAGGTGTTCTAAATGGATGTTCAAGGCGCTTTCTTGTATGGACCAATCACCGATGATGTGTATGTAAAGCAACCTTCGGGTTTTGAAGATTCGGAATTTCCACATCGTGTGTACAAGCTTAGCAAAGCTTTGTATGGACTACATGAAGCCCCTAGAATCTGGTATGAAACATTGTCACAACACTTAATCGAAGATGGATACACGCGAGGGAAAATCGATCCAACTTTTTTCATAAAGAAGGATGCTGATGATCTCCTATGTGTACAAGTGTATGTCGATGATATCATATTTGGTTGTACAAGTCCAAAATTGTGCAATGAATTCGAAGAAATCATGAAGTCTCGGTTTCAAATGAGTTCTATGGGAGAAATAAATTTCTTTCTTGGACTTCAAGTGTAACAATTTGCAGATGGAATTTTTATCAATCAAGAGAAATTCGTTGAAAAACTCTTGAAGAAATTTAAACTGCAAGATTGTCAATCCATAAGAACTCCAGCTGATGTAAATACCAAGATTGATCCTGAATTTAAAGGAAAATCAGTTGACCAAACTTTATACAGATCTATGATTGGTTCATTGATGTATCTTACTGCATCTAGACCTGACATAATATATGTTGTTTGTGTCTGTGCCAGGTATCAATCAGACTCGAAGGAATTTCATTTAATTGATGTTAAATGAATATTCAGGTATCTCAAAGGAAAACCGGCTTTAGGGCTATGGTATCCTTATCAAGGTAACTTCGAGTTACATGGATATACTGATAGTGATATGGAGGATGTTGTCAAGATCGTAAATCTACTATGGGTGGTTGTCAGTTTTTAGGTCCCAGATTAGTCTCATGGCAATGTAAGAAACAAACAAATGTCTCTATTTCAATCGCAGAAGCTGAGTACATAGCTGCTTCAGCAGGATGTTCTCAAATCCTTTGGTTACAAAACCAACTGCTGGATTAAGGGTTCAATTTTCTTAAAAGTCCAATTTACATTGATAACACTGCTGCTATGTTCATAGCTAATCCTGTCCAACATTTAAAAACAAAACATATCGAGATTCGATATCATTTTCTCAAAGATAAATCTGAAAAAGGTTTAATCATTTTAATTCAAATTGCAACTGAAAAACAGTTGGCGGACCTATTTACAAAAGCCTTTTTACCAAGAAGGTTTGAGTATTTGGTAGAGTCAATTGGTCTTATTAACCATGTGTAAGAACTGGTTTTTGAGCATTTCAGTTACTTGAGTCTTAAAATGATCAGAACCCTCCCTTAACTGAATAGGAAACAACAAGAGAAACTGTCAGAGTTAATTGCCTGATTGTATATTGTGTGTGCATGTTTCATAGAAAAACAAACCAAAATATAAAAATTGAAAATTGAAAAATCAAAAGATAAAAATATAAAACAAAAACTACAAAAATAGAGTTTTTCTTTCTTAATTCATTTTTTTTGAATGAATCTGTCTTTGCAATATGTGAGAAATGATAGATACATTAGCTTGATCAGTTGCATACTTCGCTTTCGTCTAAAGTCTGACGTGATCAGATATGATGTGCAGGTAAGCTCATGTAATTATACTGAAAAAGTAAACTCTTGTGATCAAACTAAATCAATCATGCATTCGTGTTTGTCCATTTTTATACCAATGAGTAGTGTTGACTTCTCAAATTGATTGCTTGTTAAGTCATAATCTCACACCCGGTGGCAATATGAATAACCATTGAGCTCTAATTAATTTAAAGCATCGATTCACTTCTCTGTTATGAGTCATCATAGACCTGAGGTGATGAGATATCCTTTGTTGTAAGTCATTACAGACCTGGATATTCTCATCTGATGCAAAAAGATGCCAATATGCACAAACTAAACATGAGATCTGGTTATAAGTATATGTCAGGTTTTCAAGTTGAGAAAAGTGATTTCTTGCATATCTTGACGAGGGTTGAGCTCTCTAAGTCTAAGTGTGACTTACATAATGTCATATCTAATCGTATCTTAAGCAATCCAAGAGTTGAAAAAGTAAGTGTGCTGAGTACCTTGCCAAAAGCACTCATTTTCTGTCCTTAGATCTCGTGTCTCCTTTGCTGCAGAAATACTGAACTGGAACACACTTGATCAGGATTTATTCACCGTCTATGAGTATCCACCAATTTCTTTTATTTCAATATGTTGATCTTAACTGATATGATCTCACTGCAGACATATGATTCAATTGTACATAATAGATTTTTATTCTGCTTTAATTTTAATTTTTGAATGTTTTTCTGTGTGCAGGCATATTAACAATGATTAGTGTGCTCTTCCTATGACTTTTAAAAAGCTTCTAAGTTTTATTAAACTTAAAAGTTTAGGGGAAGTAAAAAGTAAAAGTGTCAAATATAACATTTTTAAATTTCAAGATATGAAAAATCAAAATTAAATGTTTTGGATGGATAGGATAAAGCTAAAAAGTTCAAGCATGTGTGTGTTTGATATAATGTAAAAGTGAACCTGAAGAAAACATTTTAAAGTGGAAAAGCTTCTTGCAACATTTTAATATGAGATTTTTTGTTAAAATTAGAGATTAAAATAACGGAAAATTGTTTTTCAAAAAGATTTAAAACAAAAATAAAAAAGTCAAAAAATAAAAAAAAGAAAAAATAAAAAATAAAAAAAAATTTAAATGTCAAAAGTACAAAATTGAGGGTCAATTATGTAAATTTTGGGTGAATGTCAAAATTTTACAAATTGTTTTAAAAATTAGTATATGAACAGTACTAATGCGTTTAAACAGTGTTCAGGTGAAAGATTTGAAAAGTACAAGTGTTAGACTCATGGAAGTAATCTCATGCGCCTAAACAGTGTTCAAAAGTCCAAAATAAGAGCATGATGATTTTTCAGAAATTTTTACAAGTGTTGGGCGTTTCAGACAACCTCATGCACCTAAACAGTTATCATATGTTTGAAATTTTTGGTTAAGTGTTGGGCGTTTCATCCATACTCATGCGCGTACACAGTACCAGGCTTTCAAGAGTTGGGCGTTACAAGTGAAAAATTACCAAATGTTGGGCATTTCAGTTAGTCCCATGTGCCTGAATAGTATAAAAGCTCCTAAACAGTGCTTATGCGTCTAAACAGTGCCTATGCGTCTGAACCTCATGCTCACAAACAGTGCTCATGCGCCTAAATACTTAGTGTAAAAATCAACCCATGCGCACAAACAGTGCTCATGCGCCTAAATTCTTAGTGTAAAATTGAGTCTCATATGCACAAACAGTTGTCATGCGCCTAAAATATTTACACTTAGTATAAATACAACACTTGTGATTTCAGGTCTCTCATTTACTCCCAAATCCCCTGATCTTGCACCCGACTATCGAACACCCTTGATTCACCAGTTCATCTTTCTGATTGTTATTTGTTCAATATTTGCAATTGATAGTTTGTTTTTTCAGATTCTAAACGTAAGTTCATGAATAAATTAATACAATTTCAAGTTTATAGATTGAATTTGATTGGGCGTTTCATAACTATACGGGCGTATGAACCCTAGTTCGACTGAAATTTTGAAATCTGTGACTTTAATGTAAATGTTTAACTGAAATTGAACATTGATTGATGATATACACTTGATTTTGAACATATTGTGATAATCAAATCTGATTTTCATTAAATTTGTTCTTGATGATGATGTTCATGTTCATCAGTCAAAGTTCTTGAATATGAACAGTCACATTCATGAATTTTTAATAAAAATGGAAAATTAATCACAAATATCTTAGACTTCTTGAGGTGGATTCCTTAGACTTCTTCTTCTTCTTTGACTTTAAATATCTTCTAGTGGCCATCCTTTTCCTCTTTCTATGCTTCATTTGAGAAGGTTGGTTTTGATGAGCATGTATTTATTTTTCCTTCATAGTTTGATCCTTCCCCTTCACATGTTCAAAAGAAGGTTTAGGACCCTGCTATGGATTAGAAGATAAAGCTAGTTGTGGATCAGCACTAGGACGTGGTTGTGTTGTCTGGTTTGGTTCAACCTTGGCCTCTGCTTTAGGTTCATCTTGAGTTGGTATAGAATGCAAGTCTTAAAGCTTACCCCTCTTGATCTTCTGTTTGATCACCCTAATGTGCTCATCCATTATGGATAGAGACATTGGACAAAGCCTCCTTTCGGAGAACCCATACAGCTTCAAGAAGCTCACCATCATTTTTCTATCTTTATATTTCTTCTTCTTTGCTTTGATGGTGGCCCTTGATTTTGCATCTTCCTCCCTCATCTTTCTCTTAGCAGCTTTTCTTTCTTTGATTGCTTCTTATTCCAACTGCTTAAGATACTCAACCTTTATATACTCATAAGATAGATGGAGTAAAGCTTCTGCCTGGTAGAGACCTGTGGCACTCAAGTAGTTGATCATCATTTATCTGTCTTGTTCCTTCCTACTTGAGTTTCTTCTTCTACAGCCACAGAAACTACCTCAGTCCTTTCTTGAACTGGGGAGAGGACATGGGCTTTATATAATTTTCTACTTTTTCTTTCTTCTTTGGACTTGAGGAGCAAAGCAGCAACCTCAGCCTCCTTCGTTTCTCTTGACACCTTTGTGTCTGCCAGTTTATTTAATTCCTCCAAGGGAAGAGAGATTAGATCATCTATATTGTAGTTCCTAGTTCCTATGTAGTTCAATCTGGCCGCCCTTACTTCATCTTCCAAAGTGTTGGACCTATGGGTAGCCCTGATTGTAGCCTGCATTAAACTAGGAGTTTCTTTTAGTCTTTCTTCAATTGCCTTCCTCTTTTTTTCCCTCTTCTCATCTTTAATCTCCTATGAAGTTAGAACTTTCTTTCCTTTGTCAATCACAGGCTTGTATGACTTAGGGAGGAGAGAGCTTTGTCCTACTTGTTCTACACTTGAGCTCTAGCTAGGGAGAGGTTGTGAGACACCTTCACCAACTGGTGTCTCACTAAGGGTAGTTAGTGCTGAAGGAGCATAAGTCTCAAAGTTCACAGGTTCTATAACTGGGCCTTCAACTGAGGTTTCCCTTTCAAAGCTAATCTTAGAGTCCAACTCAGTATCCAGTTGACCAACTATTCTCCCTGCTAGCCTCTATCTATGTAAGCTTGTTATTCTTTTAAACTCCTCAGACACCTTTATTTGGATCCTCTCTGATAAGCGGTCAGCTTGTCTGTTTTGTCTTGGATTGACAAGCTGCAAGTTACTAAGAGGGAAGCTTTCATAGAAACCTAGGTTGTAGATGCTGAATATCTCTTGTTAACCTAGGAATCTAGAAAGCACCAGGGCCCTTCTATCAGTGTCATACCTCCATCCTACTATTGGATCGTCAGCAACGCTGGATGGAGGAGACATGGCCCTTGGTATAGCAGCCTCCTTAAATAAAATTTGAAATATGGCATCTACATTGATGTGGTCCTAAGGAGGTTGTTTAGTCTGGACAATTGAATGTCAGTGTGGTGAATCCTCAATATCCATTCTCTGGGCAATGTTCCCATGTTCTATGACTGTGGTGACTTTCTCCCCCTTTTTGGTAGCATCACTTACTTGCACGAGTGAGCTAGAGGTTAGGTCCACCACATCCATTGGTTCTTGTGGAAATTGTTGAGCATGCCTGACAGGCCTCTCAGCTAGCTTACCCTTGAGATCAGTAATCTCAAGTTGTTGATTAAGCACCTGCCTTTGTAATGTAGCTACCTAAGATTCGAGGTGACTAACCTTAGAGACAAGATATGCGCAAATTTTTGTCAATTGTTGCACCTTTTGTTGCATACTCCCCTTACCATCATCAAAAGAATCATGGGGGGGGGATGAGATGACATAACCAAAGTCATCCCTCTTACCACCAGATATTTGTTCCTGGTCTCTGGATTTCTCCTTATCTATGACATCTTCATAAGAAGTGTCATGGAGCTGGGTAGTCGTGGTTGAGGTCTTAAGTATGTAATCACTTTCCAAAGTAAGAGCCTCTTCCATATGAACCTCTTGAACTTGTTCAGAGAGGTCTACCTCAATAGTAGGTGGACGATGTGGGCTAGACATGGGAGTGGCAAGAGCACTCATCTCTTATTGAGTAGGGGAGAAGAAAAGGGACTCATGGTAGTAACTGAATTCCATGTCTTCATCATCATAGAATTCTAGGTTGGAATTGGTTGGTTAAGATCTAACAGCTAGGAATGGTAGCTTTCCACTGAAGGTTGTTCATCTAAGTTTTGAGACTCAGGATGAAGGCTTGAGGTTAGGGTTGTGAGCTCATCAAGTTGAGCATGAGGATCCTCAGTACTGATCATAGAAGGAATAGGAGTGATCCGCTCCTCAAGAGAAGTGGGAGCTCTTGGGTCCACTTGCTCCTGCATAGGTGATTATATGGGGGCCTGCTTAATCTGAGTAGACTAAGCAGGGGTTCGTTTGGATTTTCTTTTGAGCGTGATGGTAATCTATGGCTGTGTAGCTCTTGACTAAGAAGTCACCTTCATAGCCCACAAGCTGGAATGATCCCTCTCTTGCCTCCTTGGTGAAAGACTGCTCACCTTCTTCATCATCCAGCCTTAGATGTTGGTTAATGGTGGCTGGAGTGATGAACACTGTCCTCCAGTGCACCATGGCAGATAGTGCCTTCCAAAAACTCCAAGAGTGGATATTCATATAGTAGAGTGTCAATGGTAAGAACGGTGAGGTAGGAAGAGCGGGAATGAAAGTTGCATATCCCTAAAAAACTAGGGTCTTTTTTAGTGGATAATAGAGCATCCTAGTTGTGTTGACTATGTAGGTGCATGACAAAGGCTAGTTGCTTTTCTGGTTCAGGTTTGGTCATTTTATGAAGCTTTTGTAAGAGAGATTGAAAGAACAACGAGGGTTTATGGAGAAATTAGGGCTTGAGAATTCAGATAGAGGAAGAAAAGAGAGTGAGACCCGTTGAAAAGGCTATTTATATGCTTGGATGTGAGACAAAGTTATTGCGAAAAATAAACTCTTTGAGATTCGGATGTCGGTCCCACCTTTCAAAAAGTGCTTAAAAAGGTAGTTATCTTGGAAATTGAAAATCTTCCGATGGTAATTTGTCTTCGAAAGCTTAGAGAAAGCTTCCGAAGCTAAACTGACTTTGGAAGATATTCCTTAGTTTGAGAAGAATTTCTTCGGAAGAAAATGTACTTAGAGTAATTTTGCTTCCGAGACAGATTTTGTTTTGGAAGATATTAAACTTCAGAAGTTTTACTCAAGGATCAAGACATTCCCTATCCTTTTGATGAAGAGTGTGCTGTCAATACTACCTCTCTTGTAACCATGTTGAACTAAGTACTGTGACAGTGTCTCATACCACTTCCTTGGTGTTTGATGCAGCCTATGGAGAGCTTTGTCAAGCTTACAACATAATCAGGATGATCTGGATCTGTAAAGCTAGGTGGTTGGTAGACATACAATTCCTCATCTATCACCCCATATAGAAATACACACTCGATATTAAATTGATAGACTATGAAATCCTTTGTTGCAGTAAAAGCAAGAAATATCCTTACAGCTTCAAGTCTTGCTACAGGAGAAAAGACATTTGTCTACTCAATCCCTTTCTCTTGAGTGTACCCTTGTACTACAAGTGTTTCCTTGTACTTGATGACAAGTACTCTATCATCTTTCTTGTTCCTGAATACCCACTTGGTTCCTATTGGCATATTACCATATGGGAGAGGACATAGGTTCCAAACACCCTATCTTTTGAATTAAAGCAATTCCTCCTGCATTGCTTCAATCTAGCTTTCATTTCTTAAAGCTTCATCTACATTCTTTGGCCCAATCTAGGATAACAAGCAAGAGTGCAGACAAACATTTTTAATATGAGTTTGTCCTCTTGATCTCACCCTAGTCTCAAAATCTCCAATGATGTTTGTGGTAGGATATGACTTGTGGATTCTTAGCTGAGAAATCACAACAAGTTGATTTGATAAATCTAAATTAGAGAAATTTAGATATGGTGCTTGCGTATCACCTACAACATCAGCACACCCATTAAGTGTAACTTGATCCAGAGAGTGTGTAATATCATTGATGTTGTCTCTGGTGGAGTGGTTCTCAGCATCAAGATATTCTTGATCACTCTCACCATCTCCATCTTCTACTGCATTGGAGATCCCTTCATTTGAATTTTTTGCCTCGTTACTAGAATTGGTTGGCACCTAAGATGTATCAGCTAAAGAATTTGTCATGGTTATGCTAACGGGATTTCCACATGCAATGCTTGTTACCACTGGTGCTGAAGGAATTCTATCATTTGGTCTTCTCAGCTCAAATCTTTTATTAGGATCTTCTACAGACATATTACCTGTTGTTCTTGAAAAATCTTCACAGGATTTGTTAAAACAGTTAGTAACTAAATCTAGGTCATAAAGCCAATCAGGACCAGAACCTTATTTTCATTGAAGGTCATATTGGTTGACTCCTCAACTACTCTAGTTCTAAGATTCTATATTCTATAAGTATCAGCTTGAGAAAAGTATCCAATGAAATGTCCATCATCTGCCTTCTCAGCAAACATGGCTATGTGATCTTTGGTATTGAAGATGGTGCATGGACATCCAAATGACCTAAGTAAACCAATAAAAGGTCTCCTTTTGTGCCACAGTTCATAAGGAGTCTTACCATGAGTTTTGACTATTAAACCCAATTTTGCACATAGTATTCGGTGTTGACTGCCCCTTCTCAGAAGGTGATGGGCACTTTAGACTTAGAGAGCTTGGTTCTTGCATCCTCAATATGTGTCCTATTTCTCCTTTCAGCAACACCATTTTGTTGAGGGGTTCTAAGAGCACTATATTATCTTGAAATACCCTTTTCATCATAAAATGAATCAAGGATTTGGTCTTGAATTCGGTTCCTTGATCACATCTTATGATCTTTACCTTGTGATCACATTGATTCTCAATTTTCAGAATGAAGGATCTTAAGATTTCAAGGGTCTCATACTTATTTCTAAGAAAGAAGACCCAAGTATATCTTGTGAAATCATCTGTGATCACAAGGTAGTATGAAGTTCTTCCTAAACTCACTACCCTTATGGGGCCAAAGAGATCCATGTGTAATAAGTGTAGGGGAGTAGTGATGGAATTCATTTCCTTTGGTTTGTGAGACACTTTGTGTTGCTTTTCTTTCCGGCATGCAACAAAATGGTCATCACTTATAGACTATTTCTTTGGCATTGAAGTTACCAAATCAACTATAATTGGTTTATTCATGTTCTTTAAGTTTACATGGCACATTCTTTTATGCCAAAGGAAAGACCCATCACTATTTGCTTTAGATAGAATGCAAGAAACTTCTCTAGAAGGGGAGGTTTCTTCCAAGTCCATCTTGTACATGTTCCTTTTCCTGGGGGCTCTGAGCAAGATATGCTCTTAAGAAATGATCACCCCAGGCTTGAGAACAATTCACTCATACTCAAGGTAGAGCATGTTATGTCTCTGGTCACAAAATTGAGATACACGTAAAAGATTGTTGTCAAGCTCTTTGACAAAGTTTACATTCTCAATGTTGAGCTTACCATTTGTGACCCTACCCCTCCCAGTAATATAACCACATGATTCACCTCTAAAAGTAGCTGGCCCTCTATTAATTTTCTTAAAGTCTTAAAGCAAAGAGCCATTACAAGTTATATGCCTGGAACAGCCATTATCAATAATCAATACATTTCTTTTGGTCTTCATTTGTTCCTACACATGAAAAGATATGATTAGTTACATTCGAAAACCCAATCCTTGCTGGTCCTGGGCTTGTCAAGATGAAGTGAAGATAGTTGAACAGTTATTGATCCTATATGAAAGCTTTGAGGATCCTTGTTAAGTGTTTCAATGCTTAGTGATAAAACCAGGTACATGAGATACTTTATACTATATCATATAGCCGACCATACTTTGAAGGCCAGCTGGACACTAATCTAAACAACAAGATCAATGTGAAGTCAAAAGGCAGTTTGCCTTTTAACATGTGACTATGACATGCCATAGCTCACATCTAATTGATTACAATAAGGATAAAAGTACTAAAGTAAAAGGTTACAAACAAAGACACCATACTAAACAGTTGACAAAAGTAAAAAGGTAATCACCAACTTATATAAGTTGGTGAGTCATTAGTGCTGGCAGGGAAAAAGGTCTTCTGCTTTTGTCAAAAGTATGTCAGAGAAGCATGACTACTCTGTCTTCAGAAGAGTTCCGTCTTCAGGCTTCAGAAGACTTTTTCTTTAGCATTCAAAAGTCTTCACTTTTTGCTTCAGAAGATTTCTGTGTTTGGCTTTGGAAGATTTCTGTCTTTGGCTTTGGATGATTTGACACTTAGTTATTTTTCTTTGTGCATGGTAAAATATTTTGAATTAACTTCCTTGTACTTCAGTGCATGCTGAGAGATCTTTGGTTAGCATTAGCCTTTAAGATAAACTCTTACAGCCCTTTTGGTTTTCATCAAGCACCAAGGAAATGGTAGGAGACAATCTCTAACTTTTCTTCTGAAACATGGATACATTAGAGGATCCATAGATAAAACTTTCTTCATTAAGAAGATTGATTTGGATATCATTATGGTACAAGTGTATGTGGATGATATCATCTTTAGGTCTACAAATAAGAGCCTGTGCAAAGCCTTTCAAAGTCTCATGAAATCAAAATTTGAGATGAGTTCAATGTGAGAACTCACTTTCTTTCAAGGGCTGCAAGTAAAACAAACTTTTGATGGCATCTTCATAAATCATCTAAGTTTGTTTAGGACATCTTAATAAGATTTCAAGCTACTGATGCTAAGGCTGCTAAAACCATAATGTCGAAGACATGTTCGTTAACTCTTGATCTTGAGGAGTACTTACAGCTAGTAGACCAGATATCATATATGCCACATGCCTGTGTTCAAGATTCCAAGCTGCTCCATAGGTGTCACATCTATAGGCTGCCAAGAGAATTCTGAAGTATCTCAAAGGAGAACCTAAGTTGGGATTATGGTATCCTAAGAGTGATGATTTCCCTCTCTATGGATATTCAGATAGTGACCATGGAGGATGCAACATCAACAAAAAGTCCACATCAGGAAGATGTCAATTTCTAGGAGGGAGACTGGTTTCATGGCAATACAAGAAGCAAACTTGTGTCTCCACATCAACTGCCGAAGAAGAGTACCTTGTTGCACAAGTTGTTGTGCTTAGGTGTTGTGGATCCAAACTCAACTTAAAGATTATGGAGTAACCTTCATGAACACTCCAATTCACATTGACAACAACAGTGCTGTCTCAATCACAAACAATCCTCTTCAGCATTCAAAGACAAAGCACTTTGACATCAATTATCATTTCATTAAAGATTTTGCATAAAAGAAAATCGTTAAATTAGTTAAGGTCCATACAAATGAACAATATGAAGATTTATTCACAAAGGATTTTGATGAATCAAGATTTAAATATCTTATATCCACTGTTGGGATGATGGACTTTGAATAATTAAATGATTTAAATTGATGATATTTGAAAATTTTGTAAAGAAATTTTTTTCTTGGTAAAATGGGTAAAACTGTGTATCTACTAAAAATTGCAAATCAGCAGATAAATAGGTATCTCCTGAATATCAGTAGATATCTATGTATCTGCCGAATTATGTAAGTTAGCAGATAACTGGGCAAAGCGGGTATCTGCCGAATGGGAAGATTCGGCAGATAGGATGAATTCAACATTTGTTTTTGAAAAAGATCTAATAGGTCCTACTTTTATCTTTCGATATGTTGTGGCATCGGAGAAGTTACATGAAAAGACTATTTCACCATTTCACACCGTAGATTTTATAGTTACGGTGATAAAACATTTTAAAATTCACATTTTTTATATTATCCACAACTGTTAGAATCAAAGGTTTCCCACCATTATTATCTTCAATCTTCCTCACAAAGAAAACCCTTAACCTTTAATCTCTAAAAGTCCTACCAAAATCAACTAACTGACAGTGGCCTCTTAATCTCAAACCCTAGAATTTCGTCCAGACGATAACATCAACGCATCACTGCAACCCATAGGTGATGAGGTCCATGATCCTGTTCTTTAATTTCTAAGGAATAATAGTTAATTTTTTGCCATCACAATAGACCTGGTGATCTATGAGTCTTACATCAAGGAGTTCAGGACCACATGCTACATACAACGGGAACATGGAGTAAAGGTCCTCGCTGTGACAGTACAAGGGATGAAGGTCACCAAATCATGCACCAAAATTTGTCATCATATGAAGTTAATCGATGCAAATGGTGAATCTTATTTCTCTAAAGAAGTGGTCAGTGCCACCTTCCAGGAGAGGTGATATAAAGGACCCCTCCCGACATCCACCTTCTCCAAATCACTAGTATATCATAACAGGAGAATTATCCTTCATATGTTCCTAAACTGTCTACCTAATAAGTCTTGAGGATGGGACCAAGTACCATTGGATTAGTAGAGGCTATACATGGTCTGGTCAAATAGCAGAGTTATGATTTTTCAAACATCATTTTTCAACATCTTTGTAAAAACGTAACTGTTGCTGCAAAATATAAGTTTTTATGTACCCAAGATTCTTACAACTAATTTTACAAGAAGAATTAGAGGATAAACTAAAACTTAATGGAGTTGCTCATGGTCTAGGAACATTAAAAAGGCAATATTTTAAAAGTTCAGAGCAATTCCAAAATATTTTCAGGGAAGGTAACTCCCTTGTTTGATCATATGCTTGAGGTCAGTGAGCCTCAGGGTGGCAGCATGGACACACCCAGCATAGCAGATCCCACACCATTCACATCAAAGACAAAATCTCACAAGCATAAGCGAACCCTTGCATCTTCAACTAAAAGGACGCAGGCCCTTAAATATCCTCCCCTCAAAAAGACAAGACTGGAAATCAGGGTCCCAGTCAAGTCAAAGGTGTCAGCCATACCTAGACAAGGCTCAAAGAAGAAGGTTTCTCTTCCTTCTTCTGAGCAGATCCACACTCAAGCTGCAAGCCCTCAATTGGAGTCCCAATAGTCAATTAAGAAAACTAAAAAGGATACCCATATAACTAAGACAACTTCTAAGGAAGAAGTCTTATTAGAAACTGGTTCACATCCCAAGCCATTAGACTTAGCTTCAATCTCTCCCATACACATGTCTACCACCCAAAATGATGATGTTCCTGCCAAACATCAACATGAACCACTGTCTCCCCCTTCCCATACAATACAGACTAGGGAGACTGATGTGTTTGTATAACCATCTGACCCATATATTTTATCAAAATATATTGATTCTAGGGAGGAAAGGATCAATATGGAAGAGGCTGTCTTTACAGTTGATCCATGAATTGATCAACAGGACAAAGACAACATCACTAAGACCTCAACCACGAAAACTCACCTTGAGAATGTCTCCTTGGTATCATTCCTTGAGGAGAGGAATCCAGGGCTCCAAGAACCACATCTGGTGATAAAGGTGCAGAGGCTCGGCCCAAGGGTTCCACATCTATGGATGAGGGAAGCATGAACAAATAGGTGAATTGGCGGCATATAACTGTGAGCTTGCTCAACAAATCAATTCCTTACAAGCTGAGAATGCAAGGCTTTAAGGTTATGCAGAAAGAGCCACAGTTCTCAAATTTGAGAACTATCTGCTAAAATCTTCAACAGATAAAGTGTCTGAGGTGGAAGCCCAACTCAGAACTCTCCAACAATAAGTTGCAAGAGTCACAACCCTTAAAGAAAAACTTATGCATTTACATTTCCTCAAAGTGTTTGTGATGTCACAGTAAATATCTAACTTAGATTCTGTATTAGTTAGTTACTAGTCAAAGAGGAAGTACTTGTTAGCCTAAACCAACCAGATTTAACAAGTGGTATTAGAGCAAAAAGTTGCTGCAAAGGCTTTTGGATCTTGAACAAAAATTTAAACATCTTCAAAAGACCATTGACCTTCAATAATCCATCATCATGTGTCTTCAATTGTCAGCACCACAAGAACCTTTGGATGTGCCTTCCTCTCCACGATTAGTGTCATATGGAATTTCAGATGATACTACCAAACAGGGAGAAGATGAGCCCAAAGAAGCTGATGACATCCTCAAGATATTGGCTACTCAAGTTGTTTATACTACACAGTCAATCTCGTTCTCCTCATAAGGGACTGACCAATATGAGCCTCTATCGGAAGCTGAAGTCAATCTTAATAAGCTTCTTTATAGGTATGGCTATGATAGTTCAAAAGAGAAAGAGATAGAAGCCATGAGGGTGATAAGGAGAATGAATCAAAAGGTTCTATTTGGGAAGAGGAAGATAGCAATGATAATGAAATCCAACACTTGTTCACCGCTCCCTCTAAAAAGAAAGAGAACTGATGAGCAATCATCTAAGAGGAAGCTAGTGCTAGGACTTGAAGCCTCTCCTAAGAAATCTATTAAAGAAGAAGCACCATTGTCAAAAGTTCTCTTAGAAGCTATTAAAGTACTAAACAAATCAGGTGCTTATGCAAATGCTGAAAGCACTAGACAAGAGGCTTCTTCGACAGATGAATCCTCAGACAAAATGGTGGTCTACACAAAAGGCACCTAGACCATGGATGATGATATGGAAAGACATGGGGTGACTCTTAAAGCTGAACCATCTCAACATCTTAAACAACACAAGGACACATCTGAGTCTGAACTCAGAAAATTAGCTGAGGTGATATTTGGTCAACCGGAGGTTGAAACTGAAACCCAGTTAACTCTGATGTTAATGTGAAAACTGAGGACCCAAAAGTCACTAATGATGCTGAGAGAGCTTAGAAAACTATTGATGATCCCAAGTCAGCTAGCGAGGCATTAGGCGTAACTCTTAGACCTTTGGCAGTCAGGCATACTAAAGTCTCTACCTCTAAAAAAGGTAAGAGACCTATGACTACTAAAGAAGAAATTGAAGTTCATTCACATAAATCAAAGGCTAGATTTATGATGACAAAGAAGGTGGAGCTGTCCCATGAAATTTAAAGGATAGATGATTGATTCACCTAAAACATTTTCGAGTAAGATACTTGAAGGGGATGATGTTATTGAATGGCTCTTAGTCATACGTATTAAGGGTAGTAAACCGTTGTTAGGCGGTATTTACTGCTTGCATCGATCTTCTATGAATCTTGTGCAAGTGGGAGATTGTTGGATCTTATATGCCCAAGACACATACAAGATTGATGTGGTTAGTACGTTATGATCCAAGTCGGGTCATACCCAATAACAAGCTAGGCAAACACTGATAAATATTTATTTGTTGACATGATCAAGCAAATAAATTTTGACACCAATTCAGAAAATGGGTTTTTTGAATTATTGCATTTGAGATAGAACAAATTATATGGATATTTTGTTCATGAGATATCATTTGTAATGTTATTTAAATAAGTTAAATAACATCAAATATAAGAGTGTTTAAGTTATAAAATTAAAATTGGTTTAATTATATAACTTAATTAGTTATAAACAATGTATTAAAAAGGGAGTTTATCAAAATGGGGGGAAACCCATTTTGAACCTATTTTTGGCCGCCCCTTTGGGTTTTGCCTAGGGATTCCTTTTGTCTTGTTTTATGCAAGACATTTACTTGTTCAATGGAAACACTCAACATACTTTCTCTCTCACACATGCAAGCTCCTTCTTCTCCATTTCTCTTCTCCCATTTTTGGATCTAGAAGGTTTTGTAAGAAGGATCTTTGGTGTCAACTTCCTAACAAGTTTGGTGCTTTGCAAGAGCTTGTGGGTATACAAGCTTGAGGTCTTCTCTTTTGAAGACTAGACATTCAAGAAACATCATCTTCCTCCTCTCATCCGTATCTAACTTCCTTGATCAAGAAAGGTAGTATTCATGTACATCCTATGGTTGGTTTTGATAGCACTTCTTTTCACATATATATGATCCTTGTTCTTGGGTTTGTTTTCTTGAACATATAAATGTTTATTTTCAGAATATAACACAAGTTTTAAACCCCTTATATCCGCTGCGTTTTGTTGTTTAAATGGTTAAACATCTTTGTTAAAACTTGTAAAAACCCAACAGATGAGACATAGATTCGAACATCCTGAAAACGAAGAAGAACCCTCTAAAGATGACGAAGAAGAAGACTCAGATAATGATGATTCAATAATCATAAAATGGGGATATGATTTGAAAGTTGAGAACTTCTTCATAGAAAGAAAGAACAAGTCTAATCATTCTTTCTATCTGAGCTAGAGGTTCTAAACCTCAGCCTTGAAGACTTAAAAAGGATACATAAACTAACTTTAGAATATCAAGGCATGCCAGACAAGTACAAATCTATGGCTGCTATTTAGTAGATAAGGTTTGGTAACAAGGCAAAGCAAAGGGAAGAAGAAGAACTTATGCATGTGACTTCATTGAGCATTCATGACCCAATCACACATTGGAGCTACAATTCCTCAACCACCACTTTTAGTCTAACCTATGCTGGTGCCAGTAAAGTTGAAGTTAAAGAATATGATCATTTCAGACTCTCTTGGCACAACATGAATGATTTGGTGGATCTACCTCTTGACAAACCCTCGAGAGATATAAGAGGATAGATGTATGAACTTCTACTGTTCAGAATGTTTGAATGATAGAGTTTGGATAGCATCATCCTAGGGGGAATTTGTTGAATCAAGAAGGATGAAACTACTGAAAACTCAGGATTTTAGCATTGGCTGCCAACTGCCGTGTCAGGCCAAGTGTTGAATCCTTTGATGAAGTGCGTATGATGAATGACTGCTGATCAGCATATGCCGAAGCAACTGCCGAAATACATATGTTGAATGTTTGTTGATCAACATATGCATATCAACTACCGATCAGCAATGAACTCCATGAGCTACTAATCGACTGCTACTCAAAAAAAGATTGTTGGTGCCGACTGTTGCTATGTCTTACCTTTTAGAGACTACATAGTATTGAAGCCGCCAATGCCGATACATATATTATCTGTTTGATATAGACTCTGAACATAGAATAGTTATTTTTTATTGTTTAGATTTCTTAATATATAATCCTCACACTTGTTTAGTAGAGGCAAGCTTTTGAGCCATTAGATTGTATCTGCCGATTGTAACACATTGTTTACACAAGATTAATCAAGTGAATACTTTGAAAGAACAACGTGTACATTTACATTTCCTCAAAGTATTTGTGTTGTGATAGTAAGTATTAAACTTAGATTCCGCATTCATTAGTTACTGATCAAAGAGGAAGTTCATGATAGTCTAAACCTACCTGATCCAACAAACCTTATATTTCTGAACATGATCAGAAATATGGATTATTAAATAAGTTTTTGATGTATGCTAAATTTCTACAGCATATTTTGAATGGAGAGTCGGGGGGATAAAGTCTCACAAACTAAAGATAAACAATATGAGGCACATTTAAGATAAAATATTATCTTAATCCTTTGAAAGCCAACAAATTTTTTTCCTAGAAAATTTACTAGGTTGCTATGTTCCATATCTAAGGTATCCAATCCTCAAGGTGAAAGTAGAGTAATTCAAAATATTGCTAATCCTACACCTTATTTTTTCATAGTCCAAAACACCAAAATTAAATTAAAGAAGGGAACCCCTATAGAAACTACTAAGGAAATGCATGCCCACATATCACATCTGAAAAAAGATAGGCTAGAAATCAAGGTCCTTGCCAGGCTTAAAGTGAAAACCATACCTAAACCAAGAACAAATAAGAAATTTCCTCTAACTTCTTTTGTGCAGACTGTAGGGGCTTGAGTCTAGAGGCTCGGGAAATCAAATCAAGATGAAGAAGATCAAGTCAAGCGACAAGTTAAAGTTGCCACGCGATAACTTGCTTCTCGCGCTAAAACATCATGTCGCGCGAGTACAAGTTATTCGCCTGAGAACTTCTAGATTAGTATATAAAGAAGTTTTATAATATAATTAGTAAGCTTTTTGTTCATTTTCTGATTTTGTACGCAGTATAATAGTTACTAAATTGAAGTTATTTACATATTGTGTTGGTTTTTTTCAATTGCTATTCAATCTTATCCGTAATGTCAACATTCCGCATTTTCATTACGAGATCGATCTTTGTAATGTGTTGATCCTTAGAATTGGTATCAGAGCTTGGTATGCTCTAGATCGATTGATATGAAGATTGAAGTAAATTATTTGAAGTGTTCGTGAACCTTGAATTGCTTTATGTTTGAAGATCTACTTGATTTCTGCTGAATTTGATCAGATTTGAAGAAGGTGAAACTGATTAGTTTGTTGTTCGAAGAATTGATGATGTTTCTTAATCGAGTTTAATTGAATCAATTAGAGACAATTAGGATCTTAATTGAACCTAAATCACTAATTGAACACTTAATTAATCAAATTTTTAAACAATTTGGTGAAAGATTGAAGCTGGAAACATTTGAAATTGAACAGATGAATCAGGCGAAAAGTTGGTGATTCCCTGCAAAAAGTTTGCTTTCACGTGAGAAGTATAGTTTTGATAGGTTCAAAATGGATCGAATCTGTGATTATATGATAATATAATGATCAAGTGAAACACAAAGTAATCAACACATGCAAATACATCAAAAAACTCATAGATTTCATTGATAGCAAATGCACAGGATACAAAGTGTAAGAATCCAGTTCATTCAACTGATTCTCTCTCTCTTTCTATTCAGTTGAAGTTTTTATGTACTCTCTAACTGAACTCCCCTAACTACACTACATAAAGTATCCTATTTATACTATTAATAAAACAAAGGAACATATATTTACAAATAAGTCCCTATACTATGACTAAAAACATACAAAGACAAAATGCTAATCTTCTAGAGTCTAACAATACTCCCCTTAAGATTACATTTGTCTTTAGTATTCAGTTAATCTTCAGGCTTCAAAATAATCTTCTGGTTCTTCCTTTATCTTGAACATCGGCTTCTCATTGTATATTTCTTGTTCCTTTAATGCTTTAGCAATTGCTGATTTGAATTTACCTGCAAGAATTCCTTGTTCAGGCTTTGACGCGTTCGTCTTTATCTTCATCTTGTTCATAATTTCTAGGGTCTCTTTAGATGATCCTGTAATGTCAACATTAGCATAAAATTCAAGAGGTTTGGGATAATCCTTTGAGTAAATCTCCAATACTCCTTTGCTTGATATCCGTATAAAATCAATTGACTTGATATCCTTCTTTACAATCTTTGCATAGACTAATGCTTTCCTTAAAGATATTCTTTCCATGGCTGAATCCATAACCTTGATAATCGACATAAAGTATTTGCGATCATTCTCTGCCACTTCAGGTGATACCCGATCGAACTTCTGAATTGACAAAAATGAGATGTAACTTGGATGTAGAAGTTTTAATTAAAACACTCCAAACAATGAAATCATATCAAGATCCCAATCATCCAAATTCCGAACCAACATCAACTCAAACGTGTCGGAATTGTAAAACCATCTCAAGATCGGTTTTGTCATTTTCATTCCATCGAATACCTTTAGGCTAGGATTAGTAACCTTCTCAAAGTATTGGTCACTATATGCATCTAAGAACTTTTCTTCTTCTTCACCTTTTTCACCACTTTTTCTCTTACTTTTCAATGACTTAAAGTATTCCTTATCTTCTTGATCACATCTCGTTTTGAGAAATGATTCCATCCTTGACATACCTCAATTCAACAATTTAACAAAATTTCAGCTCTATTTGCCTTTGTTGGATTGATCAACTTCAATTTGTTTAATTCTTTTAGATCTTGCACTGGAAGAGCAATAATGCTAGTGTAAAAAGTGATACATATCGCAAATAGCATTTACGCTCTTAATAAAAAATGCATCAAATACATCATCATACTTCCATGCCACGATCTTCACATTCTTGGTATTATCAGGAACAATCATTGCATTTAGCAATTCAGAGATTTATTGTCGTTTTTGTTGAACATTCCTTACAATATCACCTGTAGTTCTTGCTTTGTTCCATAATTGCTTTTGTTCAACAGATACTTCATAAGCTTGCTTTTCTTCAGGAAACATTTTCATCAATTCTTTCCTACTTTCGTGTTCATTCCTTTTCAGTGCCATTGACTTGATCTCTTATGGTTTTAAAATTCTTGTTCTTTTAATGATCTCCAAATATTATGGATTGCTCATATCAAGCATGATCATTCTGTTGTTTTGTTTTTCAGTCTCTTGGAAACTTTTCACCAAATTCCTCAATGATTTGGCTTATAATCTGTACAGCTTCTTCCTAGGATAGTTTCTCGATTGCAGCCATAATTTGAGCTCAATTGTGTTCATGTTACAAGGGTCAGGATGATGTAGCTCTGATGTTGAAGGTTCCTCAATGTTAATACTTTCATGTAGAGGATTCCATTCACCATGTTCAACAATAATCTCATCTGGATCCACAGGAACAATTGACTTAGCTGTCCTACACTTCTCATATTCTTCATTTATTTGTGACACTGTGAGTCCATCCAAGAATACCCTGTTATACTTTCTCTTTATCAAGTAATTATATCTCTCATCAACATCCACAGGTATATCTTTAGATACAGCTTTAAAAGGAGAATGACTTGCTTCAATGATATCTTCATCCTCTAATACCTTATCATACCATGCATCTGCAAACTCTGTTTCTAAATCATCAAGAGCTCCAATTGTCCCTTGGGATTCAGTTTCTTCACTTTCTTGAATAATAGATTCAGACGCAATCTTTTGTATTTTTGACATCGGTATGGATGAAGATTCAGCTAGAACTGATAAATCAGTATCATCAATCTTTCTTTTTCCTTTATCAACTTCAGGTATCTTTTCAACATCAATTGGATTTACTTCAGTCACAATCATTACTTCAGGAGATGGAGATTTCAATCTTTCCTTCATACTTTCAAATTCTTCTTTCAATAACTCATTACTTTCTTTTAACTTCTTAAATTATTCTTCCATGAGATCATAATCTTTGAGCATCACATCAAAGTTTTGTAAATTTGCTTTTTTATCTTTTTCAAGATCAGCAATCATTAAATCTTTCTTCAACAATTCCTCTTTCAATTTTTCATTTTCTTCCTTCAGTTTCTCAATTTGCTTAAGCTAATTTAAGTTTTCTTCTTTTAAGACATCAATTATCTGCTGAGTGTTTGTTTCCTCATCAAAAGATTAAACATTATCTTCAACTTCTTGTTGTACATCAGTTTCAACATTTTCTTCAATCATTTCTAAAATCTCATCAATATCTTGAATTTCTTCATTCACACCTTCAACCCGTTCTACTTCAGGAACAACATCTTCATATACTTCTTCTATGACATTTCCTTCATTTCCATCATCATTGTCATCATCACTATCATCATCAGTTGAACTAGAACTTTCATCATCAACATCTTCATCATCATTTTCATTATTTTCATCATTATCTTCATCATTATCATCAGATAGATCTTGAGGATCTTCTTTAATTAGATCATTTGGATCTACTGGTTCATCCTTAATCAAATGAAAGTGATCTTCATTTATATCTACCTCATCTCTAGCTACATCCCGCATATACTCAAACATTGGTACGTTTTGAGCACCAATAATCATTGCAAGTCTTTTGTATGAGGTTTCATTCATGTTCTCAAGAATCAGTCTTTCACCACCAACTCCATAAACATGGAAATCTGGATTAGCTTCATTAATAATCATTTACAGAAATCTCGGGTACATCAAGTATTTGTTTCCGATCCCCTTTTCCAAGTTAAATACAAATCCATTAAGAATCCATCTAGCCATCGTAAATCTTCTATTTATTGCAATGGCTATGATAGGAGAAGCTATATCAACTGGAAATGAGTTCCATCCAGCACTTCTTTTTGACATACAGTGTTGGAAGATATAACAAAGAAGTTTCCAGTGATTGTTTACTCTGGCTCGGAAGAATTGCTTCTTTGGGAAATTATCCGGATGACCCATGGCAATAAAAATTTCTGTACACTAGTTAAAAGTAAATTCTGCCAAATCTTATGGATCATTATCTCCCATCCTTGGAGCTTCTCTAATGGATTGTTCAGATACTTCAATCATTCTTTCATTTGTAATGAATCCTCTTACAACTTTTCTACCAGCTTCATCTCGTTCAATTTCAGTAGTGTGCCAAAATCTCTTGATTAATCTAGCATAGATCACAGGTCGGTAACACATGGCATACACATACTTAGTCCTTAATAAGAATCTTATCATCTCTTCATATCCCGTAGCTTCACGAACATCTTCATCAAGAAATGCAGCTACATTGTTTTTGTTCAAATTTGAGTTCAGCCATCTGAAAGTATAAAACATAAAGAGAATTAGTCACTTGAATTTGCAAACCTTAAAATCAAATTGTGAAATATCAAATATGACCATAACACTCAAAAATTTTGTAAGTGTTTATACAACTTATTACTTGAATAAGTGTATATTGGTTACAATTTTGATTTAACCCAATTTGTTACATAACAATAAATTTTGCATCAAGTAACTTGTAAATTTATTGAATTTTAAATGAATTATCATGTTTTAAATCTTTTAACCTAACTTTCACTTTGAAAAATTTTCTAAGTGTTCATGTATAGTGTCAAAGACAAAATACATTCAAATTGAAGTTTAAATGATTTCAAACATATCAAATTTACTAAAATTTTATTACAATCAGATTAATGAACAATTTTAATGATTAATTTGACATTTTTTGATGAAAAATTGAACAACTGCCTATTCATATTCTGTTCTTATGAACATCCGTATGAACACTCAATCATCACGAACAGTTTTTGATGAAATTCGAATTTGATTATCACAAAATGTTCAAAATCAGACTTTAACAGTCATTCAATGTTCAACTTTTATCAACAATTCATGTTTTATTCACAAATTTCAAATTTTTTGTTCATCTAGGGTTCGAAACGCCTGAACAGAGGTGAAACGTCTATTCAAATTGGAACTTTACACTTGAAATAGATGTTGCTAAACATGAACTTACGTTTAGAATCAGTGAAACTATCAGTCGATTACAAGATTTAAACTGAAACAATCGATGATGATAAAATGGTGAATTGAAGGTTTGAGAGTATCTGGTGCTATGTTCAGAGTGTTTGTGAGTGAATGAAGAACTAAAATCACAAGTGTGGTATTTATACAAGTGAAAATTTTTAGGCGCATGAGCATTGTTTGTGCGCATGGGTTGATTTTTACACTAAGTATTTAGGCGCATGAGCACTGTTTGTGCGCATGAGGTTTATACGCATGGGCACTGTACAGGCGCATAAGTACTGTTTAGGCGCTTGGGCACTGTTCAGGCGCATGAGACTAGATGAAATGCCTAACACTTGGTAATTTTTCACTTCAAACGTCTGACCCTTGGAAGTCTGGTACTGTTTAGGCGCATGAGCATAGATAATACGCCCAACACTTAATCAAAATTTCAGACACATGACAACTGTTTAGGAACATGAGCTTGTCTGAAACACCCAACACTTATGCAATTTTCTGAAAAATCACCATACTCCTGAATTGGACTTAAGAGTACTGTTCAGGCACATGAGGATACTTCCATAAGTCTTGAGACTTGTAATTTTCACATCATCCATCTGAACACTAATTAAACATATTAGAATTGTTCACACTCAATTTTCAATACTTAGTCAAAATTGTGTGACTATAATTCAAAATTTTCATTAATGATCCTCAATTTTATCATTTTTGACATTTCAATTTAAATTTTCAAAAACAATTTTCCGTCATTTTAGTCTCTAAATCTACAAATGGTCTCATATTTGTTTTATTTTGATGCAAGAAGCTTTTCCACTTTTGAATTCTTTTCAGGTTCATTTTTACATCATATCAAAAACACATGCTTGTAACTTTCAGATTTATCCTTTTCATCCAAAACAATTTATTTTGATTTTGATTTTCCACACTTGTGAAATTTTAAATTTTCATTTATTTTCACAGATTCTTACTCCCCCTAAACTTTTATGTTTAACAAACTTAGAAGTTTCTTTTTCTTTGCAAGAAGAGCAACTAATCATTATTAACATAACTGCACATAGAAAATCATGCAAAAATCAAAACTAAAGAAGAATAAAAATCTACTATATATAATTGAATCATTTGATTGCAGTGAAATCATATCAGTTAAGATCAGCACATTAAAATAAAATAAAATGATAAATAGTCATAGACGGTGATTAAATCCTGATCAAGTGTGTTCCATGTCAGCATTTCTGTAGCAAAGGAGACACGAGATCTAAGGACAGAAAATGAGTGCTTTAGGTAAGACAGTCAACACACTTACTTTTTCAATTCTTGGATTGTTAAGGTACGATTAGATATGACATTATGTAAGTTACACTTAGACTTAGAGAGTTCAACTCTCATCAAGATATGCAAGAAATCACTTTTCTCAACTTGTTAACCTGACATATACTTATAACCAGATCTCATGTTTAGATTGTGCACATTGGCATCTTTTGCATCAAGAGAGAATATCCAGGTTTGTAATGACTTACAACAAAGGATATCTCATCGCCTCAGGTCTATGATGACTCATAACAGAGAAATGAGTAGATGCTTTAAATTATTAGAGCTCATGGTTATTCATATCACCACCAGGTGTGAGTTTATGACTTTACAAGCAATCAATCTGAGAAGTCAACACTACTCATTGGTACTAAAATGGACAAACATGAATGCATGATGGATTTAGTTTAATTGCAAGAATTTACTTCTTTAGTATAATTGCATGACTTTACCTACACATCATATCTGATCACGTCGGAATTTAGTAGCGAGCGAAGTATGCAATTAATCAAAACTAATGTATCTATCATTTCTCACAAATTACAAAGACAGATTCAGTCCTAAACAATTAACTATCAAGAAAAACTCTATTTTTGTATTTTTGTTTTATAATTTTCTCTTTTGATTTTGCAATTTTCTATTTTTGTATTTGCTTTTTCATTTTCTATAGAACATGCACACACAATATATACAATCAGGCAGTTAACTTTAACAGTTTCTCTCTTATTTTTCACATTCAAATAAGAGAGGGTTCTTACCATTTTATGACTCAATAACTGAAAACTCAAAACCAATTTTTAAACATGGTTAATAAGTCCAATTGACTCGACCAAAAATTCAAATCGACATGGTAAAATGGCTTTTGTAAATAAGTCAACCAACTGTTTTTCAGTTGTGATTTGAATAAGAATGATTAAACCTTTTTCAGAGTTATCTCTGAGAAAATGATATCGAATCTCGATATGTTTTGTTTTTGAGTGTTGGACAGGATTAGCTGTAATAAACATACCAGCAGTGTTATCAATGTAAATAGGAGTTTTAAGAAAATTGAACCCGTAATCCAGCAGTTGGTTTTGTAACCAAAGGATTTGAGAACATCCTGCTTAACCAGCTATGTACTCAGCTTCTGTGGTTGAAACAGAGACATTTGTTTGTTTCTTACATTGCCATGAGACTAATCTGGGACCTATAAACTGACAACCACTAGTAGTAGATTTACGATCTTGAGAACATCCTCCATAATCACTATCCGTATATCTATCTAACTTGAAGTTACCTTCATAAGGATACCATAACCCTAAAGCCAGTTTTCCTTTGAGATACCTGAATATTCGTTTAACAGCAATTAAGTGGGATTCCTTCAGGTCAGATTGGTACAGGGACAGACACAAATAGCATACATTATGTCAGGTCTAGATGCAGTAAGATACATCAAAGAACCAATCATGGATCTGTATAAAGTTTCTTCACTCTTGGAATTTACATCAGCTGGAGTTCTTATGGATTGACAATCTTGCAGTTTAAATTTCTTCAAGAGTTTATCAACAAATTTCTCTTGATTGATAAAAATTCCATCTGTAGATTGCTTCACCTGAAAACCAAGGAAAAAATTAATTTCTCCTATAGAACTCATTTGAAAACGAGACTTCATGATTTCTTCAAATTCATTGCTTAACTTTGGAGTTGTAGAACCAAATATGATATCATCAACATACACTTAAACACATAAGAGATCATCATCATCCTTCTTAATAAACAAAGTAGGATCGATTTTCCCTCGCGTGTATCCATTGTGGATCAAATGTTGTGATAATGTTTCATACCAGATTCTAGGAGCTTGATGTAGACCATACAAAGCTTTGCTAAGCTTGTACACACGATGAGGATATTTTGAATCTTCGAAACCTGGAGGTTGCTTCACATATACATCATCGGTGATTGGTCCATATAAGAAAGCACCTTTAACGTCCATTTGATACACCTTGAATTTCATGAATTATGCATAAGCCAAGAAGACACGAATTGATTCAAGTCTTGCAACTGGAGCAAATACTTCATCATAATCTATTCATTCTTCTTAGGTGTAACCTTGTGCAACGAGTCTTGCTTTGTTGTGAACAACAATTCCCCGATCGTCTGTTTTGTTTCTAAACAACCATTTTGTGCCTATGACATTTTCTCCTTCAGGTAAATCCACAAGCTTCCACACTTCCTGTTTGCGAACTCAATCCAACTATTGTCCTTTAACGCTTTGGTGATGTTTTTAGGAACAATTTGAGATAGAAAACACGAGTATAAGCAAAGGTTTCCTTGTTTTGATTTACTTCTCATCGTTCTCTCATTCAATGGACCGATAATCTGAGACGTTGGATGGTTCTTGTGAATATGAGATGTTAGAGTCTCATTCCCTTGAACATGAACAACCAGATTAGATTGGTTCAAATTGGAAAGCCGATGCAATAAATTCAAAGAATGTGGATTGAAATTTGGAACTTGAGTCGGTGAGTTGATAAAATAATGAAGATTATCAGTACCAACTACATCACCAGAAACTAATGACGTTCCAGACTCAGGTTGTATAATTTCAGGACCATCATTAGGAATAGGTTGTGAAACATTTGGATTTTCTGAAACGGGATGCTCTTGAGCTTGTTGAGGCCGAAATATAGGATCTCTAACAAATGATAAAAATGGATAATCTGGGCTTGAGTCATCCATATCATCAAAATCAGAATCATCGCTGAAAGATTCGAGATCTCCTGCTTGATTTTTCTTCTCACCTGTAAATTCAAACAAGTTAGAATGAAAAGAGTTTGACAATGAATCTAAATCAAATAACTAAGCTGGACCATTTGCAACTGATGGAAAAGAATTTTCAAGAAATTTAACATTAAATGTTTCAAAGATAACATTTGTCCTAGAGTTATAAACTCTATAGGCTTTTGAAACCAACGAATATCCAACGAAAAATCCTTCATTAGATTTTGAATCAAATTTTCCTAGCTGATCACTTGAATTTAAAATCAAAACTGGACAACCAAAAGATTTAAGAAAATCTATATTAGTTTTCCTGCCAAACATCAACTCATAAGGAGTTTTCCAGTTTATCTTTCATAATCAATGAACGATTCTGCACAAAACACGCTGTGGATATAGCTTCATCCCAAAAAGTGATTGGAATTTTGGCATCTGCTAACATAGACCGTGCTGCTTCAATCAAAATTCTGTTTTTCCTTTCAGCAACTCTATTTTGTTGTGGAGTTCTAGGAGCACTAAACTGATGAGCAATACCTTTTTCTGCACAAAACATGTCAATATTAGCATTTTTAAATTCCATTACATTATCACTTCTAATTATTTTGACATTTTGTTCTAATTGATTTTCTACTTTAATGATGAATTCTTTTAATAATTCAGTCGTTTCAAATTTAGCATGCAAAAAGAAAACCCAAGAAAATCTTGTAAAGTCATCAATGACAACTAAACAATAAGATTTCTTTCCAATACTCCGAACATTTTTTTGGTCCTAATAGGTCCATATGCAACATCTGGAGAGGTTTGGAATTTGAGTTTATTTGCTTGGGCTTATAAGACGCTCTGTGTTGCTTTCTTTTTAAACATGCTGAGCAGAGATCAGTTGTGGCAAACTTCTTGGTTGGAAGACCTACAATATGATTTCCTGATACAGGCTTGTTCATGTTATTGAAATTGGAATGCCCGAGACGTCTATGCCATAGCTGACTTTCGTTATTTGATGCTTGAGCAATTAGGCATGTTGTTTCTGTAGATGGATCGACTTGGGACATATCTAACTTGTATACATCTTGATCTCGAATAGCTTTTACAACTACCCATTCTTTGCTAATCTAAAAACCTAGCTTCAAAATATAACAAAACGAATCATCAAAAAGAACTGAGTAAGATTTGTCATAAATTTGGGAAACACTTAAAAGATTAAAGTTCAACTGTTAGCAATAGTTGTCAAAGCTGATAATCCCATTGGATACAGTTCCTTCGCCTGTTATTTTTCCTCCTGTATCACCTCCAAAAGCAACATGTGTACCATCCTTTAACTTAAATTCTTGAAGCAAGGCATGATTGCCTGTCATATGCCAGCTGCACCCACTATCCACATACCACATGTTAATAGGTCTTCTTTGGTGCACCTGCATTTCAACAAGATTTAAGTTGAGTTATCAACCCAAGCTGAGATGGTCTTGGGCTTGCCAAACTTATCAACATTCGTAAACTGTTTAAAGTGAAGCTTATTTGGATCAGGTTTATTTATGACATATTTACCAATTCCGTTCTTGATAAATTTTTGATTATCTTTGATTTGTTTATTCCTTAAAGCATGATAACGTTTTTCAAGATCATCATTAAGATAATCCGAACCATTAGAAGAAACATTTTTTGAAAATTTTTGATTACCAAACTTCCCACCATTCATTCTCACAGATCGTGGAATGAATTTTCCTTGATTATACTGCTTTGATTTTGCAGCATAAGAATCATCATAAACAGAATCATTTCTTCAAAAAGATCTCAAGCCTAAGGAAGGTTGTTTTGTTAATTTTTGAAAACCAGCACTTTGATTTCTTTGAAATTGTAGATTGACATATCCATTCCTTAATTGTGGATTAACATATCCAGTCCTTGGCGAGTTCTTTCTGAAGTAGCAATTCTCATTTTTATGAGTTCTTTCATCACAAAAGGTACAGTACTTGTTAAAATAACAATCAGCTATTGAATGATTTTTCATATCACATATGTGACAGTACCTCTTAAAGAAACATTCATCAGTCTTATGATTGTACATTTCACAGTACCTTTGAAATTTAAACAATTATTGATTAACTTTAGATGTGGATGCCACATTTGATCCTTGGTTGGATTTAGGAGTTGAAAAGTTAATCTGTTGTTTTTGATTTGTGAATTTGTTCTTTTGAAATTTGAGTTTAGATTTTTTAACATTAACATCATTCCTCGACTCCTTAGATACAAATCGTTTATTGACAGCGGAAGACTTAGAATCTGAACCTGTTTTCAGATTAGAGTTGGATTTGTTTTTTGGATTAGATTTGATTTCTGGAATTTTGTTGATGTCAAAAATACCTTCAGATACAAATTTCATAGGTTTAAGCTGATTTGATTGATTTGTTCTTTGAGTGTTTTGAATTTTAAATTGAGATGATTTAGCTTTAGCATTTTTCCTTCTCCTTCTTTGATTTCTAGATCTTGATGATCTTTGTTTACTTTCAGATTGAACATATTCAGGTGAAGATTCTTTTTCATTTTCTTTATTCTTTTGTTCTTTTTGCCATTTTATAAATTCTGGATTATTAATCCATAAGAAAATAAATCTTCAGATGTTATTTCATCTAGCTTTGCTTTCTTTTTATTTTTAAAGTTTTGATTGTCATTCCTTTCACTTATTTCTTCGACAACAGACTCTTTTGGAACAAAAATTTTCTTAGTCTTCGGTCGTGGTTCATAAGATTTAATTTTCACTGGGTGACCATTTTTGATTTTTTCAGAATCATGTTCCTCAAATATCTCAACATTCTTTTTCTCTTCATCACTCTCAGAATTCTTTTTCTTATTTTGGAATGCTCTTAGCTTAGCTTTGTTTTCAGGTGAGTGATCATGCGTGTTGAAGTTTTCTAGTAACGTGTTTGTGATGGATTCAGGCATTGGTTCATGTGTAAAACCTAAACCAGCTTTTTGTTTGTCTTTTCTCTCACTTACCAGTTGTTCTACAATTGTTTTTGAATGTTTAACTTTTGCAAAATCAACCTGTGTTGTAGTATGTGCTATTTTCTCTTCTTCTAAATTCTTTGTCATTTCTTCAAGTTGTTTTGTAACAATTTCTAGTTCTTTCAAAGTTTTATTCCTTGATGTTGGTAGAGAGAGGATCTTTTCATCAGATATTTTGTGATCGTTTTTATGTTTGTTATGCATTACTTCTTTTTGTTTGAGCTTGTCACATATTTTATATGAATAAGTTCTGTAGTAGTCTACTTGTTCAAAGCAAGCTTTAGTGCACATTTTTTCTCTTACTTCAACTGGAATTTCAGGATATTTTGAAAAAGAAGTCTTAGAGTCAAAAAATGAATTTTCAACCTTTGGTTGATCTGACTGTGCCATTAGTGCAACTTCTTCTGAATCGTCTTTAGGATCAGATTTATCACTCCAGTCATACTCTTCTTCTTCATTTTCTGAGTTACCTTCAGCCTTGGGATCATTGTCTTATGTCCAATCTTCAGTTAGAATTTCTGCAAAAAGAGATAAACTAGAGGTTAGATCAGCTGTAAATTGTTCAGCATAAGCACTCCGGTCATATCCATCTTTAATGCTAACAAGTAGAGCTTTCTTTGGCTCTTCATATGCTTTTGATTCGTCCTTAAGTTCTGGCATAGGAAGACTCTGATAAGGCTTTTGAAATGTCTTTTGAGACTGCTGATCATATCTTTTACTGCTAGAACCTGCTTGACCATTTTCTCTTTGGTTTATGCAAGCTTTACATTCCCTCGAAAAATGACCATAGCTATTACAGTTGAAACACCTTGACTTTGATTTGTCAAAGCCAACAGTTTTCTTAGCACTTGGCTTGTAGTTCCGATTAACATATGAGTGTTTTTGGGTTCTATAAGCAATCATCACCATCTGCCAATTCAAGTCCATCTCTTCCACATCGTCTGGATCCATCTCAAACAAATCCTGCAAAACAAGATCTAATTGTGTTAAATGACTACCTTGATAAGCTTGAAAACTTGCCATAAAAGCAGTAAAAGCAGATTTAGACTCATCATCTTGTAAGAGGATGTTAATAACATCTTTAACTTTGCTAGTTTTAGCAGAGTTAGAAGATGGAGTCTCAGTTTGAGGTTTAGGAGGAGACTGAGATTGAGGTTGAGTTGCATAAACAGGAGCACTTGTGTAAGAAGACTTTGTAAAGAAACCAGCTCCGACGAACAAATCACCCTCTTCTTCTAGAGATTTATCATCTTTGGCCTAAAAAGCGTTCTTCACTGTATTAGCTGGAGATGCAACATACTTATACTGAGACATTGAAGAAGATCTATCATTGTTTCTGGAGCTCTCATCAATCTCAACTGATTCAATCTTGGCAATCAAAAGATCAAGATCTATAGGAAACTTTTTAGTATGCTTTAACAGTGTACCTGTTTGTTTCCATGAAGATGGAAGAGCATTGAGAAGTCTGAAATTTAGATCTTTTTGATCATTTTTGAAACCAACCGTTGACATCTCAGTAGTTAGTTGCACAAATCTGTTCATCATTTGATTTATTGTTTCCCAAGAAATATTCTCAAACAACTCTAACTGCCTCTTAAGTTTCTTCTTTTTGAGATCTTTTATCTCTTTACCTCCTTCACATATGATTTTCAAAGCTTTGTACATAATGTACCTAGTTTGATAGCCATCAAGTCTAGTCAAGACTTCTAATGGTAATCCCTTGCACATCAATGAGTAGGCTTTGGTGTCATTCTTCACTTTCCTTAAGTCATCACCTTGCAGACCATCCTCAGGATAAGGTTCTTGAGAGTCTTTTCTATAAACAAATTCTCTATCAGGATCATCAGATGAAATTGGGATATGAGGTCCTTTCTCTATTGACTTACACAAGTCAGTGTTAATAGAATTTAGATGATGCTTCAGTCTAAGCGACTAGTTCTTGAAATCAGCTCTGTTCTTTAGCTTTGGAACCCTTTTGTATTTTAAATTTAAGAAAATGACTTGTTTTTGTTGTTTTTATGTTTTGAAATAAAAACTATGAAATGAAAATATTTTTGGATTTTAGTTTCTGAAAAAATTTCTAAGTGTAAATTGATAAGTTTGAAAGCTGATGCGCCTGAATAGTTGATAAGCGCCTACACAGAGGTGAAACACCTACACAGTTCTCAAACACCTGCTTTGAAGTAGAAACGCCCAAGGGAATGCCTTAGTAGAATACTAAAAAATGCCCAACTGAAATGCGCCTGAACAGAGGAAACGCACCTGAACAGTGGAAATGCGCCCAAACAGTTGTTAAACGCTGGGTGTAAAACGTCCACATAGTTCTAATACGCCTAAACAGTTTAAATAGAATTACTTTTTTTCTGTAAAGTCACCAAGTGTCCAAACAGTCTCAAAACGTTTCAACAGTGGTCAAACGCCTGATCTGAAACGTCTAAACCGTACTAAAACGCCCAAATAGTGATGATGCACCTTGATACTTAGACAATTTTCAGCAGTTTTCAACCATAATACGCCTAATTCATCAGCTTCAACGTACTTAGATCTTATGAAAATCTTAAAAACTTGATTAATTGATCTAAAAAGTTCCAATTAGGTAGTAATTAGTTTGATTAACAATCCTTAATCCTCAATTTGATCAAACAACAACAACAAATTAGTATTCTGATTGAATTTCAGTCTGAATAAGAAGAACAAAGTTCGAACACTAATTCAATCAATTTCTCAGATTTGAATGAAATGAACACAAATTTATGATTCAAATCATGTTTCTATAGATGAAACACAACTGAAAACAACAATTAGTTGATTAAATTGCTATCAATCACAAATTCAAGTGATTCAAAGAGCTCAAAAGTTCGATAATCACTAAACCAACAGCTCTGATACCATTTGGTATGTTCAAAATGGATCGAAACTGTGACTATATGATAATACAATGATCAAATCAAACACAAAGTAATCAACACTTGCAAATACGTCAAAAAATTCATAGATTTCATTGATAGCAAATGCGTAGGATACAAAGTGTAAGAATCCAGTTCATTCAACTGATTCTCTCTCTCTCTTTCTATTCAGTTGAAGTTTCTATGAACTCTCTAACTAAACTCCCCTAACTACACTACATAAAGTATCCTATTTATACTATCAACAAAACAAAGGAACATATATTTATAAATATGTCCCTATACTATGACAAAAAACATACAAAGACAAAATGCTAATCTTCTAGAGTCTAACAAGTTTTCGCAAGAGTTTGTTGAAAAGTTTGTTACAAAAGATTCCTCTCGCACGAGAAGTTCTTGTTTTTGCAAAAGTTAGTTTCAGAACTTATCGCGTAAAAGGTTTGTGTGATTTCACGCGAGAACTTGGTCATTCGTGTGAAAACTACAAGTTTGAAGAATTTCTGAGAAATTTAATTTCTAAGTGAGAAAAATGGCAAATATGAAACACTGTCACTTTGAATCTCGACAATGAGATTTGAACAAGCACGAAGCCTCCTAGACTTCTCAGTGAAGAAGACTATCCAGACTGGGTCTATCGCTTTGAAAACAATGTCATTTATACTGAACCCAGGATGATGAGATCTATCAAAAAGGGTCCTTATATCCTAATATACACAAATGACAAAGGAGACTTAGTGCCTAAACCTGAACACCTTTGGGATGAGGAGGATATGAAGAAAATTGAGCTTGATGATAAGGCATATGCTGCTATTACTATGGCACTTACAACTGAAATAGCTCAGAAGTTCAAGGATTATAGGAGGGCTAATATTTGTGGGATGTAATGGAAGAACAGATTATGGGGAACAAGGATATGAGGGAAAATAGGAAATACATTCTGAACCAAGAGTTTAATATGTTTAATGATATACTGGGTGAAACCTTGGAGGCTCAAATGTCAAAGTTCGTGAAGCTGATAACCAAGATGAAAAGTGCAGGAATCACACTGGAGAACATCTCATTGAACAAGAAACTATTATACTCACTACCTTACCGCTGGAACAACAACTGCACTACTATCAAGAGAACAAAGGATTTGTTCATGTTATCCCTTAGTGATCTGATCTCCACCATCAAATCTTATATCATGGATGACAAGTAGAGAGCTTCTAACTACATCAACATGATAGGAGCTGAAGCATTAGCATTGTATGCTAAGATGGCTAGTAATCCAAACTATTATGTCAGTTACTCCCAGTTGTATCAACAAGAACAATCAGTTATTCCTGCTCATTCAAATGCCAAAGATCCATCTTTGCCTCAACTCCAAGCTTCTCATCAAAATCTTTACAGTGAAGCTCAAGCTCCACCACAACCCCATATCTACCCATAAAGTCAATCCACTCAAACTTCACAACAAGTATTTGTTGTAAATTCGCAACCTAATCAGCAAACCATTCAGATAGCAGAAGAGCATCTGGCTCTATTTACCTCATTTATGAACAGTTATGAATCTTTCTATGCAGGAAGACTCAGTGCACCTAACATCTTGGTTGATGACTTACAACAAGTTAATCCTGATAATGTTGAAGAAAATGATATTAAATATCAATGGCCATAGTGGTGTACCAAGCAAAGAATTTCTTGAAAAGAATGGGAAGAAAAGTGTTTGGATTAAACAATTCTAGCAAGATTGAGTTTGACAAATCAAGCTTGCGATGTTATAATTGTGACAACTTGGTCACTTTGCTAGAGAATATGCTGAAAGCAGATCTAATCCAGCAGAAAGTGGAAAGAAGATGGTGACTGTAGAAGTAGAAACGAAAGTAGAAAAAGCTTGTTCATCAAACAACAAATCACTAGTTTCTCAGACTAACGGAGAATACGATTGGTCAGATCAAATGGAGGTCCTAGATATCAAGCTTTCCACTGCTTTGATGGTTGAAATTCAAAGTTTTGAAGAAGATGTTGATGATAATATACTAGCTGAGATCGTATCTGATGACTTTGTAAGTAGTGTTTTTGACAAAGAGATGAATGTTGAATTTAAGGAAGTTCAAGAGAAAAGGGTTGAAGAGGTGAAAGCTGAAGAAATGCAGGATGAGAAGGAGCTTACTGAAGCAGCTATTGAGACTACTCCAGCACAATCAAATATTAATGAAGGGAAGAAAAATGAAGGAAAGAAAGAAAAGGCTGTTGAGTTCACTCCGACCAAGATTGAGGAAACTAAAAATGTTGTTGAGTTTACTCCAGCATCCGCTTGTGATAAAAGTGAAAATGCTGTTGAGACCACTCCGGCAACAAAAGCAGAAGAAAAGATTGTTTTGAAAGCCTTCATGGTAAACATATTACCTGAAGAGAAGAAAAGAGACGAAGAGGCGGAAGAGGTATTTTCTAATCTTTGTTCAACTACTTGTTTAGAACGAATGCTTGATTCAAGAAGTTGAAAAACTTCAATATCAAGCTCATAAATATAAAATTGATGAGAAATTTTTTAAAGAAAAGATAGATGGCTTAAACAAATCGATTTATTAATCAAAATTAAATCTTCATGATAAAAATTGTAACATAAAAGTTTAAACAACACGTAACAATAGAAATTAATAAACTTAACAGCGAACTCTTGTCTGCCAAATTGATTGTTGAAAAATTTGAATTGTCATCAAACATGGTTGAAGGTATAATACAGTCTCAAATGACACAGAAAATTAATGGTGGTAAAGAGGGAGTTGGTTATTCTAACATTGCACCACCCATTAATCATGATTATACATGTTTCCCTTCATCAAATAAGACTCCTGATGAAGAGACCTATGGATTAGGCTTTCAACCAAAGTCAGACTTAACACCTCCAGTCAATGTTTCACTGACTGTTGATCCTATCATAAAAAATGAAATTAAAATTAATCATGATAATTTTTGAGGAAAATGTGAAGAAGGACAGGTTGGTTGAAGATTGGGAAAGTGATGATGAATTAGATTTTCAGGAAACTAAAAATTGTAATGCAAAATCATCATGTAATTCATCATCAAGTATTAATGAAACATCAGAAGTTTTTTTTGCTACAAATGTTTGTTTAAAAATTTCAAACCAAGAAAAGAAACTAAAATCAAAAATAGATTTTAAGGCCAAAGAAGAAAACGAGTCACAACATCCGTATCTGACTTGTAAACAGATTTCAAGAACAGATTTATTTCAAAAGGCAACACTGTTAAGGAATATCATATTTTTAAAGAAACCAATGCCAGTTTCTTTAAAAATAAACCTTCTATTATTGCTAACTCTGTGAAATAAGATGTTTGTAGAACAGGTATCAAAGACACTGGTCCAATTTCAATAACTATGACTCAAAAGGCTAATGCAACAGTTCATGCCACATCGGCTTCAAATGTGAATGAAAAGGATAAAACAGATACCTCAATTCTTTCGAAATTATCTCAAACAATCCCTAACAAGAAAAAGAATAGAGAGACTGTTAAAGAATCACAAGGCCAAGGACATACTAAGGCTTGATTCTGTGATAACTATGGAAAGCTATCATAAAAAGTTTGTGCAAAATACTCAAGCGTCAAATACATATCATAAAATGTGTTGTTATGTGTGTGGCAAGCCAAATCATAAGGCTAGAAATTATCGTCATCAACATCAATTGTCAAGCAAGCAAAGATTTCACAATTTAATTTCATAGAATAGAAAACATTTCTTTCTAAATACCAAATTCAAAAGGAATTCAAATCAGTCAAAATGTTTTATTAATAACAATAATGATTTGAATAAAGAAAAGTCAAATGTGAAATCTGTACATGTTGATGATAGCACTTCTACTTTAAAGAAAATGGTGACACAACCTATTAAACCAATTCAAAAGTGCAAAATTAAAGAAAAACTATCTAAGCCTAATACTGTAGAACATTGTACTTTAGATGACAAAATAAATATGATATTACAATCTGTATCATATTTGGATGTAAACAAAGTACTCATGTCAACCATGGCTTAGGTTCTTAAACATGAATAAATTTGTTCAAATCTGCAGGAGTAACCAAGACAGGTCATCAACAGTGTTTGGCATGTTGACAATGGTTGTTCACGACACATGACTAGTAATATATCTCTGTTAAACAACATACAACCTTACAACAGAGGATATAATATCTTTGCAGGAAACAAAGGTGGTAAGATTACAAAGAAAGATACAATGTCGAATGGTGAGTTAAGTTTTGAAGATGTCAATTTTGTAGAGGAACTAAAACATAATCTGCTTAGTGTCTCTCAAATTTGTGACAAAAAGTATTCTACACACTTCATTGATAAAGAATGTCTTATTCTAAAACCTTCATTTGTAATTCCTGATGATTGGGTCTTATTAAGAACACCGAGAGACAAAGACACACACTTACTTGATATGAATGATTCACACTCATTTGTAACTGTGTCTTGTTTGTTATCTAAAGCCTCAGAAAGTGATTCAATGTTATGGCACCATCATCTTGGTCATGCAAATATTAAAAATATGAACAACTTGGTTAGAGGAAATCATGTTGTAGTACTACCTTTGAAAGAATTTCAATTAACTGAACATTGTCTGGCATGTTCAAAAGGCAAACAACACAAACTTCCTCATAAACCAGTTGCTCATACCAAAATTGACTATGTTCTTCAATAGTTACACATGGATTTATTTGGTCCAGTTAGTGTTTTGAGTCTGGGACGTCATGCATATTATTTAGTCATTACTGATGATTATTCAAGATTTACATGGTTTTCTTCTAAGCATCCAAAGATGAGACACCTCATTTGCTGATAAAATTCATGACACTTGTAGAGAATCTGATTGACAAAACAATCAAATGCATTCGAGGTGATAATGGAATCGAATTCTACACTCGTACACCAAAAACATTTTGTGATTCAAAGGGGATAGCTAGACAATTTAGTTCAGCAGGAACTCCACAACAAAATGGAGTTGCTGAAAGATGAAACAGAACTTTAATTGAAGTTACCAGAACAATGTTATTAGCAGCCAAATTACCATCATTCTTTTGGATTGAAGCTGTTAACACTACGTGTTATGTTCATAATCATGTATTAATCAGCAAACAATAGAATATGACTCCTTATGAAATCTTTTTCAAACATAAACCCAAAGTCAAATATTTCAAAACTTTTGGATGTTGTTGTACTTTGTTAAACACATCTGATTCTAAATCAAAGATTGATGAAAAAGCCGATGAGTGTTATTTTGTTAGATATTCAGCCAACAAAGTAGCATATCGGGTTTATAATAAAAGATCTAAACAAACAATTGAGTCGTTTGATATTGATTACAAAACAGATGCAAGTTCAGCACCTTCATCTGTCTATGATTATGCTTCTTTATTTGAAACATTTAATCGATCATATGTTGTTTCTACAGCTAATCTGCCTTTGACATCCTCAATTCAGGATATTTTTGCTGATGATATTGGATCTATTCCTTCTCAAGCAACAGGAATATCTTTATATGTACCTTCTTGTTCAAGTGTCGTAGCTAGTTCAAAATCTATTTCTAAATCTGATTTATCTCATTCTGATCCAGTTGTTGAACAAGCTCCACAGGTTTCTAATCAGAGTTCCTCTTCTACACAAGTTGATCAAATTGATACAATTCAAGTACCACTTGAAGATCTCCCTGTTGGCAATGATAATCAAGATGAAGATATTTTTTATCAACCTGAAGGAGGGAATACTGCTAAAGAAACAGTTGGTCATATGTCTCACATTGATGAAGTTATTTCAAAAACAAAACAGATAAAAAGGATGTGATTGTTAGCAACAAGGCCAGACTTGTTGTTCAAGAATTCTATCAAATTGAAGGGCTTGATTATGAAGAAATATATGCTCCTATTGCACCACTAGAAGCTACACGCATCTTTCTGGCATATGCTTCATACAAGAACTTCACGGTATACCTGATGGATATCAAAACTACATTCTTGTATGGCAATATGAAAGAAGAAACCTATGTTTGTCAACCACCAGGTTTTGAAGATCCAGGTCTTACTAAATATGTTTACAAGTTAGACAAAGCACTTTATGGCTTATATCAAGTACCTCGTGCTTGTTATGCTACTTTGACTGCACATTTGCTTGTAAATGGTTAACAAGAGGTGCAATTGATCAAACTTTATTCTTACAGAAGACTGGTGATGATCTTATTCAGGTTCAAGTTTATGTTGATGATATTATCTTTGGATCTACCAATGATGATTTGTGCAAGGAATTTGAAGCAGTGATGAAAAAGAAATTTGAGATGAGTTCTCTTGGAGAAATGTCGTTTTTCTTGGGCATCCAAGTTAAACAAGATGATAAGGGAATACTGATTCATCAAGAAAAATATGTTCACAGTATTCTTGAAAAATACAAATTTCAAGACTCCAAAATTTCTTCCACTCCTATGTCTTCTTGGCCTACTTCAACTCCAGATCTCACGGGAGAAGACGTTGATCAGCACTTGTATCGATCTGGCTCTCTGATTTATCTCACTGAGAGTAGACCAGACATCATGTTTCCTGTTTGTCAGTGTGCACATTATCAAAGTAATCCGAAGGAATATCATATGAAAGCTGTCAAGCGGATTTTTAAATATCTCAAGGGTCAACCAACACTCGGCCTTTGGTATCCTAAAAATTCCGAATTTAATTTATATGCTTATACTGATAGTGATTATGCAGGATGTAACATGGACAGGAAATATACAACTAGAGGTTGTCAATTTAGTGGCAATAGGTTGATTTCAGGGTAGTGCAAGAAGCAGCAGACAGTATCCATATCAACTGCAAAGGCAAAATATGTTGCTGCATCAAGTTGTTGTTCACAAATTGTTTGGTTTCAACAACAACTTTTTGATTATGGCCTTAATCTTTATGAAACAAAAATTTTGTGTGATAATACTGCATTTTTAAACATAGTGAATAATCCAATTCAACATTCAAAGACAAAACACATCGACATCCGCATGCACTTTATTCGTGACTGGTTTGAATGCAAACTTATTCATTTGGAATCGGTTTCCTCAGATGAAAACATTACTGATTTGTTTACTATGGTGTTTGATCATTCCAGATTTGACTTTTTAGCCCAATCATTGGGAATGATTAACTTTGATTAACACTTATTCTTACACCCTTTACAAAATATTTTTCTGTGTTTTTAGTTAAAATTGCTATTTTTGGTCTAGATAATTATAATTTTAGGGGGAGAAAATTTAAGAACTATTTCAAACAAGATTTTGTTCTTAGGGGGAGTAAATAGTCTGAAGAAAAGTACAAAAGTATTTTGTTTTACAAAGATTAAGAAAATTAAATTTTCAAGGATATATAGGAAATGATAGTATATTTCTTGATTTTGATTCATTACATCTTAAGGCATAAAGAAACTGACTTGGATTATGTTTTATTTGTTGAGAGGCTTCACTTCCAAGACTGAAAAGCACTATGTTCTGTGATGCACTGAAAGTAACTTTCTATGACTGAAGTGGGTAACACATCAAGGTTTTGTGGTAATACTAATTTCATGTTAAAACAGACTGAGAGTTACAGTCTAGTCATACTCAAGCCAATTACTTTTTGATCCTGTTTCTTTTAGATACTATATATATATATGTTAAAATCAAAATATAAAAATAAATATAAATGAAAAAAAATACAAAAGAGAAAAACAAACAAAATGATCAAAAAGAAGCCAAAAGGCCATCTAGGAATAAAAGACGCCAATGAGCATAGTAATAAAAGATATGACATAGACATACATACTATATGATAGTATTTTCCTCTTTGATAATATGTTCTGACACAGGAGGCAAAATAAAAAGAAGGGGCACGAAAGTCTGAATTAGCATGTAAGTCCTAAACATCTTGCGAGAGCAAAACATAAGTCCGGCTGGCAGTTAATAAGTCCTACAACATGTTAATATTCTATGTTCAGATTGTTTCTCGTGCTAGTTATGCTCTAAATAGATATTATCTAAGAAAATAATTGATACTGAGAAAGCTAGTCCGAAGTGAAAGGTTTAAGTCAAATTGGGGCGACTTGAAATCTCGAAAGTGTCTTGAAGCTGTATAAGGTTCTACAGGATTTTTGATTGTGGGACACATAGATTTAATATAATTTAATCAAAACATGATAAATATCACATGTGACAACCTTGGTTTTGGGCCCAGAAATTGTTTTTTTATAAACCTTAGTGGGCCACACAATGATCAACCGGAGCCCATGTGATGGGTCCAACATGATCAAACCTTTGGATATACACACACACCCTAATGGGCTAGGTCCATCAAATTTTGGATTGGCCAATAGCCCATTTGATGGATTTGTCTGTGAGCTACCAACACTAGTGGGCCTTGGGCCCAAAGCCCTAGTAATAGTTATGGCAAAAAGTTAATAAACAAGAGTTACAAAAATACTAATCATAATAATAATAAAGTCTAAAGTCATCCGCATTTGTTTACTCTTCATCCGCATTTGGTATACTTTATCCGCATTTGTTTTACTCTTAGGCGCATGAGCACTATACAGGCGCATGAGCACTGTACAGGCGCATTAACACTGTGCGGCCACTTTTCCTTCTAAGGAACACTAGGCACATGAGCACTGTACAAGCGCATGAGAACTGTACAGGCGCATTAACACTGTGCGGCCACTTTTCCTTTGGAAAAACTAAGGAACACTAGGCGCATGAGCACTGTACAGGCGCATTGGCACTGTACAGGCGCATGAGTAGCGAGCTCATGGGCACTGTACAGGCGCATTAGTACCGTGCAGCCCAAAAATTTCTATCTTCCGAAGTTTAAACACTTAGAAACATTCTGAAAATCTTAAAAACCTTCTAGAAGGTGGTTTGACCCGTCTAATCACCACCCAAACTGCCCAATGCATGGCTTAGCTTTCTAAGCCATGCTAACTTGTTGAAGTACCCTAAATCTTTCTTTAACCAAGATTTCTCTTACCAAGATTTCTGCTCTTTACACACTCTCAGCAGAATCACTTCTTCAAACTCCATAAGATAAATTTCTTCTTTCTTTTATACTTATAAGTATTTACTTTCTTCCTGTAGAGTTAGTTTGCCTATTAAACAAAAATATAAAATTTAATTATGTTAAATAAATGAAAATTCGTAAAAATATATTCTTAGACTAAGAAACCCGAAATTTCAGATTCAAAAACTTTTCATAAGTATATTTGAATAATATAAAGCTATGTTGGACCAAAAAGTTGATCCAAATCTAAGAACCCGTTAAAAACCTATCCCGAGCGTTAGAATACCAAAACCGCTATAAGACAACCTAAAACCTAAAAATACAGTAGCTATGGGCCTTATAATGATAAAATCAAACTATAAACCAAATATTATCAATTATAGGATTTTCTAAGAATTAATACAAAAATAATGTTAAAATACAAAAACCGAACATCACACCAGCAAAACAATAAGATAAATAAGTTCCAAAACCTTGAGAAGCAAAAAAACCACTTAATTACAGTAGTTTACCTAACTCAAAACTATAAAACACATAATAAATAACTCAAGCGCTAAATTCCAAAATATAAGGGTTAAAACCGTCAATATAACAAAGTTGAACAACCAAACATGACAGCGACCAAAACCTTGCTGTTTTGGAAATAGAACACTAAAATAATAAACTTAATAATCTGAAATTTATCTATAATAACTCAAACATGTCCTACTCTCAAACCTAAGACCTCAAATTACAAGAATATACCAAATTACACATGTGTAATGAAAACCGCCTAGTCGCGTAAGGCAAACTTGAACTAGAAAGTCTAGCGTTAACTAACTAATTGTAATGGAACTAAAAAACTGTAAATATGAACTTAGGAACCTTGTCGGCCGGTAGCTCAAACCCACGAACACTATCGTGATAACTAAGTTAAGGTGAGTCTCATGACCCCCTTTTTACATGATAAACTTTTGTGGTGAAATACATACTCTTGGTTATAAGTTTTTAATGATGCAACACTACCTACTCTTGTCCCCGAATGTGAGCACAATCATTAACTCTTGTGAGAGCCGCTTGATTTGTGGATAGTACTATTTGGGGAATCCCCCGCACACAATGGGCCCTATGGATAGGGAAACCCCCCATTGAGATGGAAAATCATTGTGTCACAAATTATTGCAGAAATATATGTGCATAGCAGGGCACATCTGAGCCCATAACAATAAGGGGTATGGGTTAGGGGATGTTCTAGCACTCGGGAGGGTCACCCGGGTCCAGGTTTGATTATGATACTTTTCTTTAGTGCATCATGAACTTTGTAAACTTATTTTATATGTGGAGACTTGTGTAAACTCATGAGCTCACCAACATTATGTTGAAGTATTTTTTAGTGCGTATTTCAGTAAAAGACTGATTGGTATGAGTAGCTGGCTAGGAGGCTGACTAGAATTGGACATTTGGAGATAGCCACCGCCTCCTAGTTTTAGATGATTTTCTGTCAAGACTATATATATGAGGATGTTTAGAACACTTTAACAAATGTTAGACCTTATTTATCTTAGGGATAACTGTATGACTTTAAATGAATTGAATCTAGTATTACATGTACCTTTACCCTTCCGCTGCACTGTGTTGATATTTGGATAGTCACGGCCGGGGAAACACCATGCCCGGCGGGTCGTGACAAGTCTGGTATCAGAGCCAATGGTTACAGCGAATTAGGATCTTTCCTCTATGATACCTAGGCTTTAACCACACGGAAGGAAATTTAGGAACCTAGGAATAGACGCCTTTAAGCTATGATCTGAGGGTAGTTCCTAGCATCAGCATTCATTCATTTAAATTTTGAGTAAATCTTGCTGTAATTTCTGATTTTGATATAATATATATATATATATATATATATATATATATATATATATATATGTACAATTCACTTTATATTTTACTTGGCTTGCTCACTAGATGGCAGGAAACCAGAACCGAGGGAAGACCAATTATATCAGTGATTCACCAGATGTCCCACCCCCGCATTATTCCCAGACCACCATCCCACCACCCACGTTTGTACCTGATATGGGTGTCGGACCCTCGAGACGCCCCCTGTCGCATGAGATTGGGGAGTATGCCCCTCTTGGGCCATAGTATGGGGACCCTAGTTGGTACCCGAGGGCCCCCTATGAGCACATGATGCCCGATCCTAGCCAGGATTGGGAGATGGAGGAGTCTGAACCATCGGAGGATACGTCTGCATCGTCGGCGACTGTCCGGGTTAGTTCCCTATGACCTGAAAAGGATGAAGACGTGGCACCTCGTGTGAGGAAAACTGCACGAATGTCCGTCCGACACGTCCCCACATTCCAGTAGGAATGGGGTAACTTGGTTACAGGACTGACCGGGGCACCGCCATAGCCGGTTGTCCCACCATTGCCGCCAGTACCAGCTTCACAGCATCCGACTGGATCCTACGAGCGTGACGCGATGGCACGTCATTTCTTCCATTTAGCTCCATCGAGGTACTACGCGGACCTTACGATGAATCGGCACGCTACTCCAATGCCTCTCACCAGATGTTCGCTGCTCCACCCCAGTACTTCTTGGGACCACTAGTTGGAGACTCCACTATGGACGAGGTGTGGCGATGACACCAACACTATGATACCTTGAAGGAGGAGAGGGACGAGGCAGTGTCCCTACTGGCCAAGATGAGGAGGAAGCTGTACCGAGCCGCCTACAAGTGTGTGCTCAATCCATGGACCCATAGTTGCCGCCGCTGCCATTGACATGTCTCTGATTTATTTATTTCTGCAATTTTGAGCATTTATTTAAACTTATGTATTCTGTAGGGTATGAGTGAATGTTCACTCATACAACACTCGATTGTAATTTGAACTTAATTTTGTGATTTTAACAATATGGCTATGGTCAAAAACTAATGATGGTTATTTGCTATGATGTGATCCCTTTTATTTGTATTATGTGATGATGTTATTGCTTGTGATGCTATAATGACTATTGATCATAAAGCCCTTGAAATTGAAACACAAATATAATGTTTACTTTAGCTATGCCGAGGGGAAGAGGACGAGGCCATACTCCGAATGCTAGGGTTGGTGTCACTACACGATCAGGAACACGTACTAACCAACCTAATGAAAACACAGCTGACAACACCAATAACACACACCACACCAATGATGGCCTCAACACCAACCACAACACTGACCAAGAAGCTAAGTTGCAACAACTGATAGCCGAAGTTATTGTTAACGTTCTACCCACCATAACCACTCATGTCAACGCTGAGCGAAGCCGGGAAGTTACCCGTGATAGTGAGGAAAACGAGAATAGGAACAATAATAAAGAGGAACGGGAAGAAGCCCGCATTCGAACCGGTTGCACCTACACGGCATTCATGGCCTGTAAACCGAGAGACTACTACGGGAACGAAGGCACAACTGGAACAATCAGGTGGCTGGAAGAAATGGAATCCGTCCTAGATATTGATTGTGCTGAGGAAAAAAATGTGAGATTCACCACCCACTCCCTAAAAAATGGAGCGTTAAATTGGTGGAACACGTTACTACAAACCCGAGGAAGAAACGCGGTCAATTGCATGAGATGGGACGAATTCAAGAGTTTAATGGTGGAGCGATACTGCTCGATTAATGAAATTGAGAAAATGGAAGCTGAATTCTTAGGGTTGGAGATGAAAGGCACGGCACACATGGAATACACCAATCGGTTTAACGAGCTGTCATTGCTTGTACCCCATTTGGTAACCCTGAATCAAAGAAGATTGGCAGGTATGTATGGGGTTTGACCCCAAAGATTAGGGGAATGGTGAAGGCAGCCAAGCCAAGAACATTTCAGGAGACGGTGGAGATATCAAAGACGTTGAACGATGAGGTGGTAAGATGCGAGGGTACTAAGGGAGCAGATATGGTAGGAACGAAGCGAAAGTGGGAGAATTTCCGCTCCATGAGCGAGAGTTCAAGTGAAAGGAATACAACAACCTGACCCCAGGATGGAAAGAAACCTTACCTAGGAAGACAAACCCTTTGTAGGAAATATGGACTTCATCACCTAGGGATGTGTAAGGTGAGAGTGGCAGTTAAACCACAGGTCAAGGAGGGCAAGACCGTCATGTGTTACAAGTGCAACAAACCGGGTCACTTTGCAAGGGAATGCAAATCTAAAGCCATAGGACCTGTGAGATGTCACGAGTGTGGCGAAATCAGGCATACCCGCCCTGATAGCCCCAAGCTTAAAGCCAAGAAACCAGTGGTAGGACACCCTAAGGGGAGAGCATTTATGATGAATGCGGAAGTCGCTAGGGAGGAGCCTGAAGTTGTCACTGGTACGTTTCTTGTAAATAATCATTATGCATATATAATATTTAACACCGGGGCCAATAGAAGCTTTGTTTCCACAAGTTTTAGACCAAGAATTAAACTAAGTTCTTCTAGGCTAGCCGACGCGTATACCATAGAATTGGCTAACAGAACGTTAGTTAGAGCCGATGAAACAATCGTTGGGTGCACGATAGAACTAGATGAGCATGAATTCCCCATAGACTTAATACCTGTAGAACTAGGAGGATTCAACATAGTAGTGGGAATGGATTGGCTGGGAAGAATAAGGCCGAAATCATATGTGACAAGAAACTTGTAAAAATTCCCTTACCTAAAGGAGAGATTCTCGTGATATATGGTGAGAGACCAAGATGAGACATGAATCTCATTTCATGCATAAAGGCCAATAAGTGCCTGAGGAAAGGATGCATAGCATACCTAGCCTACGTAATGACCACTGAAGAGGAAAAACGACTCGAGGATGTCCCTATAGTGTTAGAATTCAAGGAGGTATTTCCCGATGAATTACCGGGTCTCCCTCCACACAGGCAGGTTGAGTTTCACATCAACCTGATACCGGGAGCCGCATCGGTAGCTAAATCACCTTATACATTAGCCCAGTCGGAGATGCAGGAGTTGATGGCACAACTGCAAGAACTTATGGATAAAGGGTTCATCAGGACAAGCTTCTCGCCATGGGGAGCTCCGGTCTTATTTGTCAAAAAGAATGATGGAACCCTAAGGATGTGCATCGACCACCGAGAGCTAAACAAAGTCATAATAAAAAACCGATACCCACTCCTGAGGATTGATGACTTGTTTGACCAGCTCCAAGGACCACGATATTACTCTAAGATAGATCTGAGGTCAGGGTATCACCAGTTGAGAATCAAGGAGGATGACGTACCGAAAACCGCATTTAGGACTAGGTACGAGCATTATGAATTCTTAGTAATGCCTTTCGGTCTAACCAACGCACCAGTGGTATTCATGGACCTCATGAATAGAGTGTGCAAACCATACTTGGACAAGTTTGTGATAGTATTTATCGACGAGATTCTAATTTACTCCAAAACCGAGGAGGAGCACCGATAACATTTAAGGGTGATTTTGGAGTTACTACGAACTGAGCAACTATATGCCAAGTTCTCCAAGCGTGAGTTCTGGATGTGGGAAGTATAATTTTTGGGTCACATTGTGAGTGAGAAAGGAATTCAGGTTGATCCCTTCAAGATCGAAGCCATTAAGAAGTGGGAGTCACCTAAGACCCCTACCGAGGTACGACAATTTCTAGGGTTGGCCGGTTACTACCGGAGATTTATAGAAAACTTCTCGAGAATTGCCAAGCCATTGACGTATCTAACCTAGAAGAGCACTAAATTCAAGTGGGAACCAAAGCAACAAGAAGCCTTTATGACCCTAAAACAAAGACTATGTAGTGCAGCGATCCTATCCCTACCCGAAGGAAATGATGATTTCCCTGTGTATTGTGATGCCTCACACCATGGATTAGGATGTGTCTTGATGCAAAGACGAAAGGTGATAGCATATGCATCACGACAATTGAAGGTGCATGAACAAAATTACACCACACACGATTTGGAATTAGGAGCCGTAGTCTTTGCGCTCAAAATTTGGAGACATTACATGTATGTCACGAAGTGGGTGATCTTTACCGATCACAAGAACCTACAATACATTTTTGATCAGAAGATGTTAAATATGCGCCAGAAAAGATGGGTGGAATTGTTAAATGACTATGATTATGAAATCCGATACCACCCCGGGAAGGAAAATGTGGTGGCCGATGCCTTGAGTAGGAAGGAAAGGCCTAAACCACTTAGAGTTCGGGCCTTGCGAATGGAGGCACAAATTGATTTGAAAGATCTGATACAAAGGAATCAAAAGGAAGCTATAAAGGAGGGGTACTATGAAAGGGAAGGATTAAAGGGGATAAAGTTACAATTAAACACCTTAGAGGATGGTATAATAAGGTTGAATGGAAGGGCTTGGATCCCAACTTGGGGAGGACTGAGAGAAACTATCTTGGATGAGGCTCATAAGTCTAAATATTCCATTCACCCCGGGAATGAAAAAATGTACCGGGATTTAAGAATAAACTATTGGTGGCCTGGGATGAAAAGAGAAATAGCCACCTATGTAGGGAAATGTTTAACGTGTGCCAGAGTAAAGGCAAAATACCAAAAGCCATCTGGATTACTCCAACAACCAGAAATACCAGAATGGAAATGGGAAAGGGTTACAATGGATTTCGTCATGAAATTACCCCGAACTCAGAGAGAGCATAATGCTATATGGGTAATAGTAGGCCAATTGACTAAGTCAGCACACTTCCTGGTCATTAGGGAAGATTATGAGATGGAAAAGCTGGCAAGAATATATTTTAATGAAATAGTGTCCCGACATGGAATACCCTTGTCAATTATCTCAGACCGGGATAGTCGATTCACTTCCCAATTCTAGCAAGCATTTCAACGGTCACTAGGAACACGCATCGAGTTAAGCACAACCTATCAGCCTCAAACCGATTGTCAAAGTGAAAGGACGATTCAGACTCTTGAGGACATGTTAAGGTCTTGTGTGTTAGATTTTGGTGGGAATTGGGACACCCACCTTCCACTAGCCGAATTTTCTAACAATAACAGCTACCACAGCAGCATAGGAGTTGCACCCTTTGAAGCACTTTACGGACGTAAGTGTAGATCACCAACTTGTTGGGCTGAGGTAGGAGAAAGTCAGCTAACCAGACCAGAAATAGTACAAGAAACGACTGACAAGATTCACCAAATAAGAGAATGCCTAGCTGTAGCAAGAGATCGGCAAAAGAGCTATGCTGACAACAGGCGAAAACCCTTGGAATTTCAAGTAGGAGACCGTGTGATGCTGAAGGTGTCACCATGGAAAGGGTTAATCAGATTTGGGAAACGTGTGAAATTGAGCCCAAGATACATTGGACCTTTTTAAATCCTTGAGAGAATTGGAACCGTTGCCTACGGGTTAAAACTACCTGAGCAACTAAGCGGGATACACAACACATTCCACATCTCAAATCTCAAAAAGTTCCTATCCGATGAAAACTTGATAGTACTCCACACAGAGATCCAAATCAATGACAAGCTTCAATTCATTGAGGAACCACTGGAAATAGTGGAACAGCACGAAAAGAAACTTCGACGAAGTAAGGTCCCAATTGTAAAGGTCAAATGGAACTCACAAAGAGGTCCTGAGTTCACCTGGGAACCAGAAAAGGAAATTAGAAAGAAGTACCCGCACCTTTTCAACCCTGAAGACCCTAGCAGTAGAACACAAGAAAGAGTCGGTAAAACCCCCGTCCAGGCATCACACTGAATTGATTTAATATATATGCACCTATTTTAGTAATTGAAGCTTTGCATTAAATCAACCATGATGATTACCTCACCCTACTGCATCTCTAGAACTAGAATAGAGTGTTAATCTAGACGTAAGCAAATTTCGAGGACGAAATTTTTGTAAGTAGGGGAGGATGTGACAACCCTAGTTTTGGGCCCAGAAAATTTTTTTTTAGAAACCTTAGTGGGTCACACAATGATCAACCGGAGCCCGTGTGATGGGCCCAACATGATCAAACCTTTGGATATACACACACACACACCCTAATGGGCTAGGCCCATCAAATTTTGGATTGGCCAATGGGCCATGTGATGGATTTGTTCATGAGCTACCAACACTAGTGGGCCTTGGGCCCAAAGCCCTAGTAATAGTTGTGGCAAAAAGTTAATAAACAAGAGTTACAAAAATACTAATCATAATAATAATAAAGTCTAAAGTCATCCGCATTTGTTTACTCTTCATCCGCATTTGGTATACTTTATCCGCATTTGTTTTACTCTTAGGCGCATGAGCACTGTACCGGCGCATGAGCACTGTACAGGCGCATTAACACTGTGCGGCCACTTTTCCTTCTAAGGAACACTAGGCACATGAGCACTGTACAGGCGCATGAGAACTGTACAGGCGCATTAACACTATGCGGCCACTTTTCCTTTGGAAAAACTAAGGAACACTAGGCGCATGAGCACTGTACAGGCGCATTGGCACTGTACAGGCGCAAGAGTAGCGAGCGCATGGGCACTGTACAGGCGCATTAGTACTGTGCAGCCCAAAAGTTTATATCTTCCAAAGTTTAAACACTTAGAAACATTCTAAAAATCTTAAAAACCTTCTAGAAGGTGGTTTGACCAGTCTAATCACCACCCAAACTGCCCAATGCGTGGCTTAGCTTTCTAAGCCATGCTAACTTGTTGAAGTACCCTAAATCATTCTTTAACCAAGATTTCTCTTATCAAGAAGTGGGACCAAACACAATTCGGCTGATTCACATCTCAACCTCCACTTTCTCCCTATAAATAGAGAGTTCATCCTCTCTATTTCTGCTCTTTACACACTCTCGGCAGAATCACTTCTTCGAACTCCATAAGGTAAATTTCTTCTTTCTTTTATACTTATAAGTATTTACTTTCTTATTTCTTTTGCACCTCTAATTCATCTGCGAATATGGATTGAATCTTCATTCCTAGCAGCCTCTTTTGTTCGTCTGCAGCCTCCTGTTTACCCCGTTTCGCAGCTTCATAGAGGTAAACGTCACCACCCGAAAACTATCGATATTTTGTTAGATTCTTTTACTAGTGACACAATCAATTCTGTGTCACTTCTATTGTCTTATATATGTAAAACACCATGAATTCCAGTAAACAAAAGAATGTACATTTTACAAAAGAACGATTTTTTTAATAAAATTAATATATATAAAAACTCGGAAATTCTTAAAAATATGTAAAACATGGTTACTGGAATTATAAGTTCATATAGGTTATATTTATGATGTAGAAATTGTTAAAATAGGTAAAATCAGATTAAAACACATATAAACACAAAACCGAGACTTAACGAACACTTAACGAAACTAACAGGCTAATATAACGGAATTACCAACAAAACATACAATCTAATTTATAAAATTACAGTAGGTATATAATGTTAAATAATGCTTAGAAATAAAATTTCGTGACCTGTAGAGTTAGTTTGCCTATTAAACAAAAATATAAATTTCTTTTAATGTTAAATAAATGAAAACTCGTAAAAATATATTCTTAGACTAAGAAACCCGAAATTTTAAATTCAAAGACTTATCATAAGTATATTTGAATATTATAAAGCTATGTTGGACCAAAAAGTTGAACCGAATCTAAGAACCCGTTAAAAACCAAACCCGAGCGTTAGAATACCAAAACCGCTTTAAAACAACCTAAAACCTAAAAATACACTATACATGGGCCTTATAATGATAAAATCAAACTACAAACCAAATATTATCAATTATAGGATTTCCTAAGAATTAATACAAAAATAATGTTAAAATACAAAAACTGAACATCACACCAGCAAAACAATAAGATAAATAAGTTCCAAAACCTTAAGAATCATAAAAACCACTTAATTACAGTATCTTACCACACTAAAAACTATAAAACATATAATAAACAACTCAAGCGCTAAATTCCAAAATATAAGGGTTAAAACCGTCAATATAACAAAATTGAAGGACCAAACATGACAGCGACCAAAACCTTACTGTTTTGAAAATAAAACACTAAAATAATAAAATTAATAATCTGAAATTTATCTATAATAACTCAAACATATCCTACCCTCAAACCTAAGACTTCAAATTACAAGAATATACCAAATTACACATGTGTAATGAAAACCGCCTAGTCGCGTAAGGCAAACTTGAACTAGAAAGTCTAGGCTTACCTAATTGATTGTAATGGAACTAAAAAACTGTAAATATGAACTTAGGAACCTTGTCGGCCGGTAGCTCAAACCCACGAACACTCTCGTGACAACTAAGTTAAGGTGAGTCTCATGACCCCCTTTTTACATGATAAACTTTTGTGGTGAAATACATACTCTTGGTTATAAGTTTTTAATGATGCAACACTACCTACTCTTGTCCCCGAATGTGAGCACAATCATTAACTCTTATGAGAGCCACTTGATTTGTGGATAGTACTATTTGGGGAATCCCCCGCACACAATGGGCCCTGTGGAAAGGGAAACCCCCCATTGAGATGGAAAATCATTGTGTCACAAATTATTGCAGAAATATATGTGTATAGCAGGGCATATCTGAGCCCATAACAATTAGGGGTATAGGTTAGGGGATGTTGTAGCACTCGGGAGGGTCACCCGGGTCCAGGTTTGATTGTGATACTTTTCTTTAGTTCATCATGAACTTTGTAAACTTATTTTATATGTGGAGACTTGTGTCATAAACTCATGAGCTCACCAACATTATGTTGACTTATTTTTAGGTGTGTATTTCAGGACAAGACTGATTGGTATGAGTAAGCTGGCTAAGAGGCTAACTAGAATTGGACATTTGGAGATAGCCACCGCCTCCTAGTTTTAGATGATTTTCTGTCGAGATGATATTTAGAACACTTTAAAAAATGTTAGACCTTATTCATCTTGGGGATAACTGTATGACTTTAAATGAATTGAATCTAGTATTACATGTACCTTTACCCTTCGGCTGCATTATGTTGATAGTCACAGCCGGGGAAACACCGTGCCCGGCGGGTCGTGACATCACAGCTTATGTGTCCAAGTAAAACGTTGAAGTCTAAGTTTAATATGGATAAAATATATTGACAATCAACATAACCAGTCTTACTTGAATAAAGCTAGATGATATTAATGATTGATTTCTAAGAAATATTATCCTGTACTTAAAAATTTATCAAAAATAATTAAGTAAATAGTATAATAGTGTGTCAAATTGTTCTTTTTGTTAAATATGTCTTTTGATTATTTGTTTCAATTTTATTACATTTTACAAAAATTAAGGGTGTTTAAATAATTGTAAACACTTAGTTAAACATAATTATTTTCATAACAAATTAAATGGCTTAATAAGAAAATTAAATTGAAAAGTTGAAAAGTAAAACATTTTTCAAGATTTAAAGAAAAATGAACTTTTCACATGCGAAAAGTTCCAGTGTGCGAGAACTCTGACTTCTCGCGCGACATGCTAGAGGACTATAAATTCAACATTTGAGCGAAAAGTCACTATTCGCACAACTTTCTGAAAATTTTACTCTGAGAAAATTCTTAAGTGTTAGAACTTTGATAAACTTCATAGTAGTGTTCATTGTGGTCGCCTATTGATTCCAAAGTACTTGATAAGGTATATTGATGTTTATAACATAGATTGAATGTGTTTGATTCTTGACCGAATGTTAAAAGGACTTATACATCTTAAATTGAAAAAATTAAATATAATAAACCTTAATAATGACTTAGACGACACCTAATGAACATGTTCTATTTGTTAAAAGACTTTGAAAATGGTAGATTGAAAATCTAAAATTTCATAGACTTTTCGCATGCAAAATTTTTTTGAACTTGAACAGATGCGAAAACTTTCAAAATCACATAGAACTATGGTGTGAAAAGTAATCTTGTCGCGCGAGAAGTTGACTTCTGGTCAAATTCAATTTTATGCGATATGGTGATAAAGAAAGACATATTCACTTATTTGATGGGAGCTAGAGGGAATGCTTAGGATGGATCTCATTTTGCTAAGCTTGGGAGATTTATAGATGGTTTTCAAGAGGAGGCACAAGAAACTAAGGAAGTGGCAACTCAAGCTGAAAAAGCTGGCCCTTCTACCACTAGTATTCCTGAAGATTTCCCTGTGAGTTCTTAGCCAGGGGATACATCTATAGATGCAGAGATCGAGTCATGGTTTAGTTCTAGAAGCGAGACTGACAGTGACCAAATTGGGAATGTACCTTATGTTCTGCAAGAGCGTCCCAGAGTGCAAGAAACTCTAGCTAAACTCACAGCTGAGGAACGTGATGCTGATTTTATCCCTAAGGATGTACCTACTACTAGAGGAAGGAGGAGGAGGAGGATAGCTGGGAGAGCAGGAGATAGTCCACATGGGAGGGGTAGAGGACGAGGAGTGTTACGTAAGCGTCGGACCCCGATGTTCACTGTGTCGGCTAGTGATGTTCCTATGTCAGATATTCATATCACAGTAAGTGAGGCTTCTACACCTGTGATTGTTACATAGTCAACAACTGTAACATCATCACTATGCCTACTACTGATGATGTGTTGAGGACACCACCGAGGGATCAAACTCATGATGACTTATTTGGAGAAGCTGATTTTCTTAATACTACTCCAGAACCACGATCGCAACCAGAGTCTACATCATTTTCACCCACCAGGGTTACATTGCAGCAGAGGGTTAACGAGTTAGAGAAGATGTTTGAGACGACACAATTGATTGTTGATTTGTGTCAGAGTCTACAAGAGAAGGATGAGAGAATCAAAAGTTTAGAGGGTGAGCAACAGTTCATGTTCAGTTACATTCAGATCATGGAACAGAACCTACGAGATCTCACTTCCCGTGTAAATTCATCATTTAATTAGCAACATACCATGGAAGTTGGAGAATCTAGTAGACAGCAAACTGCTGGTTCTGAACCTACTGATGATCTTGTCACTGATACATAGCGTGTTGTTGTTCCTGTTGACACAAAAAGGACAACAGACACTGCTGATGTTGATTAAGAGCCTTCAACTACTGTTCATATTTAGGATACTGAGGATCAACCTATACAGTTTACTGGAGAGGCATTTGTAGAGCCTGCGCATGTTATGCCTATTCCTGATCCAGTGAATGATGATTATTTAGATCAGATAGACTTTGGATTAAGTGATGAAGAGAATGATGATTATGATGAGGATGATGATAGTGATGATGGTGATGAAGGAGATAATAATAAGGGAGATGATGATAAAAAGGATGATGCTGATGATCAAGGGGGAGATATGGGTGCAGCTACTGGTGCTTCTGGATCATTGGGTACTGACAATGTCTCCGAACCAATTCCTGATAATACAGTTGATTACACTCCTTTAGATCCAGCTATTGAAGTAGCGTATGAGAAAGAGTTTTATTCTTTCCAGCAAAGATTGATTGCTAGGAAGAAAATGAATATTTTGGTTCATTTAATGACTTAGAGGAGACCATAGACTAGACAAATATATTTAGAAAGTGTCTTAAGGACTTATTTTCTGATATTTTGATTGAAGAAGGAGAGAGAGTTGGAGAGTCAAGTGCGGGTGAAATGACTGACAAGACTGCAGATCAAACTGGTCAAAGTGCTGAACGTCAGGTTTAGAATATTACCGTTGAGGCTCCTCCACCGCCAGCTTATATACACACGCTGAGACATTCCAAACCTTTCACTAGGTACGGAAACTCAGAACTGATTCTTAGCTGGGCGTATGATGCTGAGAAGAAGCTATATGTGATTAAAAGAAAAGAAGGAGCCATAGACTATTTTTAGGATGAACATGACTTTCATACACTCAGAGCTTCAGATTTATATGCAATGGGTCGTGTTTCATTTATCAACCCAAGTAACTATGGAAAAGGGAACTGGATCAGGAATATGATCCGGAGACATAGTAAAACCAACTTCAAAGACTTCAAAATTGTAAAATCTAAAGTCATTGAAGATGAGACCCAGATTGACCCAAACACGAACAAGCCAATGAAGATAAGGGTTTATAAGCATTCGAGATATGTTAGGAAGATCCCTATATATACACCAGTGCCAGTTAATAACTTATCAAAGCTTATGTGGTGGAGTTATGAGAAGGAGACGGGTCATGCGTTAATTCATTGTATAGATAAAGACTACCGTATCATCGACCCTGTGGATCTGCTTAAGTTTGTAAAGGAAGATTTGATGAGGTTGCAGGCTTGTCCGATTGCAGCTGATGAATCTGTTCATTTTTGGCAGCACAGTTTGGTTGGTTGATTATGAAGGCCCTGGACAACAAGATGTATGCTTATAGGGGCAGTTATAAGGTTAGGGACGTGGACTTTTAAAACATTGATTTACCGAGCCTAGGGGAAGAGTGTAGGGGTTGGACCTAGAGGCTCGGGAAATCAAATCAAGATGAAGAAGATCAAGTAAAGCGAAACATCAAGTCGCGCGAGAACAAGTTATTCACGCGAGAACTTCTAGATTAGTATATAAAGAAGTTTTGTAATGTAATTAGTAAGCTTTTTGTTCATTTTCTGATTTTGTACTCAGTGTAATAGTTACTAAATCAAAGAGCAATACAATCGAAATTATTTACATATTGTGTTTGTGATCTTCAATTGCTATTCAATCTTATCCGTAATGTCAACGTTCCGTATTATCATTACGAGATCGATCTTTGTAACGTGTTGATCCTTACACTGACCCAAACCAAGCCTACAAGCTCTCACTCGAAGTTATAAAACTATGGCGAGAATATCAAAAGGATGCCCATTATTGATGGGGCTTCCTTGAAGTTTTTTTTATTAGGAACTTGACCATTCCATGGGTTTTTAGAAATTTGAGCAAATGTTTATTCCCATATATTTAATACCCTGTGAACAAGAACACTCTTCTCAAATTTAATATGTGGAAACATTCACATTACCATTTATCTTATCTTTATTTGTCTCTCCATTCACATAAAAACACACACAAAACACAAACCTTCATCTAAGAACATCAAGCAATTATGGTCATCTTTTGGTCATTGGAAGGTAACATAGGTTATGATTCTTGTATTTCTACCAATGCTCTTTAAGAAAACATGGTCATAATCCTAAGACATCTTTTACTTTTTTTTTGTCCATAATCATCTAGACAAGATAAACAAATGGCGGTCATCATCACAACACCTTGTTGGCAATTATCTTTTTAATTCTTTCAACTTCATTTTTATCTTTTTATGTGAATTTTCATCTTTACGTTCCTATATCTTTTTTCAATAATCTTTCTTCTTGTAAATTCTTTTTAAGAATCTCTAAACGACCACTGAAACACTCAAAATGATATAAACATGTTTATTGAATTATTATAACAAAAATATATAAAGCTAGTAATAAAAACAAGACTTTAGACATGACATAAAATTATGATATATAAAGATATGTCACCAGTATAATACATAAGAGATTGTTATTAACAATTAGACACATGAATAAATGAAATTAAAATATGTTATAATAATTAATAACAAGTTTTAAATCATAAATATAATAGAAAAGATGTTTGTATGAAAGAAAAATTGATAAATTAAATTTGGTACAGCACATTGACAGACTTATAACCACAACTTGCAAGAGTCGTAGAAAATGGTCCAAATTTAACATTTCGATATATTGATTCTTAAATTAAGTTTAAAGAGTCTAGTTTCCAATCCAATTGGTCTTATGGTCATCGGACAAGTTTTGATGCCTCAAATGGTTACTACAAAATAAAAGGTTAAACATTATTTCTCTTGATAGATTAATGTCTGACTTTGGATCATCATAAATCTTTCAATTTTAAGAGTTTTGTCATTTAGTTTTTATGTTAGCTTTCCAAAGATAAATGAAAAAAAACTAAATGGCACCATTTGGGTTTCCAAATAATCCATGCATGAACAATGCGCAAACCAAAATACAATCTCTCAAGTTTTGTTAAAAGTGCACCACAGGTGAACGATCACTAGTTAACAAAGTATCATTATTAATAAAAAAATGGAACATGGAAAATATATAATTGTCATAAGTCAAGAAAACTCTAACTAAAAGTATTGCACATAAAATTATAAATATCACAAATATCACTTGTGTTAGTTTTTATTATTTGCAAATCAAACTAGTCATTACACATCAAAGGACCTTACATATTAAGTTTAACAAACACGATTTAATCATGAATGTCTTACAAATGGGTTTACAACAAGAAGCTAGTAAGACTAGCATTTGTAATAGCAAAAGATTAAACGTTACTTGTAGATTCCTAGAACGAGTTTTAGGATATGTTTACATACTTAACAAGGTAAGTTTTCTGGTCCCATTTCATATTAATTTTCAAAACAGAGGGAGAAGAATGACCAAATCTTTTTATGTTGTGACACACATACTTATTCTTTGGACTATTTTGATACTTTCTAGATTTTGTGGTGTTTGTGTTGCATGTTGTAATTTTATGTGCGATTCTAATTTTTCCACGACCAGTTAACTTCTAGTTTGAGCCGATTAATAGGTATTGATAGGACTACTAGAATGGTACCCCCAGCCTCGCATGTTGGTATGTTAACTTTAATCGACATTAGTCAAGATGCGAATCCTTGGGTGAATATAATCCGACGAACTTTACATGACTTGTCATTAGCCCTAGTTGTGAACACTTTATGTACATTGAAAAATTATCTTACTTATAACTTACTCACATATGTCCTATTCAGTATTAATACTTATATTAGCACAACACAACTTTTTTTATTTAAACAATATGCTTTTGATGGTCAATTCGTTACATTCTAATGATTCCACCATAGCGGGGGTGTGGCAGGTGCCCAATAACCATGTACAAAAATGGCACAATATGATTTTTAAAAAGGGTAACTTTGTAAAGTAGTAATCAAATTTTAAGACTGTTCTAATTAGGTTACTCATATATTTTTTGTCTTATTCAGGTCACTCATAAAATATTTTGTCCTAATCTAATCACTAAATTTGCAAAATTGTTCTAGTTAGGTTATTTATAAATTATAAATTTTTTTTTAAAAAAAATGGAAATATTTAAAATAAATTAACAATAATTATAAAAAGACCAAGTTGTTTAATAAATTATGTGAATTATTTATAAAATTAAAAATATGAGTAAACTAATTGGAACATGCTCAAAATTATAGTGACGTGATTAAAACAAATAAAAATACTAGTGACCTGTTTTGTGAACTAATTAAAAAACTCTTAAAACTTAATAACTGTTTTGTGAAGTTTTCCCTTTTAAAATTGATGCTTGTTAACCAATTTTTTATGTAGATTGATGAAGCTTTTATGTGTCAAACTAATGATGATTGTATGCATATAAATAGTTAGTAATAACATAAAGAAGTTTATCAAGGACTCTAAACCCCTGAGTCATTGATATTAAAATGTCAAGAACATATTCTTTAAAGGTAACAACCGATCGAGTATGGTAAAAGCCATAGAATAGATATTTTGATAAAGAGGGGTGTTAAGTTGATAAAATTACTTATGTTTTTAACCAAAATTTTACTTTAAAAGTTCACTATAATCTTAACTGATAGTGATGATTTAAATATCAACTGTTGAAACTATAAAACTCTTTAAGATGAAATTTTTAAAAGATCTTGAAAGATACAATCATTCCTTGACTCACAAGTCGATTATATGTTTATCAAACTACAGTCTAGAGAGGCTTAAATAATTAGCATGAATAAAACTCATTTTCTAAGTAACTAAAAATTTGCCTAATAATCTGATGTCCTATCAAACACTAAGAATTTTTGGTTAAAAAGTACTATAGTTTATTGGAACAATTTGTGTGATAACGACTAGGATGATAGTGATTAGTCTTTTTTTTTGTGTATTTGATTGTATTAGAGTGTATAGATTTTGATTGATCAAAGTAGATAACATTTTTCTAGTGATTTACACCAAGCGTAATTACATAGGTGTAATTTCACATAGATTTAGAGATACCTAATTTTGCCTAGCTTAAGGCCCAAAAAAAACTAGCCTTATGTCTCTCTATAAAGTGCTGTTGTGGAGATCATTTTGAGACCTTTAAAGAGGTTGTGGATTAAAGGTGTTTGTATGTGTAAAACTCCCCATACGCTATGATTTGTTAATAAATGAATATCAACATTTAAACTACATCATTGTTTGATGATTTTGATAGCATGAGGGGAGTTAATGTGATTCTTTGGTGAAAAAGTTCGACCCTTTGCTGTAACGGTTTAGAAAATTAGCTCCAAACTCGTCAAAACTTGTAAGTACGTCTTAATTAAGTATACTGTACAGGTTAAGCTAAAATAGTCTTGTTAATTTCCTTAGGTGGTGCTAAATTTGCTTAGACTATATGTTAACTTCGCTTAGTAGTGAATCCGCATTTGGCTTTTGAAAAAGCCAATTGTTAAACCGAAAAAAGTTAAGGTTTCATTTTCTAAACTTGGATCGGAAAAGGTGCTATGTAAGGATTGTTTGTCTAAATCTTACATAAAATAGATAACCAGAAAAATAAAAAATTTCTAGTTACTAAAAAACATGGTTATTATAAAATGTATGAACATAGTTTTTTAAATGCTCAACTTAAATGTATTGTAACTTTTCAAAAAGGTAATCAACAAAAAGTTGAAAAACAAGTATTTGAGAAATGAATTTTTTCAAAAGTGAGTCTAAACCTCAATAGTTTAGAAAGAGAAAACTATAGGTTATGATTTATCTTTCATTTCATCAATCATACTATATCATGTAAATGTTTAGACTGACAATGTCTTACAAAAGGTAATAACGTTGATGAATCTGGTCGATCCAAGACCACTATGGCTTCGATCTCCCTAACGAACTGATTTGTTTGTGATTTTTGGGCTAGGGTAGCTAATGAGGACCATCAATTAAGTTCGTAATGGTTGCTGAAAGGCACATGACAGAGGCAATACTTTTTATGCATGATGGTCAATCAATGAAGAGTATGTGATATTAGCTATTATAATGGATTCAAATTGTTTGTATTTAGGTATGATAAAATGAAAATAATATTCCCCAATTGAAATTAAATTTTAAAGATGTTAATTTCAAAATTTTGTTAAGAAAAAGATGAGATAAAATCAAAATAAATGAAATCTTTGTTGCTTAAAAAAACTAAATTTTTTAAAGAAAATGTTAATGATCTTTTGTTTTAATTTTTTATTATCTTTTTTGTTGTTATTTTTGATAAAATAAAATTTGAAAACTAGAAAAGAAAACAATTGAGATTTCATGTTGTTGAAAAGAGGAAATGATAGTATATCGGTTGATATACGTCACACTAAAAAGTAAAAGTGATCAAAAGTCAAAGATTTTACTTTTCTATTGAAACATTTTGTGTGACAACAACTAGGATGATAGTGATTCGTTGTTTTGTCGTGTATTTAGTTGTATTAGAATGTATAACTATCAATTGGTCAAATTTGTAATTGTTCACTAGATATTTACATTAAGCATAATTACATAAGTGTATTTGCGCTTAGATTATGTGAAATTGGATGATTCTGCCTAGCTTAAGGCCCAAGAGAAATTACCCTTTTGTCACTCTATAGATAGCATGTTATGGAGAGCATTTGGAGAGCTTTAGAGAGGTTGTGAAATAGAGGTGTTTGTATGTGTATACTCTTTGTATGATCTCGTTTATGAATGTGGGAATATCAACATTTAAATTACATCATTATTTGATGATCTTGATTGCATGTTGATTGTAATTACATACATGAGATATAAAAAATGGATTCCACATGTTGTTAGGTGAGGTTTGAGTCAAACGTGAGGATCTTAGATCATCATGATGAGCTACATGATTAAATACATTTGGTATATGCTAGCTTATCTCAAGTATGAAGTCATTGAAATTAGGTAAACTAAATGTTTGGATACCATTAAGCTATGAAATGTGTGAAGTTATATTCTATTAAATTATATAGAATGAAGCTTGGTTTGTTTTGTAGATGAAGGCAATGCAACGCAACATGGTCTTGGATATTGTGATATGTATTTTTGGGAGGAAACTAGCTGTCTTGCATATAGATAAACACAATTGCTTAGCATGAGAAATTGCTCATATGAACGATCAAGTAACACTTCATTAACTACAAAAGTGCTAAGCCATTTGCTTATAAATTAAAGGGTCACTTTACAAAATAGCAACTAAGTTTTAAAAGTGTTCCAATTAACTCAAGTTTGAGAAGTATTCTAATCAAGTAAATCAATGTTGGATCATATGAGGCTGGTGCAACCAAAACAACACTTAGAAGAATTTTGAAGTGCTAAATGAAGTTGCTTCCGAAGACAAAGCTGCTCTTCCAAAGCTAAGTCACAGATCTTCCGAAGCTCAAAGTATGAAAAACTTCCAAAGAAAGAACTCAATCTTCTGAGACCAAGTTCTTCTTCTTCCGAAGTATACAACTTAGAAGATCCAAAGACAAAGTCTTCCGAAGAATAAAGTCCTAAAAACTTGTAAAAGTTCAAAAGAAGTTGTTTCTTCCGAAGCCAAAATGACCTCAGAAGAATTTATTCTTCCAAAGTCATCTACCTTCGGAAGAACCAAGTATGAACCAGTGGACATAAGTATGTCTGTCTGACAGCCCGCTGCAACTCTGATATACTATGGTGCTTTCCCACGCCTATGTAGTTGACCATACTTTAATCCACTGTTCACCATTCTTAACATAATACAGTTGTTGGTGACAAAAGGTAAGTCATGGACCTGTCATGACTACCTAATCTAGGATATTGTTACTTTATCTTAGATGCTTTGCTTATAGCAATGTAGTATTTGTCTAGTTATAAATTCTAGCTGGTTTTCCAAGTATAACTGGCTGTAGATAGTAATATATATAGTTTCTCCATGTAACTTAGTAACCATACTTTTAAGAGTCTTGTAATACTCAGTTGAGAAGTAATATATACAAGTATCTTGAAAAACCATTCTTGTATTCTTGTGCTTTCATTAACTTCTTATATTACTTCTGAACTTAGTAGAGATTCTGCTTTATCAACCTGAGTGATATTAAGTGAGTTTGTGAGAACATCTTGTGTTGTGAGAGAAACACAGATCCTGCAATTGGTATCAGAGCTGTTTAGGCTCTTGATTGTGAGATCTTACCATCCTAAATCACCCTTGTTTTCTTAACACTCACTCATTTCACTCAAATGGCTCGTAACTAGAAATTTTCTAAGTCTGATATGGGAACCATGACCAAGGCTCCTATCATCACTCCTGATGACTTTGGAGATCAGTTACTCAAGGTCCATACCAACCAAAGGTGGAATCCCTAGCTGGTAATGGTGCCATGATTGAGAAGGCCGTTAAAGACTACTCTGATGAAGACTTCAAGAAGATGGACATTGATTGCAAAGCCATCACTGTTTTGCTTACGGCTATACCAAACTCTATAATGGTAGGCTTTAAGCAATGTGAGTCTGCCAAAGAACTCTTTGATGCTTTGAAGCTGATGTACTCTGGTTCTGCTGAATCCAAGGAGTCTAAGAAAGATGTGCTGAAGCAGAAGTTTGAGAACTTCATATATATTGTTGGTGAGACATTGAGCCAACAATACTTCAGATACATGGACCTGATCACCTCTCATCAGTCTATGGGAGTGGTTCTGGAGAAGAGGGACATAGTAAGAAAGTTCATGAGTGCATTTCCTCATGAGTGGACTTTCTATTGCGTCTCAATCAAGAGAATTGAGAATCTCAACACTCTCACTATGACTGAACTATATGGAATCCTTGATGGATACCGTATGAAGATGGAAACTCAGAAAAGCCATCAGATGAATAGACCCTCAAACCTTCCCTGTAGCAATGCTCTACATATTACTGATGGTTCAAGAACTCCCCAGCCCTAGTTATACCTGAACTACTCCCAACAGCCATCATCTTCCTCTAGGCCATTCATGAGACACCCAGGTCTTAACAGGCTCAACAAAATCCTTTCTGGAATAATTGTGCTTTTGTTTCAAGGAATGAGCACTCTGTAGATTTTCAGTTATGTTTTGATGATCTGGAGTGTTTCAGCCCAGATGATGTAGAATACAAGGACATTATCCAATAAATGGCTCTCATGACCCATAGAGCAAAGAAGTTCTTCAAAAGAACTGGAAGGCAGTTCCCTCAAAACCCAACCAACATCAAATTTGGGTTTGACAAGACAAAGGCCAAGTGTTACAACTGCAACCAGCTTGGTCACTTTGCAAGGGAAAGCAAAGCTCCTAGATCCAATCCTGGGGAAACTCAAGCCTTCCAACATCCTACTACCCCAAAGGCTGCAGCCAAACCCACTGAACAAAAGACTGCAGCTATTGCCCAAGAAGCTGACTGAAGCTTCATGGTGCAAGATGTCACTCCTGCTCAAGCTCTCATGGTTGGAACTGAAGACACTAAGGTATATGAGCATCTTTGTACACTAGCCTGTATTGCTAAGGTCAAGTTGTATCAGGACTATAACATGGAAATTAAATCTAATATTGAGTCTTTAAATATACTAAAATCTGATTTTAAAAGAGCAGAATCTGACTACAAAGTCAAAATAGAAGAGTTAGAGAAAATTGTGTCCTCTTTAAAACATGAACATTCAAACTACAGGGTTCAAATGAAAGATTTAATCTCTAAGTTGACTGAGGCTCAAGCTCAGCTACTGATAGCTGAGGCTAAAGCTAAGAAGTATGCCGTTGAAGAGCATAACTTCAACACCATCATTGCATCGTCCTCCCACTCAAAGGTGTGTTATCAAAACAAAAGTGGGTTTGGAACCAATGAAATTGCTCCACCACACGCCTTTGTGTCTATTAGACATCCAAGATGTGGTACTAATGAGCAAGAGGTTCCAACTGCTGATCCATTCCCCAAAGAGCAAAAGAATGATGTAATAATAGGAACCACCACATGGAAGGATAAGGTAGAAAACCTCATCCCCATAGCTGATGATCAACCCTTAACTACCAAAGCCAAAAAGAACAAGATCAGGGTAGCAAGAAAAACTGCCAAGAAGGTGGGTAAGACTAAGTTGAAGATAGACCCAAGGCAAAAGGGTGTATTCATATCAACTGGATTTCAAGTGGTTGGAAATCCTAATTCAAGAAAAGAATGTAGTACCAGCACTCCTATCCAAATAAAGGACCAAAAATTGAAGGGGGAGGCTGTTCAAGAAGAAATGAAGTGAAAGAAACAACAGTCAACATGACCCATCAAAATTAACATTGAATGCATAATCTGCGGTCTGCATAACCACATGGCTAAAGATTGTTACCACAATCCAGCAAGCACACATTATGCATCTAATGCTAAGAAAGGAGGAGTCAAGGATGGTTTCACATTTGGACCTTACCATATGGTCCAAGTGTTAAGGAAAGGAAAGCTTGTTTCCGAAGCCAAGTTGCTTTCGGAAGAAACGCTTTCTTCCAAAAGGAAAATAGCTTTGGAAGTAAAGCCAAAGAACAAACAAAGGAACTAAAAGAATCATTTGAAACGTTCCAAGAAGAAGACTGCTTCAGAAGAAAAGGTGGTGGCAACTTCTTCCAAGAAGAAAGAATCCTCGGAAACAAGTTATGCTGCACAAGCCTCTTCGGGCTCATCAACACTGATCAACCATAGGATAGAATGGAAGATCAGAAAAGATGCTACAGCCCAATCCTCTTCTTTGCAAACCATAATTGAAACCCTATGCATACATTTTGGTTTAATTATATCATCTACATTGGAAGATCCAAAGACCAACAAGGCTTGGGTTTCCAATAGTAACTAATCATTTCACCTTATGTGCAGGGATATCCATATGAAAAGAATAGAAATGTTTGGATTATGGATAGTGGATGCTGCAGGCACATGACAGGAAACAGATCTCACCTAAAAAAATTTGAACACTTTGATGGAGGTCCTGTTCAGTTTGGAGGTGAAGCCAGAGGATACATTTCTGGTAGAGGTAGTGTATCCAATGGTAAGTTAAAAGTTGAAAAAGTAAACTTTGTCAAACAAATTGAACACAATCTCTTGAGTGTTTCTTAATTTTGTGATCAAAAGCACCAAATGCTTTTCACATAACATGAGTGCATCATCCTCAAACCCAGGATGATGATTCCTCAGGAATTGGTGCTTCTTAGATCTCCCAGGAGAGGGGATATGTACAAGGTGGATATGAACAATGCTTCCCCACTAGGTGAAGTGTTGGGTTCAACAATAGATAAACTGAAGCTTTCCAAAACACAATCAAAGCCAACTGAAGATCTCATTGTACAAATTCAGAGACCAAGGTGATCACAACAAAAAAACAACAATACAAGACAATTCAACATGACAAAGTCAACATCAAGACAATTAGAAAGTCAAAATTAGGTCATGTTGTAATAATAATATAAATAGACCCACTAGTGCATTTTTTCAAGTGTGGTTCTTTTGTGTGTGTTTCTCATGGTGTAAATCACCACCCAAGGAGAAATCCTCTATGATTCTCATTGTAACTTGTTTATCAACATCAATGAAATCATAACATTATTATTATCCATCTCTTTGTTCTTTGATTCACACACATACACCCATCTTAATTTTGATTTCTAGATCTGAACGTGATGAATCCTAAGATCCAAGTTCAACGAATCTGAAATTTTTGATTTTGCAATATGGTATCAGAGCTGTTGGTTGCTGGATTTATCTAGTTTTCAGATCTGATTTCATCTTTAATGATGTCAAGAACAATGAAGAAAAGAAGAAAAATGAAGAACAAAGTCTCTGTTCATCAAAACCTATCTGTTCATACCCAAAATCAGAAGAAAAACCAACAAATCTATTCAATTATGGTACGATTTGAATAATCGTGAACATGTTCATGATTATTCCTTCAAAATTTGATGCAAATTGAACAAGATTATCATCAAAAAAAAAAAAAAGGAAGAAAACCCATCTGTTCATCTCAAAATCAAGAAGAAAAATCATCATATCTGTTCTAATATGGTACGATTTGAAGAAATATAATCATTCCCTGGATTATTCCTTCAAAATTCGATGCAATTGAACATGATTATCATTAAAAACGAAGAAAAGATGAAGAAATAGAAGCTGCTGCTAATTTCTCGACCTGCACTGTAGTGTGAAATCGAATTTTGTTCAAGTCTAAAAACAAATGCGGATGAACAAAAACAAATGCGGATGAAGCTTGATCAAATGTGGATGAATTAACCATAAATGCGGATGTGTTATACACAAATGCGGATGTGTTATCCATAAATGCTGATGTGTTATACACAAATGCGGATGTGTGTGACAACAAATGCGGATGTGTTATACCCAAATGCGGATGACTTGTCACCAAATGAGGATGACTTGTCAACAAATGCGGATGCCTTGTCACCAAATACGGTTGACTTGTAAACAAATGCGGGTACTTTAAGCACAAATGCGGATGCATTGAAAACAAATGCGGATGTTGGTTAACAAATGCTGATGTTGAACATACTAATGCGGATGTTTAACATGCCAATGCGGATGAGGAAGCACATGAACGCGTTGCACGAAAATGGACATAACCTGGGCTACGAGCCTCCGTTTCCGACGTGCTACCAGTCAAAACGACCGTGGAAACGAGGGCTACGTCATGGTAACCAGCCGTAGGCGGGTTATCCCGTTATTTTTCCAAAATAAGGCCTCTAAATAGGTTTTTAGGCCACTTTTGTGTTTTTGAGCTTTGATTTCATTCCGTGCACAACATCATCATCAACAACAACATCATCAACAACAACAATATCGATGAACAGATGACTACAACAAACAAGAAAACAAGAAACATGATGAATACGGATGATTGCAACCAACAGGCACATCCATTTTCACATTCAACAGAAATGAAGAAATCAATCAACCTTCACACATCACTGATCCAATCAAGGATTTGTACAACTGTTAGAAACTCTTTCTGAAGTACTTGAAACCATCCATTAACAAGTTAATTCAGAGATTCAAAGAGTTGAAGTATCTTCTAGAGTTGAAGTATCTTCTAGAAATCCTCTCCTTTGGGTGGGTTTGATTTCATCAGCCATCTATGATTCTCATTGTAACTTGTTTATCAACATCAATGAAATCATAACATTATTATTATCATAATAATATAAATAGACCCACTAGGCTTCAGTCTGCTTGGCTTTTGAAGAGGCTTTATCAGCTTGAGTTATGGGAGAATGAGTCTTTTCATACTCAGTTTCAACAGTAGGGTCCAGCAGTTTCTTTAGCCTTTCTTCTTCTGCTATCATCCCCTCATATGTCATCCCAAAGACTTCATCAGGATCATAGCCATGATTGATGAGAAATAAGGCTTTGGTCATCAAATCATCTGTTTGGGCTTTATCTAACATTTCTTGGACAGAAGGTTCAGGCTTTTCAGGGCTTTCTCTATCTATGTGTTCATCAATCACATATCCACCCTCTATCTCTCCTTCTTCGAGGTCTATGCCCACTGACCTCATTTTCAGTTGTTCCTCAGCCTTTTCATGTTCTTCTAAAAATTGAGCAATAACAACTAGGCTCTGAGGATCATCTTGATGATTTTTCTTTGAAGGATCTTCTTTTATAGGCCTTTTACCCTTTTCCTTTTCAGACAGGTACTTTCTCTTTCTGGTATATGTTTGTACTCTTGGACCAGAAGAGGGTTCAGTTATTTTAGCTTCATTAGGCGATTTTTCAGCTTCTTTTTCTTCAGCAGCTGATGGGATTTTTTCTATTGACTCTAGTTCTGATTCTTCCTTTTGTTGTTGTTGTTCATAGAGCCTTTTGATCAATTCTTTTTGCTCCTCAATGAGAGTCACAACAGGTACAAGCTGAAGGCTCCATTCCTTCTCAAGAGGGATAGGAGATTGAAATATCACTACAATGGGCTCAGAAACTGACCTTGATTTCCAATAAATTCCCAGAATTCATCATCAATGATGAAATCTTCAGCAGTGAAGCTATCAAGAGCCTTGATCATATCACTAAACTCTAATTCTTTAGTGTGTGTTTCTTCATGATCTTTGCTGGTGTACAGTACCATAGCCAAACTTTGTTCTTGTGGCTTGGATCTACTTGATTCAGCTTCTTTTTCAGGCTCAAAAGATCTCAATTTCTTAGCAGGAGGAGAATAATATCACTCTCTTTTGAGGAACTTTCACCTCCTTCTTCTTTGTCATCATCTTTCTTCTTGCCACCCTCATCTTTATCACCTTCATCATCCTTTCTTTTCTTTTCATCCTCTTGATTTATCATGATTATCAGCTCCAACTCAGAAACTCTTTTGTTCAAAGTTTCTATCTGTTTTTGCATAGACATGATTATATCAGATTGCTCTTCCAGCAGGCTTTCTTGTTCCTCCATTGCAATGGTTTGGATGGTCAAAGTGTCCACATGACCACTGACTTCATCCTTTGAATGTTGAAGAGCAGCCTTTAGGCTTTCTATCTCCTTTTCTTTCTCTTTCTTTTCAGTCTCATACTTCTCTTTCATCTCTTTTAACTCTTTTTCCTTTTCATCTAACTCTAGAAGTCTGTCTTGAATGATACTAGATCTTCTATTTAGGAGTTTCTCCATCTTGGCTACTTTTTGCAATAGTTCTGATATCATCTCATCTTTTGCATCAGGCCTGATTGCCTCTGACTCAGCATAACTCTCAGATGGAGCGGCCTCAGAAGTAACTTGTCTCACATGTATCTTCTTTCGATGATCCTCCTCATCAGATGATGATTTGGATTCTTCTGAAGAGCTGGAAGAATCAACAAACTCAACAGGCTCAGTAGAGACAGGGGATGCATGAACAGGAGATGTAGGAGAAAGATGAATTGGTGAAATATGGGGTAAGTGTATGGGTGATATGTGTGAAGAGATGATGGGCTGTGTTTGTGGAAAGGGAATTGGTGATCTTTGTGGTGAGGGGATGGGATATGGAAAGGATGAAGAGGATATCTCAGCTTCATGAACGGAAGGCCCAGTGTAAGGATCACCACCTACATCACCTGTGGTGACACTGGCCTCTGTCCTTCTTCAGCTACATCAGCTTGCTCATCAACATTATGTTGACTAGGAGCAGCTTGCTCTTCTTCATGAACAGGCTCAACATCAGAAACCTCTTGAGCTTGTTCCTCAATATGCTCATCTTGGTTGATCTGTTCCAGCATCCAGGGTAACAGAGGAGTAAATGTGCCACTGTAGAAATTCTTGGGGTCTCTCTTCTTCATGTACTGATAGGACTTTGCATTGTAGTGAGGAATATCCATCACAGGTCCTTCGGGGATAATCTCAGGGAAATCTTCATTGATGAGACACTTCAGAAATCTAGGATACATGAGGAACTTGTATCTTCTACCCTCCTGAATGTTTGACACCAGACCATTAAACACATAAGCAGACATGTTGAATGGCCTGTTTGTGCACAAAGCACATATAGCAGAAGAGGTGGTCACTGATATGTCATTCCATCCAGTCTTTCTTTTTGACAGGCAATGTTGGTAGAGATGAACGAGGAATCTCCATTGCAAGTCAACCAACCCCTTGATGATCTGCTTTCCTTCATAACCTCCCTCATACCCAATGTTTGCAAAGAAAGTTATGATTTCATCATCTTCTAATTCCAGAGGAGAGTTGGCATCATCACCAACCTGCAGACACTGTCTCACAGTCTGTTCAGTAATGGCCAAATTATGATCAGGAGTTATTCTTCCTGACAGAGACCTTACCCCATCTATCTCTGTCACCTCAGCAGTGCTCCAGAATGACCTTATGAGTCTCTCATAGATGATAGGCCTAACTGTAATAGCATGAACAACTCTGGTAGTTAAGATGAATCTGATCATGTCTCTCAAACCCTCTGCCTCAGTAACATCAGGATCAAGATAGCCACTAACATTATGGAGCTTGCTCCATGTAATATTAGCCATTGAAACCTGCATTAGAGGCATATGAATTAGAAGATGCAACTGTAATTGACAGATTGTAATACATAAATCAAGGTGCGTTCTTAGTTTGTCTTTTAATGGTCAAAGTTAAATGAACATGTGTACCATACACAACTTGACTTTGTCATGTATAATCACTCTTATATGTTTTGCAAGTTTATATAGATTATTCATATGGTTTTAACATCTTTTAATCATTAACATCAGGTTTTGACATTCACTTTTTCAGAATTGATTGTCCCCTGTTCTTGACATGAACAAGGTTTTGTAATCCGATTGTAGGAGGTTAAATTCTTGTTATTGATTGACATTGCCTTCGAAAATGTCATTTAAACCTTGGTTTGATGTTACTTTTGGTGATTGATTCTTAACCTAGAGTTCTATGTTCAAAATTAGTTTTTTGACTGTTCGATGTTTTAGGTTAAGAACTTTGAAGAAACTCACCTTTTCTTCGATAATACTGTTGTAATGAATCGAAGATGAGAAGTTATTGTGGTGAATGAGTCTTAGATCACAGGTGATGAATTTTAGATGATAGGGATGAACAAATGTGAAGACCGCTCGTCGCACTGTAAAGTCTCTCAATTTGAAAAGTATTAAATGACCTTTTAAATTCTGGTTTAAAAAGAAGATTTAATGACTTTTACAAATATTACAAGTGTTGAAAACAAATGCGAATGACCTTTAAAAAACACTGTAGCAAATGCGGATAAGAATTTGTTCATCCGCATTAGTGTACTGTTTCAAATGCGGAAGAGTAAAAAAGAAATGCGGTAGAACAAAGGTTTACCCGCAAAGACAAATGCGGTTGAACACTTTTGTCCGCATTAGTTTCACTTTGTTTTAACTGGTATGAAAACAATTACCCGCATTGGTTATATGCCAGGGATACCTTCATCCGCATTAACCAATGCACTTACCCGCATTAATATTTGAACTTAATCAAAAATTAATGTTTTTGTAGATTGAATTCTTTTCTGTTTTCTGATGAACTGATGGCTGTTATGAAGAACTGTCTATACTTTTCACTTGTTTCCTATGGAGTTTTAATAGATGTTGGGATTGTCAATTCTTGCTTGGATTGACTTGTATATCAGGTTTGATGCATACAAGTTTCCCAGAGTTTGACTGATCTTGGACTTTTGTGCATCCAAATGTCTGCATAAGCTGAGATACTATAGTATAAATTCTGCACCAACACAGTTAGATTCTTTTTGTTTTGATTTTATAAAAATTAAGAAATAAACAACCTGTACAAACTGATCAAAATTTTAAATCTCTCCCCCTAAAATTTATATCCTTATTTAGATAGAAATTTCAAGGATTTAAAAATTTTGGATCATAAAATCGCTTTAATTTTGCATGAAGAGGAGGTATACTTTTGTTGGGATCATAACAATCCTACATTACACAAGTGCAATCTTTTGACTGTAAAATAGACATGTTTATGAACTTATTGATTGAAGGTATGTTTGTCCTCTTAAACTCATACTTGGTAAATATTATACTGTATGTGACATTTATCATGTTTTGATTGATTTGAATATTCAACATGTACCTCACACACAGAAACATGGGTTGATCAACCATTCTCATGTAATGCATGGTAGACTACTTTCACATCTTACATGACCAGGGTACTTAAATTATGAGATCTCAATTTCACTGATCCTCATTGGGATTCTTTTACTTTGATCCTTTTGATATTTTGATCCACATTGGGATTCTTTTGCACTTCACTTTGGAAGGTGATCCATAATGGGATTCTTTTTGTATACTCTTTTGTTAATTCATCCAAGGTGAATGTGTTCCACATTGGGAATCTTTTGGATCATGACATCAGCACTATGTGCTTGTTTCTTCAGGTCTTTGCTCAGCAAAACAAAGAAGAAACTGATGCAGGTGAATGAGATTCATAGTTCATCATTATCTGGTGTGTTTGAGTTGCTACACACATGCACTTGAATAAGCTGATACTTACCAGTACTCTGAGATGAGAATTTCACAGTTGAATATGATTATTTAGTTCATCACAGCATGTATCTTCCTTTCCAAGTTGAGCCTACCTACATATCAGGTAAGTCATGACAGTCTTTTAAATTTTGTATTAAGCACAGTGAATGATATAACGACTGTAATTATATCATTTTCCAAAAAGTATAAGCCACAAATTTCAAGAAAAAGACTTATTTTTATGATATTTGATAAATTTTTTTTATTTATTTTTTTATTTTTTATTTTATTTTACTCAAGGTTAATCATGCCAATTGATTGAACTAGGAATTCAAACCTATTAGGTTCAAATGCCTTGGTAAATAAATCAGCCAATTGATTGTCAGTATGAACTTGAATCAATTTGATTAACCCTTTTTCAGCACAATCTCTCAAAAAGTGATATCTAATTTCAATGTATTTTGTTTTTGAGTGTTGAACTGGATTATTAGTAATAAACGTTACAGTTGTGTTGTCAATGTGAATTGGGGTGTGCAGGAAGTTAAAACCATAGTCAAGCATCTAGTTTTGAATCCAGAGAACTTGAGAGCAACAAGCTGATGCTGCTATGTACTCAGCTTCAGCCGTCGATACTGACACATTGGTCTGTTTCTTGCACTGCCAAGACACCAGTCTGGGACCAAGATACTGACAACTGCCAGATGTGGATTTTCTATTGAAATTGCATCCCCCGTAGTCACTGTCGGTGTATGCATAGAGATTGAAGTCTCCATCCTTTGGATACCATAGTCCAAGAGCATGTTTGCCCTTAAGATATCTGAATATCCTCTTGACTGCATTCATGTGAGATTCCTTGGGATCTGCTTGATACCTGGCACACACACAAACTCCAAACATAGACCGATAGGGAGTCTGATCCACTGATTTGCCTTCTGCATCTGGAACAATCTTCACTTTTGTATCAACCGGTGTTCTGATGACTGACAGGCTGCAAAGTGAAACTTCTTCAACATTGATTCTACATATTTTGACTGGTTGATGAAGATTCCTCTGGAGGTTTGTTGTACTTGAAGACCTAGAAAGAATGTGAGTTCTCCCATAGCACTCATCTGAAATTTTGACTGCATAAGATCTTCAAAGTCTTGGCATAGTTGTTTGTTAGTGGATCCAAATATGATATCATCCATATAAATCTAGACAAGCAGCATCTCATTCCCTTTTCTCTTTCTGAATAAAGTCTGGTCGATCTTCCCTCTTTCATAACCATGTTCAAGAAGAAATGATGACAGAGTCTCATACCATTTTCGAGGGGCTTGATGTAAGCCATACAAAGCTTTATCAAGCTTGAATACCCTGTGAGGGAAATTAGGATCCTCAAAGCCTGGAGGTTGACTCACGTAGACTTCTTCAGAGATCATTCCATACAAAAATGCACACTTTACATCCATTTGATAAACAGTGAATTTCATGGACGCAGAGTACGCAAGAAATAGTTGTATGGCTTCTAGTCTAGCAACAGGAGCAAACACCTCGTCATAATCTATTCCTTCTTCTTGTGTATAGCCCTGTGCTACCAATCTTGCTTTGTTTCTGATGATGATCCCTCTGTCATCAGTCTTGTTTCGGTACAGCCATCTAGTGCCGATAGGGTATTGTCCTTCGGGGAGGTCTACCAGTTGCCATACTTCTTGCTTCTTGAATTGTAGCAACTCTTCTTGCATTGCCTCAATCCAACTATTTTCTTGAAGAGTCTCTTTGATGTTTTTAGGTACTGTTTGACAGATAAAGCAAGAGAACAAACAGATGTTTGTTATGCTCAACTTGCTTCTTGTCACGCGTTCATTGAGATCACCAATGATGCTTTCAACTGGATGATTCTTGTGTGTTTTGGTGGTTGGAATTGATTCACCAGCAATGGTTACATCGAGATTGGAGAAATTCAGATCATCTTGGTGAGAGGCCGATTCATCTTGAACTGTGGGACAGTTATGAAAATAATCAAAACCGGTTTCAGTTCCTGCTTCAACATCAGCAGCATTTGGATTACTTCCATCATTTGAGGTTCTTTCAGGTTCAACTGAAGGAGTAGCTTGATTTTGATCTCTGACATCAGATGAAGGATCTTCTGAAGGAGATGATAGTGTGCTTGGACCAGCTTCAGTTGAAACACATTGATTTTGAGATGGTTGTCTGACAGGGTCAGCTTGTAGTGGAACATCTTTAGTTAGTTGATCAGTAGAAGTTGGAGGAATCATTGGGAATTCATCTCTTCTTTCTACTCCTGAAGAGGATTCTGCTAAATGTAGATTTCCAAACAATACTGTTTCTTTCCAATACTCATAACATGAGTTGGTCCAAAAAGATCCATATGAAGCAGCTTCAATGGAGAGTTGTTTGTGTTCATTAGTTTTGGCTTGTGGGAAGACTTATGTTGTTTCCCTTTGAGACACGCTGAACAGTGATCAATAAAATGGAATTCTTTTTGAGGTAAACCAACGACGTGCTTTTCCTTGAGTAATCTGTTCATGTTTTTGAAGTTTGTGTGTCCCAATCGTCTGTGCCAAAGCTGTGACTCATCAAAGGATGCTTTAGACAGAAGACATGTTTCTTCTTTTGGTGTGGCAGAATTGAGGTTTAAGACATATGTGTTATTCTTCCTCGGTGTTTTTAAGACAACCCATTCTTCAGGAATTTGAAATCCTTGTTTCAGAATATAGCAATGAGTGTCAGTAAAGTGAGTAGAATATTTCTTGTCACAGATCTGAGACACGCTGAGCAGATTGAAATTCAATTGTTCACAGTAGTTCACTTGATCAAAGCTCAACATACCATTTGTCACTGATCCTTCACCCGTGATTCTGCCACCTTGTGAATCTCCACCGAATGCCACAGAAGTTCCTTGAATATGCTTGAAATCATGAAGGAGGGAACGATCTCCAGTCATGTGTCAGGAGCATCCACTGTCCACGTACCATAAACTATTGGACCTGTATGAATGACCCTGCAAGCACAACAGAACTTAGTTAGAATGTGGAACCCAAGCCATGATGGTCTTGGGTTTCCCGTTCCTATCCATGATAGTAACTTCTTGGTACTTTTCCCTGAATAGTGACTTTGAGTGAGGTGTTCTGGGAGATTGATGATATTTTGCATGTTTTATCTCATCAATTTCAGTTGAAGAGTCAGAAGAATAATGAAACCTTTGATCCCTGTTTCTTTTAAGAAAACTAACCCGTTTTTGATTATCAAACATCATTTTTGAATTATGAAAATCATGTGTTTGGTTGATGTTATGACATTTGTTTCCTCGTATTTTCCTTGACTCGGTTGTGTTATCCCTATTCCGATCTGAAATGACAGTCCTGAATTGAGTATTAAGAAAGTGATTTCTGATTTTGGGTTTCACAGATGAGATTGGTGAGATGTGCTTATGTTGAGGAATTCTCAACCCTTTTTGTTTGAAGAAACAATCAGATGTATTGTGGTTGGTCATATCACAGACTGAACAATATTTATTAAAATAGCAGTTTTTGGTGGATTGATTGTTCATGTCACAGATTGAGCAATATTGATTGAAAAAGCATCTATCTGTACTATGATTAGACATTTCACACACATCACAATACATGTGTTTGTCTCTTGAAGCTGATCTTGATGTTGAAACCTCATTAGATTTACCAGTTTTTGACTGAGTTTCAACCTTTGATTTTGGTGAGGAAGCAGAATCAGCCTTTTTAGTAGCTTTTTTCACAACTCTACTAGGTTTGTTCTTCCTAGATTGTTTCTGCTTTCTTACCATTTTCTTCAATTCCCTTTCGAATTGATCTACATGTTCTTTATTAAAAATATCAAAACCAACTCCTTGCTTTGGTTTTGACGATTGAGGGTCAGCCTTGATTTTGATTTTTGAAGTTTTTGGAGTTTTGATGTTCTTTGGAAGTGAAACTGTGTCTGATTTGATTGAATTGTTTGAAGATTTGATCTCACAATCAGAACTGCTTTCAGCAGAAGGTTTCACTGAAATCTTAGCTTTCTGCTTTTCTTTCGAAATTGCTGGAAAAAATTGCACAAAAGGCACTATGGCTTTGACCGGGCTTCTTGGTTTAATGACATTCACTGTCTTGTCTGAGTACTCTTTGATTTTGATAGGATGACCTAACTTAATTTTCTCCTCATTTGTTTCAATGTAAACATTTGGTTTGTTTTGAGGATTGGTGATTTGTGTTATTATTATTTTAGCTTTACTAGTTTTAGGTCCAATTTTGTCAGACAAAGTGACAGATTCAGTCATGACTGTGTAATTGTCATTATATGGTGGAGGACATGAATTCTATCCAATCCCAGTCAAATCATTGTGCTCCTTTGTGAATCAAGCATCTCTTGCAGCTTAGCTGAAAACAGTTGAAACTTTTCAAGTTTCACTTCAGTAACTGATTGCTCAGCTCTGGATTGTGCTAATTTTTTAGTTAACTCTTCATTCTCAGCTGAAAGAGTGTACTTTTCACCATGTAGTTTTTCAATATCAGAAATGAGAGATTTGATTTTTATTTCAAAACTTTTGATTTCTCTTTTAAGCATCTCAGATTTTACCTTTTCTTCTTTGATTTTATCAGCCAATTTGTATTGTGCTCACGATATCCTTGCAGTTCAGCTATGCATTTATCACTACAAAGATTAGATTTTACCTCAGATGGCATTGGATTTGGGCCATCATTGATGTGAGCCATAAGAGCATGATTCTGAAATTGAGGCTTTACTTCTTCAGCATATAGGCTCCAATCACATACTCCATCTTGTCTGATGACAATGCATTTGAAGTAGTTTGGCTGCTTCCATGAGCTAGGTTAGTCAGTTGTGACTGACTTTGATAGGGTTGTTGATAGTGATGCAGCTGTTGATGATTGCTGGAGTGGTAGCTTGCGCTTGGTTGTGGGGATGATTGGCCCTGTGAATTTCTTTGAATACAGTGGTTGTTCCTTTTTGGAGCATTACATTCCCTTGAGAAGTGGCCAGTCATACCACAATTAAAACATTTGACTTTGGATTTGTCGTATCCAAGTTTTGTATTTTCATTCAGACTCAGCTTTCTCCCTTTTCTAAAAAACTTCTTGGCTCTCATGGCAATCATAGCCATTTTCCACTGCAGATCCATTTCTTCCACATCATCTGGATCCATTTCTTCCAAGTCTTCTTGAATCAAATGAGCAGAAGTGAGTCTTCCTCCAAGATAAGCTTCAAAACTTGCAACAAAGGCATTGTAAGTGGCCTTTTGCTCTTCAGTTCTCTTATCTTCAAATATACTTGTAGGAGTGGCAGCAAATCCAGTTGACTGAATTGAAGGAGATGGCTTGGTTGTTGAGGGTGTGGCAATGAATCCTGTTGTTTTTAATTGATCTCTCGATGAGGGAAGTCATCATCTTCAATAATGAATGCATTTTCCACAGAATGAGTTTCTGATGGAAATTTGTATGCCTCAATGACTTTAGGTCCACCTAGATTTCTGCTCTTTTTATCAAGTTCAAGAGCTTCAATTTTAGCAATCATAATATCCAAGGTGGTGCTCTCCAAATCAAGTGTGTTTTTTAGCATGGTTACATTTTGTTTCCAACTTTCTAGAAGACTCTGAAGCATCTTTTTGTTCAGTTCTTTGACTTTATATGTAACCCCCATAATCTCTAAATCATTCACGAGCTACACAAATCTATGCAATTGTTTAGAGATTGACTCCCCCTTAAAGTGATGAAAGGTTTCATATTGATTAACAAGCTTATCCTTGTTAATTTCAGCTACTTCACTGCTTCCTTCACACATTATTAACAGTGCATCCCACACAGCTTTAGCTGTTCCATACTTCTCAAGTCTTTTCAGCACATCCATCTTCATTGCTTTTGTTAGAATGGAATAAGCTTTGAGATCAATTTTGATCTTCTTGTAGTCATCATCATCAAGAGTGAGATCCTTAATAGGTATTCTTGAGGTTTTGTACAGTGCAGCCTGATCAGCAGAGAGTGTCACTGGGATGTGAGGCCCTTTACATATCGATATCCAATAGTCCGGATCTACACCTGTAATGTAATTCATGAACCTGATTTTCCATTGCTTAAACTCAGATTTGTGTTTAAGCATAGGGGGTTTAGGAGTGTGACCAAGTTCAGAAAAATTATGTGAGTCCATGTTAATAAGCTGTTTTTAACTGGTTTAAATATGGATTAAATTGATTATTATGTTCAACAAGTCCAAGTAGTCCAAATAGTCCAAAACAGGCTTATGTAGATAGATCTGTTTATGTTACAGGTCTGATTTTATGGAAGAGAAACTGTTCACAGATTAGTTTTTAGATCGAGAATGCCAATGAACAGTGAATGTCAATGAGTTTCAGCAGATATTCAGTTTGTATACTGAATAGAGGTAGTCGAACACTCTATCAGCAACTCAATCACCAGATCTATCGAGTTCCGCTCAGATCTGAGCAGATCTGAAGAAGAACCGAGAGCCAAGGCTCTGATACCAATTGACTGGGTTTGAGAATGATATTCTCTGTTGATGTGAATCAACAAGGACCGAATATGATGATTGAGTCAATGATTGTAAGGCGGAATCAAACAATCATAGAACATTGAATGCTGAATAATACTCATAAATGCTCTTTGTATTAAAGAAGGTGAAAAACGGTTACAATGAATGCTAGGGTTTTCAGCATGAACTGTAATGATACACCTTGAAATATTACAAAGCAAAAATATTCTGATTGTCTAATGTGTAACAACAGTCAGTCTCCGTCTCCTCTCATACGAGGATTTCTATTCTATTTATAGGCTGACATATGCCTGAACAAAAGTCTAAACTAACCCTGACCTATACATCGAAACTAGTCTAAGTACAAAAGTCTTCATCAGCATTTCTTCTGTACATCCGCATTGACTAATGCGGATGTTCTAATCTTGTTAGCATTTCTTCTTGGTCATCCGCATTGACAAATGCGGATGTTGAGTTGATCATGAGCATTAGTGTTTGGTCATCAGCATTGACAAATGCGGATGAACAAACACTACGCATTTGTTGATGACCATCCGCATTTGTTAATGCGGAAGAACAAACACAGGCGCATTTGTTCTATGGTCATCCGCATATACAAATGCGGATAGCCGACACTTGGTTTCAATTGTTGATGCAGATTCTTCATCCGCATTAGATCTTGGACTTGGGGAGATTTCAGCAGAACAACTATCAATCCACTAATTGAATTGGCATGTATGATCCTTTCAGGGTCCAACAAAAGCCCTCAAGGACAACAACTGGATAGAAGCAATGCAAGAGGAGTTGCTTCAATTCAAGTGGCAAAAGGTATGGAACTTATGTCCATTGTCACCTAGCCAAGTTCCCATTGGCACTAAGCGGGTGTTCAGAAAGAAAAGAGATGATAGCGGTTTGATCATCAAGAACAAAGCAAGAATTGTTGTTCAAGGATACACATAGGAGGATGGCATAGATTACACATATGTCTTTGCACCTGTTTCAAGACTTGAGGCTATGCAAAATCTTCCTTATTTTACAGCATCCAAAACTTCATAGTCTACCAACTTGATGTCAAATGTGCATTTCTGCATGGAGATATCGACAGAAAAGTATATATGTGTCAGCCACATGGATTTGAAGACCCACAGCACCCCAACTATGTGTTCAAACTTGATAAAGCTCTTTATGGGTTGCATTAGGCACCTAGCCTGTAGTATGAAATATTGTCTCAGTTTTTCTCAAGAATGGCTATACTAGAGGCATAATAGACAAGACATTATTCATAAAGAATTCTTGGAAGGACATGTTTCTTGTACAAGTCTATGTTGATGACATCATATTTGGTTCCTCAAATGACCAAATATGTAATGACTTTGAAAGTTTCATGAGGAAGAAGTTTGAAATGAGTTCCATGGGAAAGATGGACATCTTCCTTGGAATTCAAGTGAAGCAGATGGAAGAAGGGTTCTTCATCAATCAAACTAAGTATGTCAAGGACATCTTAGAAAGATTTGAGATGAAAGATTGTAAGCCATCCAAGACACCTATACCCAAAAATCACAATCTTTGTCCTAATTCCAAGAGGGAGGATACTGATCAGCATCAGTACAGGGCAATTATTGGATCTCTAATGAATCTTAATGCATGTAGACCTGATATCATGTTTGCAACTTGCATATGTGCAAGATATCAGGTTGCTCCAAAGGTGTCTAACCTAATTGCTGCCAAAAGGATCCTTAGATACCTCAAAGGAGCTCCCAAACTAGGTCTTTGGTATCCTAAGAATAAGGATTTTAACCTCTTTGGTTACACTAATAGTGATTATGGTGGCTGCAATATCAACAAGAAATCCACGTCAGGAGGATGTCAATTTCTTGGTGGAAGGATCATCTCCTGGCAATGTAAGAAGCAATCATGTGTATCCATATCAACTGCTGAAGTTGGGTATATTGCTATAGCAAGCTGCTTTGCTCAACTGCTTTAGATTCGAAATCAGATGCTGGATTATGGTTTTAACTTCATGGATACTCCTATCCACATAAACAACATGAATGTCATTTCTATCACTGAGAATCTAGTCAAGCACTCCAAGACAAAATACATTGACATCAAGTATCATTTCATTCAAGATATTTATGAGAAAAATATAATCAAGCTAGTCAAAGTGAATTCAAATGGACAATATGCTGACTTGTTCATAAAAGCCTTTGATGAATGAAGATTTAAATATTTAATCACAGCTATTAGGATGATTAACATTGACTAGTCCTTTTCTTTTGAAAACCTTTTAAAAATGTGCCTTGTCTATATTGTCTAAATACAATCTAAACCCTGTTACAAAAAGGTTTTCTTTAAAACTTTCTAAGTAAAAATTCTTACAAAGAGAAATTTACCCTCGGAAGAGATCTTTATTCAACTTCCGAAGGCAAATTCCTCTGCATAAGTATTCTCTTTCGAATAATTTTTAGCCTCGGAAGGACATTTGATTATAGATTAAATCCACTTCCAAAGCTTACTAACTTCTTTTCTCGGATGAATATTGGCTTCGAAAGACAATATTGAGAAACATAAGTGTTTTATCTCATAAGTATCTAATGATCTAGAATAGGTTGGACTCACCATTGTTGATTATGTTTATTTTGTTTATCAATGTAATAGGATGAATGTTAGGTTACTTTGTTTGTATTTTATATTTTGTAGTTTTTGTACCCAGCAAAACTACGAGCGAAACTAAGTTTCGCTCATAGTCAGCAGATCTAGGTCACCCGACGAAACTGTGTTTCGTCGTCAGGTGAAACTAGATGTTGGTCTAGACAGTTTAGCTGAAACTGTCAGCGAAACTATAATTCAACTTATATACTATAAGTTTCATTCATTGTAAGCAAGTTTTTGGCAAACCCTAATAGAGATCGTATTATTTTGATTCTATGATTATAGTGTGTTGGCTGGAAGTCTATTTTTATCATACTTGAGCCTTTGTTTCATCTTCATTATGTTTGCTTGGAAATTATAGAAAAATTTTGAAACTTATCTTTTGATTATGGATAGGTTGTTAGTACTACAATGGGATTAATGTCTTTGCCTAAATCATTTGCACCGATTAATGATTAAATGGAACAATAATATGTTATCAAAGCCTTAGTGCTCTTGATTTGTTGAGTTTTGATGGGTTTTTAGCCAAAAACACTATATCATTCATTTTGGATCTTATTTTGTGTAATTTTCGTATGGAAATCGATTGAGAATCATCTGGTATTTGCATAGGAAGCTATCCCAATCATCCAATCATTAATTCATTGTGATTTGGGTGAGTTCTTGTTGATTTCATGTTTGAAAAGGTTTCCAGTTCATCCAGCGAAACTATCACTACTCCAGCAAAACTACCAAATTTGTGATCTTGGAAATTGATCTTTATTACTCAGCGAAAGTACCTCTTTTGAACAAAAGTTCTTGACACTTGATTGCCTAGACAAGTGAAAATGCTGCCAAATTGACTTCAGAATGAAAGTTCTACTAGTTTAAGCGAATCTATGGCCGAAACTAGAGTTTCCAAGCATCTGTTCGAGCGAAACAACTAACCAATTTTCAGCGAAAGTAGTAGCAAAATTAGAGGTGTTTAGCGAAATTACCTTCTATAGTAAAAATGACAATAAATATCACCATTTCAGATTTGAAGAGTGTAGCACCCAAAAGGCCACCAAGGCTTATCAATGGTGAAAATTTTGAAAATTGAAACGCAGTTTGAAAGCTTTTTCTACTACACCTGTCACAACCAGTGGGAATCAATCGTCAATGGTCCACATACTCCTACCGTCACTGTCAGACAAGTTACCTCCCTAAACACTGATCCATCAACCTTTACAAAAAGAGACCTTAAGTTAATCAACCGTGATCAGAAAGCATTTCGGGCTTCAACTTTGTGTTTATCTCAAGACATCTACAACCGTTTTGCTGAACACAAGAATGCAAAATCCTTGTATGATTCTTTGTATGAGTTTTATGATGGTAATGAAGACTTGAAAAAGGACAAGAAAGCCCAAGCTAAAAAGGAGTTTAATTCATTTGTTGGACATAAAAATGAAAGCCTTACTAATCTTACCAACCGATTTCTCTTTGTTGCAAGCAACTTAAAGAAATATGACGAATAGTTGGGTAATCATGAACAAGTTACAAAACTCTTGGGCTCTCTTCCACTACAATGGAGCTTACAAGTCAAACTGTTAAAGCAGGAAATAATTTTTGCTGATTATAAACTCATGGATGTGATCAACAAACTGAATTCATTTGATTTGGACATGAAAAGGAGAGAATAAAAAAATCAATGGTTCCAGCTATAGTTTATCCACAAAATGCTGCATTGATTTCATCCTCTGCATACTCTTCAATGTATGGTGCAACTTATGGTGGGTCTTCTGGATATGGTATGTCAGACAAATCTGGTAGTGGACCATCAAATGTTGGTTCAAACTCAAAGGCATCAGTCACTACTCAAGTTTGGTCTGATACAATGGAACTATTTGGAATGTTTGTACATAGTTGTGAAGCTTTGGTTATGAGGGAGTTAAAAGGAAAAGGAATGACCGTGGAAGATATGTATGAGGTGAACCCTGATGACTTGAAAAAAAACTAATATCCAGTGGTAGATGGCAATGCTCATGTTGCATGCAAGAAGGTTTATGGAAAGAAATGGTAGGAGAAACTTTGGTAATCAAAATCAAAACTCAATAATTGGGTATGATAAGTCAAAATTAAGATGTTTCAACTTCAAACAATTTGGTCACTTCAAAAGAGAATGTCCATCTCCAATCATCACTGAACTGGGAACTTCGGGAACTTCAAAAGTCATCTCGATCATCGATAAAGATGAAGCCAAGCAAAAGAAGGAAGCAACACTAATCACAAACTTTGATTGGAATGCTGAAATCAATAAAACTAAAAAAGAGATCAATCATGCTCTAGTGGCTGAATTGGTGGATAGTGATGTGGATTCAGTTGAAGATTTTGATCCTTTTAGGGAATTCAGGTGTGAAATTCAAGATGAATCAGTTTGTAAAGATGGGGTGCAACAAGTTCGTGAAGAAAAGGATTGTTGTGAAGCTGTAAAAGAAAAGGTGACAGTTTGTGAAGCGGCTGAATTCAGGAAACAACAAGAAGTTGAAGCAACTGAAGTGAAGCTGGAGGTTCATGATCAAGGAGAGAAAGAGGTAAGTGAAACTGAGGAAGCAAAGAATAAAGCAAAGAAGGAAGAAGAATACAAAAGGAACACTCAGGTTTGTCAATGTGAAAAATCCCAAGCTGCTGAAAAAGTAGTTATAGGACTTCCTTATGAGGTATTCCAAGAGATGTGTTCTTCTCCCTGCAAAATTCGATTATTTAGGGTTTATAAAGCTAACAGGTTATTGTTAGAAAATGAAAAGGAATTAAAACAGATTAACAAAGAACTTAAAACAAATGAGTCTAAATATTTTGTTAAGTTAAAGGAAGCTTTAAAGGAAAATGAGCATTTAAAAAGAAATCTTTTGGAAAGAAACGTTGAAATAAATTCTTTAACTGGACGTGTGGCACTTGCTGAATTTGAAACAAGCAAGCTGAAAACTAAACTTGAAAGATGGACCATTTCGGGGATGAAACATGAGGAACTTTGCAAGAAACAATGGGGGGCTAGACTTAAGACTGGTTTAGGAAGCGAAGAAACCACTCATGTTTATCCTCTTCCAAGTAGTTATTTGTATTCTCCTATGCCTACACCTCATCCAACTAATGAATTAATTCAGAAAGATACTAACAATTTGAATGCAGGTTTGGAGGGAGTAAATCATAAGAAGATTCCAGAGGAGTATAATTATGGTGTAAGTAGTGGTCTGGGCAGCTCTAGCATTAGTATTTCCGATTCCCAAAAGTCTTCATTAGAAAATAGCTTAACTAGATTTGTTTCCCAAAAGTCTATTTTAGACAGTGGTGTGTGTAGTTCTAGCTGTAGTCCAGCGTGTTCATCTTCAGATGTTTATGAATCAAATCATGATGTTTCAAATGCTTGTGTTGATGAAAATGATGCTTGTTCAAGTAAATTTACAGACAGACAAACAAAATCAAATTGTTTTACTAAGTTCTTTTCTCATCCAATTCCATCTTTTACCAATTCAGATTTCTAAACCAAAAAAAAGGACACAACTTCCTCAAATGTCAGTAACATTATTGAAAATGAACCAGAACCTACTAAAATTAAGGTCACAAAAGAAAAATCAAAAGAATCATATGACTCTTAAAGCGATTTTAATTCAAGCATGTCTGAATGTAAGGAAGGGAGATCAATAGATCAAACTCCTGTTTCAAAATATAAGAAGAAAGGTTTAAAATCTCATTGTTTTAGATGTGGGAAGGATGATCATGTAATTAAACATTGCCCTGAGAATATTGGTAGAAATGTAAGTAATAGTTCCTTAGGAAGCAGATTAAATCACTTTGTAAATAATTTTTTCTATAAAAAATCTTCTGTTTCGAGACCTAAGTTAGTCAAAACTTGGGTCTTGATTTCCACATCATAATAGACTTTGTTCTAAAACTAGGATCATTCCAGGAAGGCTTTTAATAGCTATTGGCATGTTGATAGCGGATGTTCCAGGCATATGACTGGGTTGAAGGACTTGCTTTCAAATTATCACATAATAAGCGGAGGATATGTTGCCTTTGCTGGAAACAAGAAAGGTGGAAAGATGATCGGTCAGGGAGAAGTATCAAATGGTTCCTTGACTCTGGAGAAAGTGAACTATGTCTCTGAGCTGACATTCAATCTGTTGAGTGTATCACAAATCTATGATAAAGACATTCCAGTGTTGTTTATGTCCAATGAATGCTTGTTTCTTAAACTCGAGTTTATTATCCTAAAGGATTTAGTGATCATGCGTGCCCCAAGGAAGAATGATACTCATTTGCTGGATATGGGATTAAAAGAATCCACCTTAACTGTGACATGTCTCCTGTCAAAAGCTTCATTTTCTGAATCCTTTTTATGGCATGGATGATTAGGACATGTTAATTTTAAATATATTAATAAATTGGTTAAGAGCAATCTTGTGAGGGGGCTACCACTCAATGATTTTTTAGTGGTAGAAAAGTGCATGTCTTATGCTGAAAGAAAACAGCACAAAAGGCCACACAAGCTTAAGCTTGAAATACTATTTCAAAACCCCTTGGATTGTTACATACTGACTTATTTGGTCCTATTAGTGTTAAATCCATTGCTAAGAAATCTTATTGTTTGGTTGTTACAGATGTTAAATCCATGGCTTATGGAGTTACTTATCCGCATTTCCAAATGCGGAAGAACATTTGGGAAATGCGGATGAAGTTTCTTCTTCCGCATTTACAAATGCGGTTAGAGTTTGTTCATCCGCATTTACTAATGCGGATGAATATTAGAGAAATGCGGATGGGTTAAAGGGATGGGTCCCACCCACTTTTCTCTCACTCTGAAATTCAGTTTCATAGGACGTGCAATATATGATTGCAATCAACCACTCTCTCTGATAACTTACAACACACACAAAGGTGTAGATCGGTGTTCCTGTTGCTATTATCTCGATCGGTCGAAGAAAACCAAGAACTAAACTCGATTCAGTGCAGGGATGTCACATTCCTCATCCGTATTTACATATGTATTTCTTTTTAAGCCCTCAGGGTTAGTCTCAACACTCCCTTGAGCATCCAAAAAGGGATAGCCACATCATTGGCTCAACTGCTATTTATGATAAGCCGTTAGGTGCTGACCAACATCTCGGGTCATTAGATATAACATTCCTATCCTTTCTTGATGTTGATCTACCTTACCACTCTCAAGATCAACCGAGCCCTAGGGAACCTCTAATGTCTAGCCCACATTAGCTAAGCCAAACTAAGGTGAGCCCAACCGGAGTGGAGGTGACTCATGTAGATTCAACTGCCACTACTGAGAGTGTTTCACTAGCCTCTCAGGACAGTGGTAACATTAGTGAGACTGAATCTACGACAACCTTGCCAATTGATGCCTCTGAAAGAGACATCAGTATGCAAGGGTATTCAGGGCGCCAAGAAACCACTACTGGTGGTGATGATGAACATACTAGGTATGTTATCTCATCTCCTAATGATTCTTCAAAAAAAGATAAGGGTAGTCTGCAGCTCACTATCAGAGACCTACTTTCTAAAGCCTCAAACCTTGAATTAAATGTTAAGACATTAGAAGATAGGTCTGCCACTCAGCAACTTGAGATCGAAAATCTCAAGGCTCAACTAGTTGAGAAACAGATTGAGAAGTCTGTTAGGCATGTACCAACTCAAGTTTCTTTAAGTTTCTCAAGATGATGCCACCGAAAAGGAGGAGAATGTTCAGAAACAAAGACATGTGGAACCCAACCTTGCCATTACTTCCCTTGATGCCATTTCTTCATTCTATCCTACACAATAACACCATACAACCATCTTTCCTCAACCACCTCCTATTACCATTCAAATGAACCCAAGGATGCTTATTGACCTTAACAGATTTTTAACCAAAACAACCCTCCCCTGATGTTGCCATTGCCTATTTTAGAGCTGAAGAGCTTCAAAGGATGAGTACACCACCTACCTCTGAGGAGGAAGTTGGTCAACCTAAGGTCTCTATGTATGGGTTTTCACAAGTTTATCAGAGTCATTTTATCCTTATAAAATGAAAACACAGTGGAAATGTAAGAAAAACTTGATACAGTTAATATATATAAACCAATTTATATATCTGTTAAAAACCCGTAATGGATTGTTATATGAAAAACCATTCTTACAAACAACCATAGGGTGTTAAGAAATCTACCTCTCGAATGGGACAGAGGAATAAGATCTTTGATTGGCAGCTTCTAAAGTAGGAAACCTCAAGCTTGTCTACCCCAAGCTTCCAACAAAACACCAGGTTGCTAGGATTTTCTACACTTGAATCGAGTTCAGTTCTTGGTTTTCTTCGACCGATCGAGAGAAAAGCAACAGGAACACTGATCTGCACCTTTCTTTGTGTTGTAAATTATTAGAGAGAGTGGTTGATTGCAATCATATATAGCACGTCCTATGAAACTGAATTTTAGAGTGAGAGAAAAGTGGGTGGGGCCCATCCCTTTAACCCATCCGCATTTCTCTAATATTCATCCGCATTAAGAAACTCTAATCGCATTTGTAAATGCGGAAGAAGAAACTTCATCCACATTTCCCAAATACTCATCCGCATTTGGAAATGCGGATAAGTAACTCCATCAGCATTTCCAAAAATACGCATCCGCATTTGTAAATATGGACGAACAGTTCATCAGCATTTGCCAAATGCACATCCGCATTAGTAAATACGGATGACCAGTTTCATCAGCATTTCCTTAAACGCTCATCCGTATTAGTAAATGCGGATGAAGAAATTCCTTCGACATTTCCACAAATGCACATCCGCATTTGTAATTGCGGATGAGGAACATTCATCTGCATTTTCTCAGTAACACATCTGCAAAAAAATGCGGCAAAAGGACTTGTCTTGTTTGTTCAACCATTTGAATAACAATACAAAGTACTCTCTCTCTAGAACAAATTATCCATATAATTTATCCATAACACTAGTGCCAATAATTAGAAAACCAATTTCTAAATATTTCAAGTGTCAATATTTATTTACATGTTCGTATCATAAAATAAATATTGTATGTGTTTGTCTAGCTTGTTATTGGGTATGACCCGACTCGGATCATAACGTACTAGTCACATCAATACAATATGTGTCTTGGGCAGACCATTCCCAATAATCTCCCACTTGCACAAGATACATAGAGAATTGATGCAAGCAGTAAATACTGCCTAACAACGGTTTACTACCCCTAATACGCATGACGAAGTGCCATTCAATAACATCATCTTCCTCAAGTTCCTTACTTGAAAATGATTTAGGTGAATCAATCATTTGTCCTTTGGTTACAGATGTCATGTTAAATCCAGAGAAACAGAATGACCATTCTCTGTTGATTTAACTTAATCATGCCTTAGACATCATACTCTCAACGAATAAAAGGAACAAATCCCATCTTGACTATATACGTTTCTCACAATCACCTTGTATCGCACCTGAACTAGCCTTATGTATTGTTCGTTATTTCAGAAGAGCGAAGAACCAGATCAAAGTATAATATTTGGTGAATATTGAAACCCAATATGTATCTCAGGTCAGAGGATACAATGATATTCGCCTTTACTCTAATTTACTTATGATCAATTACATAATTCCATGCAGTAATATTTGAGAGCGGGTCTATCCATTATTTGCATCCCACAAATATCTATGAACCTTGGTAGCAACCACTTGCTCTATATTCATACCCTATTAATATCCACCAATCCAAGTTCATAATAATCTTACCTTCATATTTATTCCCACAAATATGACCGACTACGAACATTTAGAATAATTAACATATTCATGGATCTAAACATGCTAAAATAAAACATAACTCATAGTATCATAATCATATATATATATATATGTGAGTCAAAATAACAATTGTTCCGATATTTAAATACTAAATAGATCAAATCCAATCACTAGAATGTCGAAGTCCTAAGGCACAAGTATGACCCTCATGCTTTGGCCTTTCAAGGAGCTTTGTGAGTGGATCCTCAATATTTTGATCGGTGAGAACTTTGCGAATACATATCTTTTCTTTTTCAACTTCATCCCTTATGTAGTTGAATCTCCGCTCAATGTACCTTGTCTTTTGATGTTCACGGGGTTCCTTGATTTGAGTAATCGCACCCTCATTATCATAAAAGATCTCTAAGGGATCTTGAATGGTAGAGACAACCCCTAGATCGGCAATAAATTTCTTCAACCATGCAGCTTCTTGTGCTTCCAATGAAGTGGTGATATATTCTAATTCTATAGTGGACAATGCTACTACATCCTGCTTTGAACTCTTCTAGGACACTGCCCCTCCATTCATAATGAAGACATACCCGGATTGTGATTGAGAATCATCTCGATCAGTTTGGAAACTCGCATCTGTGTAAACCTTTACAACGAGTTCCTCTTCACTAGATCCGTATATTAGAAACGTATCCTTAGTCCTCCTAAGGTATTTCAATATACTCTAACAGCCATCCAATGGCTATTTCCTGGATTCTGCTGATATCTGCTTGTCATGCTTAAACCGCATGACACGTCCGGTCTTGTGCATATCATTGCATACATGATGGATCCTATAGCAGATGCATATGGAATTTCCTTCATCCTTCTTGCTCATCCTTTGAGCTTGGATATTGAGATGCACTCGATATTGTCCCTCTTTGAATAGGTACCAAACCTTTCTTAGAGTTTTCCATCTTGAACCTTTTCAAGATTTTATCAATGAATGCACTTTGGTTTTAACCTATTAACTGCCTTGATCTATCCTTATAGATCTTTATTCCTAAAACATAGGCAGCTTCACCAAGATCTTTGATGGAAAAACAACTTCCAAGCTAGGTTTTAACACCTTCCATGGTTGGAATATCATTTCCAAACAGTAGTATATCATCAACATACAATACTAAGAATGTAATGATGCTCCCACTAGCTTTCTTATACACACAAGCTTCATCGGCGTTCTTCATGAATCCAAATTTCTTGATCTCTTCATCAAAACGTCGATTCCAACTTCTCGATGCTTGTTTCAATCCATAGATTGATTTCATTAACTTGCTTACTTTATTAGGGTATTGTGGATCGACAAAACCTTCGGGATGAACCATATAGACATTCTCTTCGAGATGTCCATTAAGGAAAGCAGTTTTGACATCCATTTGCCAAATCTCATAGTCATAATATGCAGCTATGGAAAATAATATCCTAATTGACTTTAGCATGGCCACAGGCGAGAAGGTCTCATCATAATCAACCCCTTGAGTCTGTGTGAAACCTTTTGCTACAAGTCTTGCTTTAAAGGTATCCAACTTTCCATGCATATCGTTTTTCTTCTTGAAAACCCACTTACATCAACGGGTTTGGAGTTAAGCGGTGGCACAACCAATTCCCACACTTGGTTGTCATACATGGATTGCATCTCTACGTTCATGGCTTTAAGACACTTGTCATAATCTAAATTGGACATTGCATCATGGTATGTAGTTGGTTCATTCGAGTCAACTACATAGCATCCATTTATGAAAAATCCATTATTTCGGGTGGATAGCTAATTCTACCAGATCTGCGAACGTTTTGTGTGTATTGATCAACCACTTGTTCATTATCAACAACCTCTTGTTGATTGCTAGTATCAACAAAATGTGTATCAGCTTGTGGTTCTCGATCCTCATCAAGTTCCACTGTTCTATCGGTAGTTCCTTCTATAAGGAATTTAGTTTCCAAGAACTCAGCCTTTCAAGGAATAAATACCTTTTGCTCTGTTGGATTGTAGAAGTAATATCCCATCAAGTCTTTGGGATATCCTACAAAGATGCACTTAGTGGATCGGCTTTCTAACTTTTTTAGGGTGTTCTGCTTAACATAACTTCATAACCCTATACCTTTAAATATGATAACGATGGAACCCTTCCATGCCATATTTGAAAAGGTCTCTTATCGACTTTCTTGGTTGGGACTATATTCAGAATACGAGCCGCAGAGAGCAATGTGGAACCCCAAAATGACAGAGGTAGTGTGCTTCTAGCCATCATAGATCGAACGATATCCAATAGGGTTTGGTTTCTCCTCTCAAACACACCATTATGCTGTGGTGTTCAAGGTGGAGCAAGCTGTGAGACAATCCCACAACTCCTAAGATGATCTCGAAAGACATCACTAAGGTATTAACCTCCTCTATCCGAATGAAGAACTTTGATGGTTTTGTTGAGTTGATTTTCTACTTTATTCTTGAAGATTGTGAACGTTTCAAAAGCTTCATCTTTATGTTTCCACAAGAACACATAACCATAACGACTATAATCGTCGGTAAAGGTAATGAAGTATCTTTCACCATTCCTTGTCATTGCTTTAAAAGGACCACATACATCCAAATGTATGATTCCTAATAAATCTATTGCCCTTTGGTTAGTACCACTAAAGGGTTCCTTGGTCATCTTTCCTTGTAAACAAGATTCATATTTATCAAATGAACCCTCTTCATTTGCTTCCAAAAGACCATTCTTTTGAAGTGTTTGAATACGATTTTTGTTTATGTGACCAAGAAGACAATGCCAAAGATATAATTCACTTAAACCCATTTTAAGTTTCTTGATGCTTGATTGGTATAACGAGTTATTAAAGGATGAGTCATCATGAACCAATTCATAAATACCATTAAAAGGCATAGCCTTAAAATAAAATATATCATCCATAAAAACACAAATACCATCGTTTACATAACTAAATTGTTTTAGAAGGGAAACAGAAATTATGTTCCTAGTCAAACTAGGAGCATACAAAATATTTTTCAAAATGACTTCCAAATCACTTGGAATCTTCAAGATATAGTGTCCTTGGGCTTCGACAACAACCTTTGCTCAATTGCCCATGTAGAGACTAGTATCCCCCTTCTTAAAATGCTTATTTCTTTTGAACCCCTGCAACAAATTGCAAATATGAGTTCCACATTCGGTATCTAATACCCATGTGTTTGAAGAAATAACATTAAGTTCAATATGGATCATGAAAGTTGTGCCTGAGGTCTGCCCAACATCCCTCTTGTTTTTCAACTCCTTGAATAGATTGGACAATTCCTCTTCCAATGTCCTATCTCACCATACTCAAAGCATGGGTCGTTCTCTGCAACCTTTGGCTTCTTAAGCCTCGGTTTTGGTGGTCCAGCTTTAGTCTTTCCCTTACCCTTTCCTTTGATGTACCCCTTGCCTTTGGCAACATTTGTCTTGGGTTTGGGGTGGTGCCTTTTCTTGTTTCCACCCTCATTGATTGTGAGAACCGGTAAAACCCTTTTAACCATCCCTACCTTGGCTGTTTTGAGCATTGTATGAAGTTCCCTAATGCTCTTGTCCCATCCATTCATGTTATAATTCATGATAAAAGTTTTAAACTTCTTGGTTAGACCATTGAGGATCAAATCCGTGGCCAACTCTTTTTAGACGGGACAATTCAGCCTTTCAAGGCGATCAATGTGGCTTTTCATCTTCATCATATAAGATGACACAGATTGGGTTTCTTCCATTCGACATGCATGAAGCGCTCGAACCGTTTCGAAGCGCTATACCCTCGCTTGTTGAAGGAACATTTCTTTCATTTGGGTAATCATGTCGTATGCCCCGTGATGTTCAAAATCCTTTTGAAGCTCGGGAATCATAGTTACTAGCATGAGGCAAGAAACTTGCACAGAATCCTCAGTGTGCTTAACCCAATTCTCATAGGCATCAACATCACCAATATGGGGTTCATCAGGAATAGGATCGTCCAACACATATGATTTCTTTTCTTTCTTGAGAACAATTCTCAAGTTTCGAAACCAATCCATGAAATTATTGTGGTTTAGATGATCCTTTTCCAGGATAGTTCTCAGTGATAGGTTCTGGACGGTCGGGGAGGTAGCGTTGTTATTATTTGCGGCCATTATCACAATACAAACAAAGTTCAATTTTAGTATTTGAGAAAAAAATATTTTAATAATTAATACCCTTTCATGTCTTAAAGACAATTAATAATTAAAATCTAAAATCCAACGATACATTCAAATAATGGTTAGGTGACCTTTATCCTATTATTTAAATTAACAAGATAGTCAACTTTTGACAATTGCAACCCTTTGCAACTTCTAGTTTATGGGATCGGTTAACATCTTTATGTTTAGTCGGCATGTTTAATCCCATCAACACCATTGTACACCATGCTTCGGTGACCCTATTCACATGGTTTCCGACTCAAGTCATCCTACTTACACACACGTGCGAGTTTACACATACAGGTGGTTAGGTGACCTTTATCCCACAAATATGCTAAACCACCTTAAACACACAAGTTCCCAAAATATGGTTAGGTGACCTTTATCCCACAAAGAGTTCCCAAGTGATTCGAGTGTTGTATAAAAGGATGGTGTAAACTTGTTTAAAAGAGATTTTGTTTCCATTAATTCTAGTTATGAAAACATTTTGTACCTTACATTTGCATGCATTCAAATGCGTGGTACATAAGTGAAACCAATTTCCAATGTTCCAAAAGAATCGTTTGCAGCTTGTTGTTGATTTGAAAACATTAACCTTTAATAAAGCCATTTTATTACCCATGTTAATGTTTCTAAAAGAATCGTTTGCAGCTTGTTGTTGATTTGAAATCGTTTAACAGTGCATATCCAAATATCACATGAACAATAAATTAAATCAACCATACAAGCAACATATACAACAACAAGTTCATAACCACAACCAACTAATTTAACATCACTTGTTGACCGAAACAAGTGAGTTACTAGGTCCTTCCTAAGGGTATCACTTGTATCGGTGAACTCCCACTTGATCCCGCATCAAAATGCTTCAAGTGTCCACTTTGTGTTGTGATTCTCCCATTCGATTTGGGCTTCCAAATGGACTTAAAATTCTGCACCAAACCCCTTTGAGCCTTCAAAATATGTTTTCGGTTATTGGGCTTAAATCCCATTAAGAGCTATAAAGCCCTTTGGGCCCAAAATTGGCCCAAACCGAAAAACATTCTTGTTGCATCTTCTTTTACAAAATTATATATCCTATATAAATTTTTCTAGTAAAAGTGAAATGCAACTAATCTATTTATTTACATATCAAATGAAAATAAATAAATTACATAGCCAATAGGAAGAACAAATAAATTTAATTATTACAACCCTTTGAATATTTAAAAAAAAATCACAACACAACAAAACACAAGGTCTCGGCTAGGTTATGAACATCAAGATACAAATCCAAATATGTAAGCAAAAATCCGAGAGTTTTCCCCTTGAATCACTGATTTTTGGTTAATGTAAAAAAGACAAACCGAATATCATGATTTTTGTCCATACAGCTAAATCATTCAAATGATTGAATTTCTCAAGATTACAATATGCATGTAAAGTAGAATATTGAAAAAATAGGGGAAACATAGACCTGAATTTTTGGTCTGTTGGTGAATAACAACAAGAAACCAAGAATTCAATCCAGATGAAGCATGTATCTATATAACCTGCTCTGATACCATTGTAGGGGTTTTCATAAGTTTATCAGAGTCATTTTATCCTTATAAAATGAAAACGCAGCGGAAATGTAAGAAAAACTTATTACAGTTAATATATATAAACCAATTTATATATCCGTTAAAAACCCGTAATAGATCGTCATATAAAAAACCATGCTTACAAACAACCATAGGGTGCCTCTCGAATGGGACAGAAGAAGAAGATCTTTGATCGGCAGCTTCCAAAGTAGGAAACCTCAAACTTGTTTACCCCAAGCTTCCAACAAAACACCAGGTTGTTAGGATTTTTTGCACTGAATCGAGTTTAGTTCTTGGTTTTCTTCGACCGATCGAGAGAATAGCAACAGGAACACCGGATCTACACCTTTGTGTGTGTTGTAAGTTATCAGAGAGAGTGGTTGATTGCAATCATATATTGCACGTCCTATGAAACTGAATTTCAGAGTGAGAGAAAAGTGGGTGGGACCCATCCCTTTAACCCATCCGCATTTCTCTAATATTCGTCCGCATTAGTAAATGCGGATGAACAAACTCTAACCGCATTTGTAAATGCGGAAGAAGAAACTTCATCCGCATTTCCCAAATGTTCATCCGCATTTGGAAATGCGGATAAGTAACTCCATCAGCATTTCCAAAAATGCACATCCGCATTTGTAAATATGGACAAACAGTTCATCAGCATTTCCCAAATGCACATCCGTATTAATAAATGCGGATGATCAGTTTCATCAGCATTTCCTTAAATGCTCATCTATATTAGTAAATGCGAATCCACATTAGTAAATGCAGATGAAGAAATTCCTTCAACATTTCCACAAATCCACATCCGCATATGTAAATACGGATGAGAAACATTCATCCGCATATCCTCAGTAACACACCCGTATTTGTAAATGCGGATGTGTAACAAAGAAATGCAGACAAAAGGACTTGTATTGTTTGTTAAACCATTTGAATAACAATACAAAGTACTCTCTTTAGAACAAATTATTTATATAATTTATCCATAACACTAGTGCAAATATTTAGAAAACCAATTTCTAAATACTTCAAGTGTCAATATTTATTTACATGATCATATCATAAAATAACTATTGTAGGTGTTTGTCTAGCTTGTTATTGGGTATGACCCGACTCGGATCATAACGTACTAGTCATATCAATTCAATATGTGTCTTGGGCAGACCGTTCCTAACACTCTATTGAACCTGAGATTAACTTCGAAGGGGAGATACAGACTGATGGCCTAACAACCAACTTAAGTGGGACAGGTAGTGCAGTTCCAATTACTTCCAAAGCAAAAGTCCAAGTTGCGGAAGGAATAATAGAACTATCTTCCTTGTCTAATGACCTGCTTATCATAGAGGCCATTCTTGACCTGGCTTCTGAGGTCAATAGTGAGGACTTTCTTACAACTCCAATCTCCCATGCACCACAAGTTCAAACCCCCTCTCCCCAACCTAAATCCTCTAAGCCTTTAATCATAAAGGAAAGAGGAAGCTCACTGCTAAAGAGCTTCTAGAGGAGGAAAGGTTGGTGAAGCTGAAGAAGAAAGGAAGACTTGATACTGGGAAGCTGATGGCTGCAAGCAGCAAAGCAGGAGCAGCCACCCAAGAAAGTATCAATAATAAAAGGAGAATGGAGGTCATATACAGGCTCAGTAGCTAGGAGTAGACAATGAAGAAATACTTCTACTCCGACTTGATGAGCTTGTGAAGCTGGAGAAGGTAACCTCGCTCAAAAGGAAAATGAAGAGGCGGCAAGGTTGGCTATAGATGAGGAGAAGAGGAGAAAGATGTGACTGTGTCCGAGATATGAATCTGAGTAGATGTGACTCAACTATGACCGAATATGTTAATTGAGTCAATGATTATGTAGCGGAAATACCTAATCAAAGAACATTTAATGTTGAAAATACTAATAAATGCTTTTTTATATTGATGTTGGTAAACAAGATACAAAGTGTGCTAGGGTTTGCAGCACAAAACAGAAATTTCTCGCCTTTCATTTAGTGTATACTATTCTATTTATAGGTTGATACAATGTTTGTACAAAATAACTAAACTACCCAGACAACTTTATATCAGAGTACTAGTCTAAGTACAAAAGATAATCAACATTTGTAAATGTTCATCGGCATTAACTAATGCAGATGTGTTTGTCTTCATCAGCATTTCTTCTTTTGAGCTTCCGCATTGTCTTCATCGGCATTTCTTCTTTTGAGCTTCCGTATTAAGTATGTCATCAGCATTGATTAATGCAGATGAACAAATACTTAAGCGTATTTGCTTCTGCACATCCGCATTAGTAAATGCGGATGAACAAATACTTAGCCGTATTTGTTCTGCCTATCTGCAATAGTAAATGCGGATGAACAAATATTTAACTATATTTGTTCTTTGTTCTTCTGCATTGACTAATGCGGATAGCCAACACTTGTCTTCTTTTTCTTCTATTTTCTTCATCCGCATTACTTCTTGGACTTGTGGGGATTTCCAATGTGAACAACCTTCAACCACCTCTTGAATTGGCATGTATGATGTTTTAGGGTCCAACAATACTCCCCCTAAGGATTATACAGCCTATATACTTCAAGGGTTTAAGGGTGGTGGAGGTTGTGAAGATTCTAGTGGTTCTTCGAGTGCAGAAGCTTGCCTTTCTTGGACTGTTGATGGAGCTGGTGCTAGTTCAGGCTTTGTAGATTGTTGAGGTTCAGCCAGTGAAGGATCCAGTATAGCCTTGATCATGTTTGAGAAGTCTCTAGCCTCATTCATCTAGTCTCAGCTCAGAACATGTATCTTCATTTGGCTCATACTGTGAACAACCTCAATAGGCATCTGTCCCAGAGATATGGGTTCCCATACAAATATAGTGGATAGCCCATCTCTGTGGATTAGTAAAGACCCATCAGCATCTACCTCCAGGTTCACTATGTTTCCCAGCTGGAGAGGAACGCTCTTTCTTTTTCTTTGTTCTTTCTGTTTGTTGATTCTGTCATAGGATGTCTTCAGAATCTTGATGCATTTTAAAAAGAAATACATATCAGCTTCTCCAAGCTTGTTATCTATTTCTCTGAAGTGTCTTGTAAATATGTAGTGGATATAGGATTCATCTAACAATCTCTCCTCATATCCACTAAATGATCGTATGTCAAATCCTTCTTTTCCTCCCTATTTTCTTTCAATTACCAACTCATATGTCTTCTCATCATAGAATATATTAGAGATTGGTATTGACTTGTGGGTTCCAGCAACCATCTTTCTTTTTAATGATTCTGTTGGTTTTACATTCAACTCCAGAAATACCAACTCTTCAGTTCTTTTTATCTTCTTCTTCTTTCCAAGAGGATTGTTGAAAGATTTGTCTTTCCTTATGCATATAGCCTTTAGAGATTTGAAGTTGTTTGTTTTCTTGAACATTTTCGGTATGTCTTCAAACTCATATCCTTTGTACATAGCTTGATGATTAAACAATTCAAGCTCAGCTAGTTCCTTCAGATAATGTATTTGTAGGGAGTTCACCAGAGCAGTATACTCTGTGAAGAACTGAACTAGCCCTGAGATTCTCTTTACCATGAACATGTTCCAGTCACTATCATACTTCCAGGCAATTATTTTCACATCAACTTTTCCTTCTAGAGCAGACACACCCTTAATCATTTCTAAAATGGTTAACCCTTCATGTAACTTTAATTGAGAGGGTTCAATAAACCATTCAGGGTTTTTGTGTAGCATCGGTGCCAATACATCATGTTCTTTGGTAGTGAGTTGGACATCCTGAGCTGACATTCTAGTTCTGGGTTCCTCCCTACAACCTCTTCTTTAATAGTCTTTAATCTTTCTTTCTTCTCTTTGACTATGTTGAGAATTGCAGCTCTGAGGGAATTTGTCTTCATATTACCTAGTTTTCTTCTGGTGAATCCTTGAACAGATAGATAATGCTTCATTTCCCTATCTGACATGCTGTAGGGATCAGGATATTAGGATTGAAGCACTTGAGACTATTGAGACTGTGTTGGAGTGAATGAGATTGGTGACCTGATTGTCTTCTTTTCATAATTAGTCACATAAGTAGGGTCATGAAGTTTGTGCATCATGTTAACTTCTTCTACCATTCCCTCATATTTCATCCCAAAAACTTCATCAGAATCATACACGTGGTTGATCAAATACATGGCTTTAACCATAAGATCATCAGTTTGTGCCTTCTTGTTGGTCCTCTAGATCGATATAACAGTGCAGTTGATTAATAAACACAAACAAATCCCACTGAAAAACAAAAATATCAACGATATTTGTGTAAAATATAGATCAAACACAATAAAATATTGATGAATAATGATAAACACCTTAAGAACACTCAATAAACCCTTGTTTGATATGAATTGATTGCTAAAGATATTACCAATGTGAAAAGACCCTCCATCAATGTCTCATTCAAGCTCACTAACACACTAATGACTCTAGCTATATATAGTCTAATGATAATTAGACTTAATAACAAATAGCCCCCTAGACAATCATTAAAACATAAAAATGACTTAAACATAAATAAATATATTTTGTTGACACAAAATATATTTATTAACAATAAACTCGTAGTCATTTAAATCTTCAACATCTTGTCTCGGGTCTTCATCTCGAACGCGTCTGTTAGACTTTTCCGATGACTTTGACAGTGACGTTGACATTTGTTGACTTTGATTGTGTTGATAATATAGACTATCCTTTTCAGACCCAACAATACTCCCTCTTAGTCTATCATTATCAATGTCTTGTTTCAACTTCAGCTCCGAGAAGTCAACTTTATAATTATCTTCAATCTCCCCCTAGATTGATGATCTGGTACCGACAGTCTTTCATCGTACAGGCTCCCCCTTTTTGAATGCTCCCTCCTTTTGTGTGCATCATGAGAATAATCAGGAACAGTATCTCCAACTCTATTCTTGAGTGCTTTAGAAGATGTAGGAGAAGGAATCCTAGCTCGGTATCTTCTGCAAACTTGAGGAACAGGTTCTCTGGTCAGGTACTTTGCTCAGCTGATGATCGGCCATCATTTGAAGCAAAAATCTATAACACAATCACAACCACAATCTTGTAATTTCCTGTCAGATCATTTCACTTAACAAATAAACCCGTGTTTATCTGTGTGTGCAATTTCTCGTGAAATGCATGTGAAAATAATTATATTTTAATAGCATAATATGGAAGACTTGAAATAATTTGAAATGAAAAATCCTAGTTTTATATATATTTTTTAATCACCTTGTTAGACCCTGAAAGGATCATACTTGCCAACTCAAGAAGTGGTTGGAGGTTGTTCTGGTTGGAGAACACAGAAGACATCATCAACAGATGACAACAGAAGACAAGAAAATGCCAATTATAGAGCACCCGCATTTGTTAATGTGGATGACCAGTGAACAAATGCGGACAAGTGTTTGTTCACCCGCATTAACAAATGCGGATCAAGACAACTAATGCTGAACAGAAGTGTTCATCCGCATTAGTCCATGCTGATGAACTGAAGAAATGCTGACAAGAAGTGTTCACCCATATTAGTCTATGAGGATGAACTACAGTAAATGCTGACAAGACTTGTTCACCCGCATGAACTAATGCGGGTGAGCAAACACAAATGCTGAGAAGACTTGTTCACCCGCATGAACTAATGCGGCTGAGCTAACACAAATGCTGATGAAGACTTGTTCAACCGCATAGACTAATGCGGATGAACAACTTACTCTTATATTTATTTTGTACTTAGACTAGATTCTCTTGCATAGATCAGGGTTAGTTTAGTCTTTTGTACAGGCAATGAATACGCCTATAAATAGGGTCACATACTACAGCAATTAATATTGACAATATTGACAATATTTTACAACATTCACTACGGTTCTTGATTCTCTTACATTCAAGCATTTACTACAGCAATTAATGTTCTTTGATATAGTAATTCCGCTGCTATATTATTGACTCAGCCCACATATTCGATCCAAGGTTGAGTCATATCAACCGAGAATATTATTCTCAAACCCAGTCAATTGGTATCAGAGCCTTGGCTCTTGAATTCATCATAGAATCATCTCGGATTTTGGGTGAAAATCAATTGAACTGTAGATCGAGTTGTTCATTAGCAAGATCTACTCTTTTGATAAACAAACATACTGTAATCGAACACCACAAAGTACAAAATCTTCAGATCTGCTGCTGTGGAACCCAACAACACAAAATCATGAACTTTGAACTCCTTCAAATCGACAGATCTAAACTTAACAAACCTGTTCTTGACCGAAAACAGAAGATTTGAAGAAAAACACACTGTTTGAACTTAAAATCAACTTAAAACAGTATTCAACAAGTTAAAATTAGTTTAACTATAATGGATTCCTATAATCATTCTGAAATTGGTCATGCATCTAAACCTCCTATGCTTAAACACAAATCTGAATTTAAGCAGTGGAAAATTCATTTTAGAAACTACATTACAGGTGTAGATCCTGACTACTGGATATCTATTTGCAAAGGTCCCTACATTCCACTGTCTCTAAATGCTGATCAAGCTGCTCAGTACAAAACTGCAAGAATTCCCATTGAGGATCCAAACATAAATCTTGATGATGAAGAATATAAGAAACTCACGATTGATCGTAGAGCTTATTCCATACTTACACAAGCACTGAAAATGGATGTTCTAAAAAGATTAGAAAAATATGGAACAGCTAAGGGTGTCTAGGATGCTTTACAGATTATGTGTGACGAAAGCAGTGATGTTACTGAAATTAACAAAGACAAGTTGATAAATCAGTATGAGACATTTCATCATACAAAAGGAGAGTCTATCTCCAGACAACTTCACAGATCTGTGCAACTTGTAAATGACCTTGAAATTAGGGGGATCACTTACAAAGAGAAGGAACTAAACAAGAAAATGCTGCATAGCTTGCCTGAAAGCTGGAAATAGAATGTTACAATGTTGAAGAATACACTTGATTTGAAGAGTACTAGCTTGGATATCATGATTGCAAAAATTGAAGCTCTTAAAGTTGAAGAAAGGAGCAGAAATATGAGTGGACCTCAAGTCATTGAGGCTTACAAGATTCCATCTAAAACTCATTCTGTTGAAAATGCCTTTGTTACTGAAGAAGAAGACTTTCTGTCATCAAGAGATCAACCAAAAACAACAGGATTTTGTGCTGCTCCACAACCTCAAAAACAACCATCTTCTTCCTAACCCATTGTATCTCCTAACAACATGCATGATGAGCAAAAATCTGAAGAACAAAAGGCAACTTACAATGCCTTTATTGCTAGCTTTGAAGCCTACCTTGGAGGGAGACTCACATCAGCTCATCTGATTCAAGAAGACCTAGAAGAAATGGATCCTGATGTTGTTGAAGAAATGGATTTGCAATGGCAGATGGCCATGATTGCTATGAGAGCAAAGAAATTCTTTCGAAAAGGGAAGAAACTGAGTCTCAATGAGAATACAAAGCTGGGATATGACAAATCCAAAGTTAAGTGTTTTAACTATGGAATGAGTGGTCATTTCTATTGGGAATGTAACTCTCCCAAGAGAAGCAACAATAATTTTCAAAGACCCTCACATGGCCAGCATGCTTCTCAACACAACACCAACTTTCAGCCAATCAACTCTTATTCACACCAACAACAAAATCAGCAACAACCAATTCAGCAACAACAAAATCAGCAACAGCCAATTCAGCAAAGACAACCTCTGCTGACTCATCAATCTCAAGGAATTAATCAACAAACTTCAAATGCACTTGTCATCAGACAAGATGGAGTTTGTGATTGGAGCGTGTATGCTGAGGAAGTTCCACCACAGTTTCATAATCATGCACTTATGGCACATATTAATGATGGACCAACTCCAATGCCATCTGAGGTAAAATCCAATCTATGTTATGAAAAATGTGTTCTAGAAGTACAGGGGTACAGGGAACACAATCACAAATTGGCTAATAAAATAAGAGAAGAAAAGGTGAAATCAGAGATGTTAAAACAAGAAATGAGAATTTATGAAGTTAAAATCAAATCTCTGTTGTCTGACATGGAAACACTCCATGGTGAAAAGTACTCACTTGTGGTTGAAAATGAGAGGTTAACTAAATTGTTGACCAAATCAAAAGCTGAGCAATCAGCTACTGAAATGAAACTTGAAAAGTTTCAGCTCTCATATGTCAAGCTGCAAGAGTTACTTGTGTCTTAAAAGGGGGCTAAAGATATCACTTGGTAGGCTACAAAACTTGTCCTCCTCCATATAATGATAACTACACTGTTATGCCTGAGTCACTTACTCAATCAGATACAAAAGAATATAAAATTATTGAAACCAAATCAATGATTTTTCAAACAATAAATCCTCAAAACAAACCAGATGTTTACATTGAAATTGATGAGGATAAACTCAGATTGGGTCATCCTATCAAAATCAAAGAGTGCTCAGACAAACCGGTGGTTATCAAGAAACCAAAGAGCCCAGTCAAATCAATTGTGCCTTTTTTAAAATTTGTTCCTCAAAATCTCAAAGTGAACCACACTGCTGAATGCTCAGTTAAACCATCTACTGAAAGCAGATCTAATTATGAGATCATATCTCCTAAAAATTCAAGTAAATCAGACAGGGTTTCATTAAACTTCAAGGATAAAACCAAAGCTCCCGTAGTTACCAAAGGAAAAACCACTTTTGTTCAAAAATCTAAAGTGAAATCTGATTCACCATCTTCATCAAATATCAAACAAGGAAGTGGGTTTGATATCTTCAACAAAGAACAGGTAGAACAATTCGATAGGGAAATAAGGGAATACAGAAAGAAGCATCATCAGTCCACAAAAACAAAGCAAGTCAGAATTGTGAAACAATTTATTGGCACTCCAAAGACTGATATGACTTCTGTTTTAAAATTAAAGGACAATCAAATGTATTGTGAATTCTATGATATGACCAATCATAAAATAGATGAGTGCTATTTCACTGAGTACTGCTCTATCTGTGACATGAACAATCACTCAACAAAAAACTGTCATTTTAACAAATATTGTTCATTGTGTGATATGACCAATCACAATACAATTTATTGTTACTTTAATAAAAAAGGATTAAAAATTCACAACACAAGCCCATTTCATCAGTTCCAACTGACAAGGTCAGACACAAAAGTCCAACAAACCTAAAAAAATCACCAAATTCTCATCAAAAGTATAAAAATCAAAGTGATTTCTGAAAAACAAAAATATGTTCATCCTTTGCACAAAAATCAAAAAGAAAGGTTTGTATACTCCTCTGACACATCAAATGAAATTGATGAATTGAAACCTCAAAGAAACAAAAGAAAAGGGCTGAAATCATCCTCCTCTAAAACACACACAAGAGGAAAGTATCAAGAAGTAACAGTGATCGATGCCAAAGGACAACCCAAGACCATTATGGCTTGGGTTCCTCATTCTAACTAGTTCTTTTTGTGCTTGTAGGGTTATTCATACAGGTCCAATAGCTTATGGTATGTGGACAGTGGATGCTCCCGACACATGACAGGAGATAGTTCCCTCCTTCATGACTTCAAGCACATTCAAGGAACTACTATGGCATTTGGCGGAGATTCACAGGGCGGTAGAATTACTGGAGAAGGTTCAGTGACGAATAGGATTCTGAGCTTTGACAAAGTCAATTACTGCGAGCATCTGAACTTCAATCTTCTCAGTGTATCCCAGATTTGTGACAAGAAATATTCTACTCATTTCACCGACACTCATTGCTACATCTTGAAACCAGGATTTTTCATCCTAAAGAATGGGTTGTCTTGAAGACACCGAGGAGGAATAATACATATGTCTTGAACCTTAATTCCGGTCGTCCATCAGAAGAGACAAGTTTATTGTCTAAAGCATCATTTGATGAATCACAACTTTGGCATAGACGCTTAGGACACATGAATTTTAAAAATATGAATAGATTGGTCAAAGGGAACCATGTAATTGGTCTTCCTTAAAAGGAATTTCATTTTGTTGACCACTGTACCGCGTGTCTCAAAGGAAAACAACATAAATCATCTCATAAGCCAAAACTTGTGAACACTAACAATTGTCCATTGAAGTTACTTCATATGGATCTCTTCGGGCCGACTCACGTCATGAGTATTGGCAAGAAGCATTATTGTTTAGTGATCATTGATGAATTTACTCGATTCACATGGGTCTTCTTCCTACTTCATAAGAATGAGGCACCCCAGATCATAGTAGATTTTATAACCAAAATTGAAAATCAACTTGATTTAAAAGTAAAATCTATTAGAAGTGACAATGGGACGGAATTTAAAAATAAAAGCATGAGTTCATTTTCAACCTCAAAAGGCATTGTTCATCAGTTTAGTGCAGCTCGTACTCCACAACAATATGGAGTTGCTGAAAGAAGGAATAGAACACTGATTGAAGCAGCAAGAACAATGCTTGCTGATGCAAAACTGCCCATTACATTTTGGGCAGAAGCTGTTAACACTTCATGTTTTATGCAAAATCGAACCCTGATAATCAAGGAATACAATAAAACTCCTTATGAACTTCTTTTTCATAGAAAACCATTCATTGGATTTTTGAAGTCATTTGGTTGTCCTGTCTCAATATTGAACACCAGAGACCATTTAGGAAAGTTTGCTCCTATGTCTGACGAGGGATTCTTCGTGGGATATTCCTCAGTGTCTAAAGCTTTTAGGGTGTTTAATCCTAGATTAAACATCATTGATGAATTAACAAATATTCAATTCAATAAGCCTTCGTTTCCCAAATCATCAAATGGTCCTGTCTGGTTGTTTGATATTGATTCATTTACAAGATCTTTTGATCAGTTCAATTTGTCAAATATAGGAACATCAGGGTCAGTTGAAAGAAGAATAGATTTCCTAATGATTCCTCCTTCTACTGATCAAGACAATGAAGAAGTGTCCTTACAAGCTGATCCTATCCGGCAAGTTACACAAAATGAAAGTATCTAAACAGATGCTGGTCGCAGTTCAATGCCATCTCCTTCAGTTGAACCTTCAACTGAAGTGAGACATTCAGACCCAACTCATGGACCAGCTGATTCTAAAAGAGATGGAAATGATGAGAGTATTTAGAGTACTGTTGAAGCTAAAGATTCTGTACCCTCTGATTCTGGTCATCACTCTCCCATACTACAACAACAAGATGCCTCTCACCAAGATGATCTGAATGTCTCTAATCTTGATGTGTCCATTGCTGGTGATTTGATTCCAATTTCCAGGACACACAAGAATCATCCAGTGTCCGACATTATTGGTGATTTAGATGAGCGGGTGACACGAAGCAAGTCAAGTATTGCAAACATCTGTTTGTTTTCTTGCTTTCTGTGTCAAACTGTACCCAAAAACATTAAATAGGCTCTTCAAGACAATAATTGGATTGAGGCAATGCAGGAAGAATTGCTACAATTCAAGAAACAGGAAGTATGGCAGTTGGTGGATCTTCCCGAAGGTCAATACCTTATTGGCACCAGATGGCTGTACCGAAACAAGACTGATGACAGAGGGATCGACATCAGAAACAAAGCAAGACTGGTAGCACAGGGCTATACACAAGAAGAAGGAATAGATTATGACGAGGTGTTTGCTCCTGTTGCTAGATTAGAAGCCATACGACTCTTTCTTGTGTACTCTGCATCCATGAAATTCACAGTTTATCAAATGGATGCAAAGTGTGCATTTTTGTATGGAAAGATCTCTGAAGAAGTCTACGTGAGTCAACCTCCAGGCTTTGAGGATCCTGATTTCCCTCACAGGGTATACAAGCTTCATAAAGCTTTGTATGGCTTACATCAAGCCCCTCGAAAATGGTATGAGACTCTGTCATCCTTTCTTCTTGATCATGGTTATAAAAGAAGGAAGATTGACCAGACTTTATTCAGAAAGAGAAAAGGGAATGAGATGCTGCTTGTCCAGATTTATATGGATGATATCATATTTGGCTCCACCATCTGCAAAGACTTTGAAGATCTTATGCATTCAAAATTTCAGATGAGTGCTATGGGAGAACTCACATTCTTCCTAAGTCTTCAAGTACAACAAACATACAGTGGAATCTTCATCAACCAATCAAAATATGTGGAATACATGTTGAAGAAGTTTCACTTTGCAGACTGTCAGTCCATCAAAACTCCTGTTGATACAAAAGTGAAGATTGGCCCAGACACAGATGGCAAATCTGTGGATCAGACTCTTTATCGATCCATGATTGGTTCACTTATGTATTTAATAGCCAGTAGACATGATGTTATGTTTGGTGTTTGTGTATGTGCCAGGTATCAAGCAGATCCCAAGGAATCTCACGTGAATACAGTCAAGAGGAAATTCATATATCTTAAGGGCAAACCTGCTCTTGGAGTATGGTATCCAAAGGATGGAGACTTCAATCTCTATGCATACACCGACAGTGACTACGGGGGATGCAATTTCAATAGAAAATCCACATGTGGCGGTTGTCAATTTCTTGGTCCCAGACTGGTGTCATGGCAGTGCAAGAAACAGACCAATGTTTCTGTATCGACAGCTGAAGCTATGTACATAGCAGCGTCAGCTTGTTGCTCTCATGTTCTCTAGTATCAAAACCAGATGCTTGATTACGGTTTCAATTTCTTGCACACTCCAATTCATATTGACAACACTGCTGCAGTCTTCATAACAAACAATCCTGTTCAGCACTCAAAAACAAAACATATTGAAATTAGATATCACTTTTTGAGAGATTGTGCTGAAAAAGGTTTAATCAAGCGGATTCAAGTTAACACAGACAATCAGCTAGCTGATCTGTTTACTAAGGCATTTGACCCAAGTCGGTTTGAATTCTTAGTCCAATCAATCGGCATGATTAACCTTGATTAACATCAATAAATTAGCAAAATAACAAAAAGAAATCAATTTTTGTTGAATTCCTTGTTTTGTACTTCTTATGGGAGATGATATAATTACAGTCGTTATATCATTCACTGTGCTTAATTCAATATCTTGAAAGACTGACATGACTTACCTGATATGAGGGTAGGCTCAACTTGGAATAGAAGATAAATGTTGTGATTCACTAAAGATCACATTCAACTGTGAATGCATCATCTCAGAGCATGTATGTATCTAACCTATCCAAGTGTATTTATGTGTAGTAACCTATACACACCAGGTCATGATACCTTATGAATCTCATTCACATCAGTTTCTCCGTTGTTTTGCTGAGCAAAGACCTGGGGAAACAAGCACATAGTGCTGATGTCTAGATCCAAAAAGAGTCCCAATATGGAACACATCCAATACGGGTGAAAAATAAAACAGAATATAACAAAAAGAATCCCAAAGTGGATCACCTTCTAAAGTGAAGAGCAAAAAGAATCCTAATGTGGATCAAACAAAATAAGGATCAGGTAAAAGAATCCCAAAGTGGATCCCCATTACCAAAATGAATGAGGTTTCATAACTTAAATGACCAGGTACTGAAAGTTGTGAAAAAAGTTCTACCATACAGTACATGGGGATAGTTGATCTTGCTATGCTTATGAGTGTGAGGTTCATGTTGAATGTTTAATTAAATCAAAACATGATAAAAATCACATGCATTACAATATTGACCAAGCATGAGTTTAAGAAGACAAAAATACTTTCAATCAATAAGTTCATGACAACTTGCACTTATGAAAGATAAGATTGTTATGATCCCAAAATCTCAAACAAAAGTGCAAAACAATTAAACAATTCAGAAATATTGTCCTAAAATTTTATAAATTTTATTTAAAGTTTTTATCCCGCATGGAGATAAACTTTAGGGGGAGTAATAAAATTTTAAAAGGAAATATTCATAAAAACATGAAATTTGCAAACATTAGATTGACAACTTTGTCAAATTGATTATGTCTGTATGGAAATTACTCCATAATCAGCTTCAGAAGATGCATATGCTCCAAAATCAGTCAAGTTGGGAATCTGTGTCACATCAAAGATACATGACAATCCAAGCAAGAATTGACAATCTCTGAATCTGCAAAATCTTCGGAAAACAACTAAAATGCAGACTCATATTCATAAAATCAGAAGCAGCTGTACAAACCAATCAGATTCAGCCACTGCAAAAACATTAATTTTTGACAAAGTACAAAATTTAATGCGGGTAAGTGCATTGGATAATGCGGGTGAAGGTTACCCTGCCATTTAACCAATGCGGGTAACTGTTTTTTTTGTACAAGTAAACTAATGCGGAAAAAAATTGTTCATCCGCATTAGCTACAGTAAATGCGGACAAGTCTTTTGTTCACCCGCATTTGTCTCAGTAAATGCGGACAAGTCATTTGTTCACCCGCATTTGCTACAGTGAATGCTGATCACTTTGTTCACCCGCATTTGTCACAGTATATGCGGACAAGTAATTTGTTCTCTCGCATTTGCTACAGTAAATGCAGATGGGTAAAATTAGTCCTGTCGCATTCGTTAATAGTAAATGCTAGTTTGTTCAACAACATTTGCTACAGTGAATGCGCCCATTGAAATTCTGTAACCGTATTTGCTACAGTAGCAAAATTTTCTGCACTTGTAAAATTTTGTGAAAATTATGAAATGTATTATAAATACTCATTTAGTGTGAGTCATTTATTACTTTTCAAATTTTTGAGTGAACTTTTATAGTGAGTCGAGTGCCAGAAAACCGTTCTTCTTCGGAGTTCGAATCTACACTAATCAAGCTTCATTTTGTTCAAATCCAACATCAAAACAAACAACATTGTCTGTTAAATCAAAGTATTATCAACCACAAGGTGATCATCAGATTCTGAAAAACTTCGACTGTCGAACGAAATTTCTTGAAAGTGAACCCTAATCTTGTGAAATGATTCAAATACACTCAAGAACACTGGATTTAGATGAATGACAGAGTTCATTAAAACCAATGATCGGTGTAAACTTCAAAGATTTCATGTTGTTCTAAGAACACATAAAACATCGATGAACAGGGGATACTGGTGTATAACAATGTTGACATCACATCCTGTTAAAAAACAATCAAAATCAGTATATCCCAACACAAAGAGACAAAATTTTGAACTGTTCTTCATGAAAAATCAAAATCCGGTAACCAAATATAACAGTAACAAGCAGAATTCATTTTGACCTAAAAAGTCAAATTTGAACAAATCACACACAATTCTCACTAATTGATACTCTCTATGTGCAGATTACATAATGACTAACCTGACTTGGAGCAAGCTCCACAATGTCAGTGGTTTTCTTGATTCTGATGTCCCAGAAGCTGAGGGACTCAGAGACATGATCAGGTTCATAGCCACAACAAGAGTGGCTCATGCCATATCAGTGAGACCTGTAATCTATGAGAATTACATCAGATCTTTCTGGGGAAATGCAGAAGCTTTGGATATTAATGGAGAGAAAGCAATCTCAGGAAGAATATCTGATGATCATACTCTAGTGATATCAGAACAATCTGTTAGAGAATGCCTTCAATTTCAAGATGATCCAAATTCTCCAACTGAATTTGATGAAGAAGATATCATGTCATTCTTTGCTGACATTGGATATGAGGGAGGATTTGAGGCAAAACAAATAGTGAAAGGATTGGTAGATGTGCAGTGGAGGTTTCTCATTCATTATATCCAACACTGCCTATCTAAAAGAAAAACTGGGTGGAATGACATACCATTAACTACATCTTCACTGGTCTGTGCCCTCTGCTCTAACAGACCCTACAACTTTTCAGTATATGTCTTTAATGGAATGATGTCAAATATTCATGAGGGGAGAAGGAACATGTTCTTAATATACCCCAGATTCATTCAGTGTCTTATTAATGAAGCCTTTCCTGATCTGGTTTTAGAAGGCCCTATTCTTGAAGTTCCTCATTATAATGCCAAATCTTTGAAGTACATCAAGAAGAGAGATCCAAGAAACTTCTATAGTGGTGCTTTCATTCCACTCTTACCTTGGAAGCAACAACAAATAGATCCCCAAAATGATGTGCCAATGGATGAGGAACAACTACAACACCAAGAACCGGTTGTACATGATGATATTCCTATTGAGGAACCTGTATAAGAAATGGCAGCTGATGTTCCTGATGATGAACCAATTCATGAAGTAAATGTTCAAGAAGAAGCTCCAGAACAATCAGTGGAGCAGGCTGCTGCTCATGATCAACACCATGTTGATGAGCATGCAGAAACTGAAGAACACATTATACCAGTGTCACCTTTGATTGGTGATCCTCACACTGGTGAAACACTACAAGAAGCTACTATTTTATCTCCTTTGAGGGTTGATCCTATTATCCCACAATCATTCTCTCCAATTCATATACAAGAAGATTCACAAGGCAGTTCACCACCTGAAGCAATTGCTGAGGCTGGGAGTTCTGGTGAATCTACTAGCTCCTCAAAATCTTCTGATGATGAAGAAGATAATCAACATAGTGTTCCTCTACCACATAGACAACTTGTCTCTGAAGATGCTCCTTCTGAGAGCTTTGCAGAATCAGAGGTGAACAGACCTGATGAAAAAGATAGGATGATATCTGATCTCTTAGCCAAAATGTCTATAATGGAGAAGAATTTGGATAGAAGGGCATGGATAATCAATGATAGAATCCTAGAGTTAGATGAAAAGGAGAAAGAACTGAGTGAATTAAAAGCCAAGTATGATGCTGATTTGAGAACAAAAGAAGAGGAGATCAAACAGTTAAAAGCCTCTTTAGAGATGTCAAGAGGAGAAATCAGTGGTCATGTAGAAACTGTGGCTATTCAAACTGTAGCTATGGAAGATACAAACAGAACTTATTGCTGATCTGAGCAAACAAAATGATGCTTTGAAGAAAAGAATTGATGAATTAGAACTGATTGCTCAATTAAAGGCTGAATTTGAAAGAGAAGCAACAGAACATGAAGCTGAAGAAACAGATAAGGAAGTTCATTCACAACAGCAAGAAACCAGTGGTGTTAGGGATGATGATAGCTGGGAGATGGTAGTACATTCTGATCCATCTGCTGAAAAAGAGGCCATGATGAAAGAACTAATAGATGACATGGACAGATTCTCTTCAAGTGAATTCATTATAGATGAGGAATTCTGGGATTACATCAAAAACACCAAATCCCCCTCTGAGTCTATAATTGTAATTCCATCACAACCTGTGTCAATAGAAGAAGAACTGAGAATGCAGCTTGTTCCTGCTATTGTATTGACTGATGAACAACAAAGTTTAATCAATAGACTTTGTGATGAATTCAAAGAAAAGGAAACAGCTGAATTGAATAGACAAGAAGCTGAACAACAAAGAATCACTGCTAAGCTTAAGGCTGTTGAAGAAAAACAACAGGCCAAAACTGATGTAGCTTCATCATCAGGACCAAGAGTGATCACATACACAAGAAAAAGGAAATACTTGACTGAAAAAGCAAAAGGAAAACTTCCTATGGTTAGGAAAGAACAACCTAAGACGAAAACTAGCGATGATCTTAGGAGTTTGCCAGCAATTGCTGAATTTTTAGATGAACGTGAACAAGCTTAGAAGGAGTTGCAGCATACTTTGGAAATGATTATATTGGAAGAAGGAGAAACTAACGATGAACAAACAAAGAAACATGATGACATGAGGAGTCCTTCAATTATTGAGCCATCTGTAGAAAGCATGATTGAAAAAGCAAAGTCTGATGATCTCATGAGTTATGCCATGTATCTGATAAATCATGGTTATGATGCTGACATTATGTTTAACATGACATATGAGGAGATTGTTGAGGAGGTAAAGAAGATGGAAAAGCTGCTAGATCCTACATATGTAACAGAATATGAGAAAACAAAAGAGACTGAAAAGCCAACATCCTCTACCCTTAAAACAGCAAAGAAAGATGACCAACAGTTTGTTTTTCCTGATCCCTATAACATGTCAGATAGGGAAATGAAGGATTATCTCAACAAATAGGGATTTACAAAAAGAAAGTTAGGAAACATGAAGACTAATTCACTTCGGGCTGCTATGTTAAGAATGATTAATGAAAAGAAAGATAGAATGAAAGCAATTAAAGAAGAAGTAATTGCCCAGAAGCCCAGAACAAGATCTTCTGCACAAGATGTACAATTGACTACAAAATACAAAGATGTTCTGGCCCCCATTCTACACAAAAATCCAGAGTGGTTCATTGAACCTTCACGACTGAAACTTCAAGAGGGTTTAACCACTGCTGAGATGATTAGAGGGGTATCTACTCCCAAAGGCAAAACAGATGTCAAAATCATTATCTGGAAGTATGATAGCAGCTGGAATATGTTCATGGTTAAGAGAATCTCAGGCCTGGTGCAATTCTTTACAGAATATACAGCCTTAGTCAATGCCATGAAGGTCCATGACTTAAAAGAAATGGCTGAGTTAGATCTAATCAACTGTGATGGAATGTACAGGGGTTATGAATTTGAGGATATTCTGAAGATGTTTAAGAGAACCAACAACTTCAAGTCTCTAAAATCCATTTGTACTAGAAAAGACAAGTCTTTCAGAAATCCCCTTAAACAAAGAAGAAAGAAAGAGGCAGAAGAGGTAGTGTTCCCTGAGCTGCATGTGAAACCAACAGAATCATTGAAACAAAAAATGATTGCTGGAACTCACAAAACTAAACCAATTTCCAATGTGTACTATGATGAAGAATCCTATGAGTTGGTGATTGAGAGAAAGTGGGAAGGAAAAGAAGCCCCAGAGATCAGAATTTTCAGTGGTTATGAGGTCAGACTGCTTGATGAGTCTTACATACACTATATCATCACAAGACACTTCAGAGCCCTTAAAAATAAAGCTGCTGGAGATGATCTGGAGTTTATGTTAAAGTGCGTTAAGATCTTGAAGCTGGCATTTGATAGAATCAACAACAAAAGGGAACAAAGGAAGAAGAGAAAGGTGCCAATGCAGATGGGTAATATTGTCAAGTTGGAAGTTGATGCTGATGGTTCACTGGTGATTCATAGAGATGGGTTATCTTCTATTTTAGTTTGGGAACCCATCTCTTTGAAACAAATGCCCATTGCTGTTATTCATACAATGAGTGAGATGAAGATTCATGTGCTTAGTAGAGAAAAAATGAAGGAAGCTAGGGATTTTTCAAACATGATAAAGGCAATCCTCAATCCTTCCCTTGTAGAACCTGAGGTACATCATGAAGATGCTGCAACAATATGTCCAACAACAGTCCAACAGAAGACATCATATCAAGACCGAACAGAATCTTCACAACCACCACCACCATCACACTCTTAAGGAACCTAGGTAGTATAATCCTTAGGGGGAGTATTGTTAGACCCTGAAAGGATTATACTTGCCAAATCAAGAAGTGGTTGGAGGTTGTTCTGGTTGGAGAACACAGAAGACATCATCAACAAAAGACAACAGAAGACAAGAAAAGACCAAGTATAGAGCACCCGCATTTGTTAATGCGGATGACTAGTGAACAAATACGGACTAGTGTTTGTTCACCCGCATTAACACATGCAGATCAAGACAACTATTGCTGAACAAAAGTGTTCATCCGTATTAGTCCATGCGGATGAACTGAAGAAATGCGGACAAGAAGTGTTCACCCGCATTAGTCTATGCGGATGAACAACAGTAAATGTTGACAAGACTTGTTCACCCGCATGAACTAATGCGGGTGAGCAAACACAAATGCTGAGAAGACTTGTTCACCCGCATGAACTAATGCGGGTTAGCTAACATAAGTGCTGATGAAGACTTGTTCATCCGCATAGACTAATACGGATGAACAACTTACTCTTATATTTATTTTGTACTTAGACTAGATTCTCTTGTATTGATCAGGGTTAGTTTAGTCTTTTGTACAGGCAATGAATACGCCTATAAATAGGGTCACATACCCTAACTTTGTAAGGTTGTTGACTTCAGCAGTAATATTGACAACATTTTACAACATTCACTACGGTTCTTGATTCTCTTACATTCAAGCATTTACTACAGCAATTAATGTTCTTTGATATAGTAATTCTGCTGCTATATTATTGACTCAGTCCACATATTTGATCCTAGGTTGAGTCACATCAACCGAGAATATTATTCTCAAACCCAGTCACACCTTACACCAAGAACTAATTTGATCATGAGATCACATCCTCAAGATATACTTAAGCACAAGGATGTATTTAAACATCGACAAGTTAGTGAGATCACAGTGATATAGAGTCTGGTCATAATTTTATGTTTTTGAAAGCCAAAAAAGTTCAAAAATGATTATTGGTATATTTGTCCAATTTAAACCCATGCCTTATCCTTTTCAACAAGTGATCTGCAACTGATTTTATCATGTTTTAGATTCAATTAGAGAAGCTCAGGTGATTTGGTTCCCATAGACATCAGGCAAAGACCTTGTCGCACCATCAGGGCTTATTGAGTAATAAGATTAACTCTGCTTGATTTTCTTTTAAGCTTTCAACAATGATCTTAATTTAAGAATCACTGTGCCTTTATTGGGAACAGATGATGAGAGCTCCATGTCTATACTTACGTATAACAGAGGAGATGATCATCTAAGCGTGCTGATGAGAGCTTCAGGTCTATACTTAGGTATAACAGAGAAGATCATCGCTCCAGGTCAATGCTTCCACATAGCAGAGGAGATAAGCATGAAATATACATCTGAAGAGCTATTGAGAAGCTACATTCAGGACTTGGGGAAAGGGAGATTTTGAAAATGTCAAAGCAAAGGTTTTAAACTCTCAACCCATTTTTTATAGGACTTGTAATTTTATGCAGGCCGAGATGTCATGGAAATGATCCTTATCACCGAGTTCCAAAGCTTTTGTTAGGCTACAGAATCATTGTTTACTTTGTTTTCAGGCTGAGCCTACCAAGCATATCATATAATCAAACTGTCTTTTTCAGATTTTAGAATTTTAAGTGATACAGACATCTACATTAGTTACTATCATTTCTCACAAAGTACAAGTCATGCAAATAAGCATACCAGGAAGACATTCTATCATTTCTTAGTTATCCCAAATCAAGTTCTTATTTCCCATGAAAAATAGAATTTTACTAAAGAAAGTCTTCCAAATTATACTAGCAAAAATATGAGGAATGAGATACCAAGAAAAATACAGTGATTGTGAATTGTAGATAAGAATCCAAAATGTGGATGAGATACCATAACCATAACCTGTTTGTTCCACCTCAAATTAGAATAAGGAACAATCTCAGTCAGTAAACCAAATTACTGATAGGCCTCCTGAATTGTTCCTGCACTCATGAACAGATTAGTTAGAGAGGGGAACCCAGGCCATCGTGTTCCTGGGAGTTCCTTTTTCATCAGTGTATGTAACCTGTTTAAGCACACGCTCTTTTGAAAAATCATTTATTTCTTTATCCTTTTCTTTATGTTTTACTTTTCGAATTTTTTTTTGTTCAATTACTTTTGATTTGAAAGATTTGAATTTGGAAATCATTTTCTGTTTAAGACCCGAAGGAAGAGATTTTAATTTTGAAACATTGGTCTTTTTCATCTTTGAATCATGTGAAACCGGCTTCACATGAGAAGGTTTGGATAGATTTTTCTTTATCCAACCATTCAAAGATATGTGCTTTTTACCTTTTGAACTCGAGAAGCAACCTATGTTATCTTTACCTCCCGAAGCTTGCCTTTGAACCTGAGGGCACTTCTTTAGCACATGACCTTCTTTTCCACATCTAAAGCAAGCCTTGAAAGGCTTTGGTTCTTTGTAGTCCCATGGATAATAGGAGAGGGTGGAGCCTGCTTTGAGGTTGATGCAGCTTGTTGACAACCTTGATGCTTCTTCTTTTGGATATATGGAAATTGAACCTTTTGAGGCTTTGTCAATGTGGATTTCGAACTGGGCTGTGATTTGATTAGTGATGTTCCGGGAGCTGAGATCTGAACATTCTTCTGAGTACACTTTGTATGACTGGTGATTTGGAAGACTTGGAGGCAAATTTGTGGCGAGCTTGATGGATAGCAGATGAAGATGGTGAGTGCTTCTGCTGAGCTTTGGAGGAACTGCTGATTTGCTTAGCAGTTGGAGATGAGATCCGTATAGGTCTTGATTCAACTGTCGGAAGCTTTTGAAACTTGACAACTTTAGGTGACTTGATGATCTTCGATTCATCATTAGAACTTGTCCAGTCCTATATACACAAGTCAGCTTCCAATGGATCTTGATTGTTGACTTTTGTTATGTTGGTTTGTGTTGTTGAGTTCTGATTGCTTGATGATTCCACAGTTGTTCCTTCTTTGACAAACTTGATAGGAACAAATGAAGGGATGTTACCTATCTTTAATTTGTTAAAGAAGTTACTGGAAACAACTGATACTGGTTTTGAAGCATCAAAGGTGGAATTATCATTTTGCAGATCAGATCCTTGCTTGATGAGCCCCGAACCTACAAGAAAATCATATTCATCTCGAACCTCTTTGTGATTAACGTTGCTTAAACCTGCATGTAAACTATTAGTATATACAGCTTCAATTAAATAATTAGATGGATGATGTTGAGGCATAGGAGAGTAACAGTAAGAGCTAGGAGGAGGATAAACATATGAAGTTTCACAACATCCCACATCTGCTTTGAGTCTAGCTCCCTTTTGATTAGAGAATAGTTCTTCCTGTTTCATCCCTGATATCATCCATTTATCAAGTTTAGTTTTAAGCTTGCTAGACTCAAATTCTGCTAATGTGACTCGTTCGCTCAAAACATTAATCTCGACATTCTTTTCTAAAAGATTTCTTTTTAAAAGATCATTTTCTTTTAAAGCTTCTCTTAGTTTAATAAAATATTTGGACTCATTGATTTTAAGTTCTTTGTTTATTCGTTTTAATTCTTTTTCATTTTCTAACAATAATCTGTTAGCTTTATAAACCCCAAATAAACGACTTTTGCAGGGAGGAGAAAACATGTCTTGAACTATCTCATAGGGGAGTCCCATAACTATCTTTTCAGCAGCTAGGGCTTTTTCACATTGACATACGGGAGTGTTCTTTTTGTACTCTTCCTTCTTATAAGCTCTCTTCTTAGCTTCCTCAGCTTCATCTCTCTCTGGATTTCCTTCATCCTGAACCTCCTGCTTCACTTCATCTGTTTCTCTATCCTGTAGCTTCTGAATTTTACACCAGCTTGCACAGGCATCAATATTACCAACACTCTCACCTTGAGTATCACGGCTGAATTCTTTGAAAGGATCAAAATCCTCAACATAATTCTCATCACTGTTTACCACCTCAGCCATCAATACATGGTTGACTTCTTATTTAGTTTCTTTGATCTAAACACTTGATGATACACCACCATACATGAATTGACTGTACTCTTTTCTTTTCATATCCAAATCAAATGACTTCAACTTGTTGATAACTTCCATGAGTTTGTAGTCAGCAAAATTTCTTTCGTGTTTTAACAACCTAACTTGTGGACTCCACTGTGGAAGAGAGTCCAAAAGTTTTATGACTTGTTCATGGTTTCCCAGCTGGTCATCATACTTCTAATGGTTGTTTGCCACCATTAGAAATTGATCAACAACATCAGATATCTTTTCATCTTTCATGGCTTCAAAAGAATCAAACCGACTTTGTGCCATTTTGGCGTTTTCTGATTCAAAATCGGCAGAAAACGACATTTTTAGTTAAAAATATTAAAATTCCCTTTAACACCCAAAACTAAAATTATTTTTCCAAAAATTGTTGAATGGTATTCTCCCCCTGAAAAAATACTTTTAATGTCTACTAAATGGTTACTAAACAACTGGGGTCAATTCGCTGAAATTTCACTAAATTCGCTGAAATTTCGCTGAAATTTCATTAAATTCGCTCAAATTCGCTGAATTTTCACTAATTTCACTGGCAAGTTCGCTGGTAATTTATTTTCTAATTTTGCTGGTAATTTCAGCAGCAGTTTCGCCTAGTAATGGCACACAGATGATAGTTTCGCTGGATAGTTTAGCCCAAAACTAGTTGAACTTTCGTTCAGAGAACAATTTGGCAGCAATTTCGCTGGGTTTGGCACACAAACACAATGAACTTTCGTTCAATGCATGTACATTCGCTAGGACAAAGAAATCAGGTCCAGAACCAAGAACTGTGCAATTTCGCTGAATGATCCCTTGTTTCGCCCGACGAAACTGTGTAGTTTCGCTGAATGATGTTGTAGTTTCGCTGGATGATCTGTAAATTCGCCCGACGTATCTGGACAGCTTTTTCAGCATGAAATCAATCGAAATTCATCCAAATCTCAATGAATTTGAGATCTGATGATTTCTAAAGCTTCCCACACCAAAATCGAGCAATCCTCAATCAATTTCCATGTCCAAAACAAGCAAATCAGATCGAAAATGAATGTAACAGTGAATTGTTTAAAAATACCAAAAACTCAATCAATCAAGAGCACAAAGGCTCTGTACCAAATTGTTGGTCCTCTAGATCGATATAACAGTGCAATTGATTAATAAACACAAACAAATCCCACTGAAAAACACAATATCAATGATATTTGTGTAAATATAAATCACACACAATAAAATATTGATGAACAATGATAAACACCTTAAGAACACTCAATAAACACTTGTTTGATCTGAATTGATTGCTAAAGATATTACCAATGTGAAAAGACCCTCAATCAATGGCTCATTCAAGCTCACTAACACACTAATGACTCTAGCTATATATAGTCTAATGACAATTAGACTTAATGACAAATAGCCCCTAGACTATCATTAAAACATAAAAATGACTTAAACATAAATAAATATATTTTGTTGACACAAAATATATTTATTAACAATAAACTCCTAGTCATTTATATCTTCAACGTCTCGTCTCGGTTCTTCATCTCGAACGCGTCTGTTTGACTTTTCCGATGACTTTGACTGTGACGTTGACATTTGTTGACTTTGACTATGTTGATAATATAGACTATCCTTTTCAGACCCAACACTTCTCCACCATCTCTTCAACAGATGACTCAACCTTTGCAGGACTGTCCCTGAACAAAGTGTCATCAATCAAGCTTTCCTGGTATCCTCCTTTTATCTTTCCTTCTTCCAGGATAATCACCTTAGTCTTCTTCTTTAGTTGTTCCACAGCCTTCTCATGCTCATCTAGAAATCAGGCAATAGCAGCAAGGCTTCTTGGATCATGCTTTCTTTTCTTTAGAGCTGGTTCCTTTTCTACCATAGGCATTTTGCATTTGGCCTTTTCAGTTAAGTACTTCCTCTTTCTGGAGTATGTATGCATACGAGGGTCAGAAGAAAAAGGAACAGAGGCTTCAGCTTCCTGTTGCTTCTTTTCTTTCTCAAGCTTTTCAGCTTCTTCTTTCTTTCTAAACTCTTTACACAGCCTCATTATGAGTTCCTTTTGTTCATCAGTCAATAAGATTGCAAGAACAAGCTGTAAGCTTAGTTCTTCTTCTAAAGGCACAGGGTTAGGGGGGAATCACCACTATTGGTTCAACTAGAGCTTTAAGATCTTTATAAAATCCTTGAAGTCTTCATCATAATGAATTCTACGAAGAATAGATGTCTAAGTCTTCATCATTTCTTTCATCTCAGACTCCTCATCAAGTCTTTCTTCAGGAGTTTGACCAGAATAAACAACCATGGCCATGCTTTCATCTTCTCCCCTAACCTTACTGTGTTGAGCTTGCTGAATAGTCTCAGTAATTCTCTGTCTCTTTGTTGGTGTAGAATCATCATCATCATTGCTACTCCCACCAGAGACATTTTCATCTTCTTTAGATTCTTTTTCTTGTTCAGTCCCATCATCCTTGTCTTTATCAGTTTCATCATCACCCTTCTCATCCTTTCTTTGGCCGATTCTTCTTTAATCTTATTTAACATCTCAAGTTTAGAAACTCTCTTTGTTAGAGCTTCTATCTGTCTATGTAAATCAGAGATTATATCAGTTTGGACATCAAGGAGATTCTCTTGTTCTTCCACTGTAAGAGTTTGAATGGTTGCAGCATCTAAGTGTCCACTGATTTCTTGTTTGGCCTATTCTACGGCTGTTTTATGTCTATCAATCTCTTTTTCTTTTTCTTCTTTATTAGACTGATATTTGGCTTTTAGTTCTTTCTCCTTCTCATCCATTTAAGAAGTCTAACTCTTATTATGCCAGACCTTCTATCCAAAAGTTTTTCCATTCTGGCTACCTTCAGTAATAGCTGAGAAATCATTTCATCCATAGCATCAGGACGGTTAACTTCAGATTCCGCAAAGCTTTTTGAAGGACTAGCCTCTAAGTGTATTTGTCTCTCAGGCCTTTGAAAATCACGATGATGATCCTCCTCATCCGTAGCTGATTCAGAACCATCTGATGAACTGGTAGATTCACCAAATGCAGCAATAGCTTCTGGTGAAGAATGGATAGGAGATACATGATAAGAGTAAATAGGAGATAATGGAGGAGAATGGGTAGGTGATGCTCTGGAAGGTAATGGTATATCAGTTTTGAAGGACTAGCCTCTAAGTGTATTTGTCTTCAGGCCTTTGAAAATCACGATGATGATCCTCCTCATCCGTAGTGATTCAGAACCATCTGATGAACTGGTAGATTCCCAATGCAGCAATAGCTTTGGTGAAGAATGGATAGGAGATACATGATAAGAGTAAATAGGAGATATGGAGGAGAATGGGTAGGTGATGCTCTGGAAGGTAATGGTATATCAGATTCTTGAACTAAAGGCACAGTGTGAAGATCACCACCTACATCAACTTGTGGTGACACTTGCCTAGTCTCTTAGTTGTTTAGCATGTCTTTAACAGTTTGTTGATCATAAGATATACTTGTAGGATGGCATTGTAGTGAGCAATGTCCCATTGATGAAGCATTGGATGAACCATGGATACATAGGAACATATGTCTTCTTCCTTCCTGAATGATGGAGATCAGGCCATTGAACACATAAGTAGACATGTTGAATTATCTGTTAGTGCATAAGGCACAAATAGCTGATGATGTAGTGATGGGGATGTCATTCTAACTAGTCTTCCTCTTTGATAGGCAATATTGGAATAGATGTAACAGGAACCTCCATTGTACGTCAACTAACCCCTTGACAATCTATTTTCCTTCAATACCCCTTCATAACCAATGTTGGCAAAGAAGTTCAAGATGTCATCTTATTCTAGTTCTTAGGGAGAGTTGGCATCATCCCAAAACTATAGACACTGTCTCATAGTTTGTTTAGAGATGGCTAATGTGTGATAATCAGTGATCCTTCCTGATATGGTCCTCACACTATCTACTTCAATCACTTCAGCTATTCCCCAGAAAGATCTGATAAAGTTCTCATAGATGATTGGTCTAACAGTTATGGCATTTGCTACTCTTGTTATCGAAATGAATATGATTATGTCACTTAAACCTTAGATTCTAGCACATTTGAACAAGGTATCCATGACATGTGGAGCTTGCTCCAAGTGAGGTTGCAATAGATTCTGCAATAGAGTCATGTGTTAGTAATGTATGACACTTATCAAATTATACAATAAGAGCAGGTTGACTTTTCTCAGTTGACTTTCTTAGGTCCAAAATTGAGAGTTCAAGGTTACTGTTCTATAGGAATTTGACCTATCTTTGATTTTGATGAATAACCATTTGTGTTATGTTTTTGCTTATTTTCAATCATCTTTATGTTTTCAACATCTTTTTACACTAAACATAGGATTTGATTTCAACATTTTCAAGTTTCGATTCCCCTGATCATTGAGGTTACCTAGGGTTTGTAAATCGGTGTTGTTTGTTATTCACATTAACATCTGTTCATTGAACTCGATAATGTCATATGAAATTCATTGAACTCGATAATGTCAGTGAAATTCATTGTTTATGGTTATTTTTGAGTTTTCTAAACCTAGGGTTCTATGTTCATCACTGGTTCATTATTTGACATTTACAAATCCATCGAGAATCACCTTTTTTCGATACTACTTTAGCTAAGAATCGAAATAGAGATAAAATGGAGTTGGATGAACAATCGACACACAAGGTTTAAGATGGTTTGAATGATTGATGAAGATCAGTGAGAAAAACGCTCGTCGTACTATCAATTCATTGAAATTTCAAAAGTATTAAATGACTCTCATTAATGTGCTTAAATAGTCGATTTAATTTCTATCTCAAACTTTAAAAGTGTAGTGAACAAATGCGGAAGTTTTAATTTTATGTTGTAGCAAATGCGGATGTTTTTGACTTGCACAAAACTTGTCACAAAACTTTAAACGACTCTATTTGTGTACTGTGACAAACGCGGAATCACAAAACTTGTCAAATTTGACCCTGTAGGAAATGCGGAAGAACATTTGGACTTGTCCACATTTACATCAGAACTTGCATTTTTGTTGCAACAAATGCGGATGAACAATTTAGTTGTCCGTATTTCTTGAACTTCTACCACATTGGTTAATGCTAATGGATGTTATTATTTTTGTGCTTTGCATTATCCATCTGCATTAGCTGAGGTTCAAAGACTTATCATGACAGAAGAGTGTGACCACTAGATTTATTTATGATACAAATACACAACAATGTTGTCCGTATTAATCATGTCAACTGCATTTGATAAATGCGGATGAACAAAACTTAACTGCATTTGGGAAATGCGGAAGAACAAAATTTTATCTGTATAAGTTTTCATCCATGATACTTCAGACATTGTTGTATGCATTTGTTTTGAAACAAATGTGGTTGACTTAACATGTCAGCATTAGTTTCACTTTGGTTTTTCTTGCACAAAACTATTTCCCGCATTGGTTATATGCATGGGTTACCTTCACCCGCATTAACCAATACTCTTACCCGCATTAAAATTTGAAATTATCAAAAATTAATGATTTTGCTATGGATAGTTTTGACTGTTTTTGCACTGATGCTTTGACTTTTATGAAGGAATGTGTGTTGCTTTGACTTTTATGAAGGAATGTGTGTTGCTTTGACTTTTATAAAGTTTTGACTGTTGCTTGGATTGTCAATTCTTGCTTGGATTGAATTGTACACCCTGTGTGGTACAAATTTCCCAGCTTTGACTGATCTAGGACTTTCGTGCTTCCAAATGTCTGCATACACTGAGATACTATGGTATAGCTTCCACACCAACACAATCAATTTTTTTTAATTTTATATTTTTTAAGAAAAACAGCAACTGTACAAAGTAATTAAAATAATTTTTGAGATTTTGCAAATATTTTATGTTTTTGTGAGTATTTTCAATAAATTTTAATTACTCCCCCTAAAGTTTATATCCATATGGGATAAAAACTTTAAAGATTTTAAAATTTTGAAAAATAAATGTTTTTTGTTTGATTTTCTTATCTGTACATGAAGAGGAAGTATACCTTACTTGGGATCATATCAATCTTACCTTTTACAAGTGCAAGCTTTGTTAGTAAAATAGACATAATCATGAACATATTGTAGGTATGTTTGTCCTCGTAAACTCATGCTTGGTTAATATTCTAATGCTTGTGATCTTTATCATGTTTTAAGTGGATTAAATATTCAATATGTACCTCACACTCAATTGCATGGCAAGATCAACCACCTGCATGAAATGCATGGTAGAACATTTTCATAACTTACATGACCAGGTCATTTAAATTATGAAACTCATTTGGTTTTGGGTAAAGGGGATCCACATTGGGATTCCTTTACTTTGATCCTTAAAATTATTTGATCTGTATTAGGATTCTTTTTGGCACTTCACTTTAGAAGGTGATCCTCTTTGGGATTCTTTTGATTTTATTAGTTCATCTATTTTGGATGTGTTCCACATTAAGAATCTTTTTGGATCATGACATCAGCACTTTGTGCCTATTTCTCCAGGTCTTTGCACAACAAAACAAAGGAGAAACTAATATGGGTGAATGAGATTCATAAGGCATCATTACCTGGTGTTTTAAGGTTACTACACATACACACTTGGATTAGCTAATACTTACTCATACATGAGATGATGGCTTCACGGTTTAATATGAGCTTTACTTCGTCACAGCATGTGTCTTCTTTTCCAAGCGGAGCCTACCCGCATATCAGATAAGTCATGTCGATCTTTCAAGATTTTGAAATAAGCACAGTGAATGATATAACGACAGTAATTATATCATTTCCCATTTGGAGTATATTTCAAATACTTCAACAAAAAATAACTTGTTTTTGTATTTTTATAATATTTGAATGTTTTTGCAAGTTTTAATTTTATTCAAGGTAAATCATGCCAATTGATTGAACTAAGAATTCAAACCGACTAGGGTCAAATGCCATAGTGACCAAATCAGCTAATTGATTGTCTGTATGAACCTGTATCAACTTGATTATCCCTTTTTCAGCACAGTCTCTCAAAAAGTGATATCTAATTTCAATGTGTTTGGTTTTCTGAGTGCTAAACTGGATTGTTTGTTATGAACATGGTGGTTGTGTTGTCAATGTGAATTGGTGTGTGCAAGAAGTTATAACCATAATCAAGCATCTGGTTTTGAATCCAAAGAATTTAAGAGCAACAAGCTGATGATACTATGTACTCAGCTTCTGCTATGGAAACAGACATGTTTGTCTGCTTCTTGCACTGTCAGGAGACTAGTCTGGGACCAAGAAATTGACAACCTCCAGAAGTGAACTTCCGATTGAAGTCGCATCCCCCGTAGTCACTGTTTGTGTAGGCAAAGAGATTGAAATCTCCCTCCTTTGGGTACAATAATCCAAGTGCAGGCTTGCCCTTGAGATAATTGAATATCCTATTTACAACATTTACATGTGATTCCTTGGGATCTGCTTGATATCTGGAACAAACACATACACCAAACATTATGTCAGGTCTGCTTGTTGTTAGATACATGAGTGACCCTATCATTGATCGATAGTGAGTCTGATCCACTAATTTGCCATCTTAGTCTAGACCAATCTTCATTTTTGTATCCATAGGAGTTCTGATAGATTGACAATCTACAAAATGAAATTTCTTCAACATGGATTCCACGTATTTTGATTGATTGATGAAGATCCCATCTGCTGTCTGCTGTACTTGCAATCCTAAGAAGAGTGTAAGCTCCCCCATTGCATTCATCTAGAACTTGGAGTGCATAAGGTCTTCAAAATCCTTACAAAGTTGCTTGTTTGTTGACCCAAAAATGATATCATCCACGTAGATCTGGACTAGCAGCATTTCATGTTCTTTTCTCTCTCATACTCTTGTGCAAGATGGAAAGATGATAGAGTCTCGTACACTTTCGTGGGGCTTGATGTAGGCCATACAAAGCTTTGTCAAGCTTGTACACCCAGTGTCAGAAATCCGGGTCCTCAAAGCCTGATGGTTGACTCATATAGACTTCTTTAGAGATTTTGCCATAAAGAAATGCACACTTTACATCCATTTGATACACTGTGAATTTCATAGATGCAGAGTATGCAAGAAAAAGTCTTATGGCTTCTATTCTAGCAACAGGTGCAAATACCTCATCATAGTCTATTCCTTCTTCTTGGGTGTATCCTTGTGCAACCAATCTTGCTTTGTTTCTTATAACAATGCCCCTGTCATCAGTCTTGTTTTTGTATAACCATATGGTACCGATAGGGTATTGTCCTTTGGGAAGGTCTACCAGCTGCCATACTTCTTGTTTCTTAAATTGGAGCAATTCTTCCTGCATTGCCTCGATCCAGTTGCTGGCTTGAAGAGCCTGTTTTATATTCTTAGGTACTGTTTGACACACAAAGCAAAAAAACAAACAGATGTTTGCAATACTTGACTTGCTTCTTGTCACCTTCTCATCTAATTCACTAATGATGCTCGACACTCGGTGATTCTTATGTTTCCTGGTGGTTGGAATTGAGTCACGAGCAATTGATACATCAAGATTAGAGACATTCAGATCATCTTGGCAAGAGGCACCTTCAAGTTGTGATGTAGGAGAATTATGAAAGTAATCAAACGCTTCACCAGCTTCAGCTTCAGTATCAGTAGCACTTTGAAGACTTTCATCATTAGCATTCACTATAGGTTCAACTGGCATAGTAGCTGGTTCTGTATTTCTAACTTCAATAGACGGTTCTGCTGAAGGAGTGGGCAGCGTACTAGGACCAGCCTCAGCTGAGACACTTTGATTTTGTACTTCTTGTCTAACAGGATCAGTTCACAATGGAACTTCTTCATCAGGTTGATTTGCAGAAGATGAAGGTATAAATGGAAAGTCATCCCTTGTCTCTACTATTCCAGAAGATCCAGCTAATTGTAGATTACCTACATTTAACAAGTGAAACTAATCTAAAGATTTTGTAAAAGAGTCAATATCAAACAACCAATCGGGACCATTAATTGACTTAGGAAAGGAGTGCTCATTGAATTGAACATTTGTTGATTCATCAATAATGTTTAATCTAGGATTAAACACTCTAAAATCATTTGAGACAGAGGAATAACCTACAAAGAATCCCTCATCAGACTTAGGAGCAAACTTTCGTAAATGATTTCGGGTGTTTAATATTATGACAAGACAACCAAATGACTTGAAAAATCCAATCAATGGTTTTCTATGAAAAAGAAGTTCATAAGGTTTTCTGTTGTTTTCTTTAACAATCAAAGCTTGATTTTGCACAAAACAAGATGTGTTGACTGTTTCATCCCAAAAGGTAATTGGTAGCTTAGCATCTGCTAGCATTGTTCTTGCTACTTCAATCAGTGTTCTGTTCCTCCTTTTAGCTATCCCATTTTGTTGAGGAGTTTTGGCTACACTGAATTAATGATGAATGCCTTTTTGTGTGCAAAATGAACTTAGATTTTCATTTTTAAACTCTATCCCGTTATCACTTCTGATTGATTTTACCTTTTGATAAGTTGATTTTCAATTTTGGTGATAAAATCTTTTATTATTTGGGACGCTTTGTTTTTATGAAGTAGGAGGAAAACCCATGTGAATCGTGAAAAGTCATCAATGATCACCAAACAATGAATTATGGTTCAAGACATAGGTATTATTCTTTCTTGGAGTCTTCAAGACAACCCATTCATCACGAATTTGAAATCCTTGTTTTAAAATGTAGCAATGAGTGTCAGTGAAGTGAGTAGAATATTTCTTGTCGTAGATCTGAGACACGCTGAGGAGATTGAAATTCAGTTGCCCTAGTAGTTCACTTTGTCAAAGCTCAACAGTCCATTTGTTACAGATCCTTCCCCAGTATTTATGTTACCTTGTGAGTTTCCAATGAACGCTACAATAGTTCCTTGTATATGCTTGATGTCATGAAGGAGGGAACTATCTCCAGTCATGTGCCGGGAGCATCCACTATCCACATACCATAAGTTGTCTGAATAGTAGTTTTAAAGAATCTGTGGAGTCCTTTTTGTTTTTATTTCATCAATTTCAACAGAGTTGTCTGAATAGTAGTCAAATCTTTCATCCCGGTTTCTATGTAGAAATTGGGCACGTTTCTTATTTTCAGAAATCACTTTTGTTTTAATTTTTGGGTGAGAACCAAGTGATTGTTTAATATTATGATTGAAATTTCTTTTGACACTCTTTGACTACCATTGATCATAAAAGTCATCATTAAAATTTAAAACCCGTGTTTGTTTAATGTGTAGACTTCTATATTTGACCATGTCAGTTGAAATTAGTGAAATAGGCTTGTTTTGTGGGATTCTCAAGCCTTTCTGTTTAAAGAAACAATCAGATGTAGTGTGATTTGTCATATCACATATAGAACAATACTTGTTGAAATAGCAGTTTTTAGTAGAATGATTGTTTATGTCACAGATGGAGCAATATTGATTAAAATAACACTTATATGTGTTGTGATTAGACATGTTACAAATATCACAGTACATTTGTTTATCTTTTGATTTTGATGTTAAGGCTTTATTTCATTTAATAGATTTTAGATTAGCCTTGGATTTTGTGTTCAATGAAGAAGCAAATTTAGCCTTCTTAGTTTTTGTAGATTGTTTCACAATTCTACTTCGCTTGGTCTTTTGAGACTGCTTTTGCTTCTTTTTTCCCTTGCTTAACTCCTTTTTAAATTGGTCTACATCCTTTTTATTGAAAATGTCAAAACCAACCCCCTGTTTTGACTTTGTTGATGAGATTTGTTTAGTTTTTACTTTTGATTTTTTAACCATGGGAAATTTTCCTTTGGATGATGGAGATGCTATTGAGTTGCTTTTGGATTTTAGTGAAGCCGTTTCTAATTTGCTTGAATTTTTAGGAGATTTAATTTGACTATCAAATCTCCTTTTAACAGAGGATTTCACTAATACTTCAGCATTCTTCACCACCTTGAGAGTTTCAGGGATGAATTCATAAATGGCATAATGGCTTTGACTGGGCTGTTTGGTTTCTTGACAACTACAGGTTTGTATGAGCACTCTTTGATTTTTATTGGGTGACCCAAATTGATTTTATCCTCATTGGTTTCAACATAAACACTTGGTTTGTTTTGAGGATTGGTTATTTGAGAAACAATTGATTTAGTTTCAATAACTTTAGGTTCAATTGAATTAGAATGACTGAGTGCCTCAGGCATAACCGTATAGTTGTCATTGTATGGAGATGGACAAGAATTGTATCCTACCCGAGTCATAACCTTTGGCTCTTTCTGTGAGTCAAGTAACTCTTGCAGCTTAGTATAAGAGAATTGAAACTTTTCAAGTTTCACTTCTGTAGCTGATTGCTCAGCTTTGGTTTTTGTTAACAATTCATTTAACTTCTCATTCTCAGCTGTTAGAGTGTACTTTTCACCATGGAGGTTTTCAATATCTGAAAGAAGTGATTTGATTTTAATTTCAAAACTTTTCATCTCATGTTTCAACAATTCATATTTGACATTTTCTTCTTTCATTTTAAGATCCAACTTGTGATGACCGTGCTGCACGAAAATAGGCATAACTTGGGCTATGAGTCTCCGTTTCTGACGTTCTACTAGTCGAAACAACCGTGGAAATGAACACTACGTCATGGATTAGCCCGTTATTTTTCCAAAATAAGGCCTCTAAATGGGTTTTCGGGCCACTTTTATGTTTTTCTCTAGTTTTCGGTTTTGTTTTAGGCTTTTGTTTGGGCCGTGGTTGTTTGTTTTAGGCCCGTTCGAACTTTTTTTTGTTATTTAAGTTTACTTGATGTAATCTGAAGGGACAGTTGAACATTTCGGTAATTGAAATTTTTTCTTTTCAAATTCGTGACTCTTGGGGTCGAATTTGGGGGTTTGGGGTGAAGATCATCACGGGCATTCGCAGAATCAACGTGTTTGGCTTCGATTTCATTTCGTACGCTACATCAAATTATGTTCTGTATATCCCTGTACTTCTTGAATACATTTGTCACTACAAAGATTGGATTTTACCTCAGATGGTATTGGAGTTGGACCATCATTAATGTGAGCCATGAGAGCATGATTTTGGAAGTGAGGCTTGACTTCCTCTGCATGTAGGCTCCAGTCATAGACACCATCTTGTCTAATGACAAGTACATTAGATGTTGGTTGGTTGCTTCCCTGAGTTTGATTTGTAAGTTGTTGTTTATTGTGATGAGTTTGTTGATGCTGATTTTGATGTTGGTACTGATGGGGATTGCTTGATTGAAAGCTTGAATTGGATTGAGATGATGGCTGACCATGTGAAGTTCTTTGGTAGTTGTTGCTACTTCTTCTGGGAGCATTGCATTCCCTAGAGAAATGGCCAGTCACACCATAATTAAGCACTTTACTTTGGATTTGTCATATCCAAGTTTTGTGTTCTCATTCAGACTCAGCTTCTTCCCTTTTCGGAAGAATTTTTTGGCTTTCATTGCAGTCATGGCCATCTGCCATTGCAAGTCCATTTCTTCAACATATCTGGATCCATTTCTTCAAGATCTTCCTGAATCAGATGTGCTGAACTAAGTCTTCCTCCCAGATATGCCTCAAAACTAGCAACAAAGGCATTGTAAGTTGCATTTTGCTCTTCAGATCTTTGATCACTAGGCATGCATGTGGGTGTTGCTGTAGATAGAGTTGAAGATGATGGCATGTTTTGTTATGAAGCAGCAATGAATCCAGTTGTTCTTGCTTGATCTCTGGAGGATAGAAAATCATCCTCCTTTGTCATAAAGGCATTTTCAACAGAATGAGTTTCTGATGGGAACTTGTATGCCTCAATGACTTGAGGTCCACTGAGATTTCTGCTTCTCTCATCTAACTCAAGAGCTTCAATCTTACCAACTATGATATCTAAGCTGGTGCTCTCCAAGTCAAGAGTGTTCTTCAGCATTGTGACATTCTGCTTCCAGCTTTAGGTAGACTGTGCAGCATCTTCTTGTTCATTTCCTTTTCTTTGTATGTAACTCCCATGATTTCCAGATCATTCACCAATTGTATAAATTGATGTAGCTGCTTGGAGATTGATTCACCCTTGGTATGATGAAATGTTTCATATTGTTACACCAGTTTGTCTTTGTTTATTTCCGTCACCTCACGACTTCCTTCACACATAATTTGCAATGCATCCCAGACACCTTTGGCTATTCCCTACTTTTGTAGTCTTTTGAGGACAATCATTTTCAAAGCCTGAGTAAGAATGGAGTAGGCTTTGAGATCTATCTTGATTTTCTTGTATTCCTCATCATTAAGATTTAGATTAGGATCCTCAATGGGAATTCTGATAGTTTTGTACTGAGCAGCTTGATCAGCATTGAGAGAAACAGTAATGTAGGGTCCTTTGCAGATTGATATCTAGTAGTTGGGATCCACACCTGTAATGTAATTTCTAAACCTTATTTTCCATTGCTTAAACTCAGACTTATGTTTAAGCATTGAAGGATTAGATGCATGACCAAGTTCAGAAAGATTAGCAGAATCCATTATGATAAACTTGTTTTAGATGGTTTGAATATTAATTAAGTTGATTTTAAGTCCACAATATTCAAACAGTCCAATGTCAGGATTTCTTGTATGGTTTAGGTGAACAACAGTAGCAGAATAGTCGATTTGATGAACAGTTCGTTGTTGAGTCGATTTTAAGTTGATTTTAGGTTAATATTTTTTATTATGAGTGGTTTTTATCTGATTTTTGTTAAGAATCAACAATTGAACAGTGTTCTTGAGTTTGTTGATTAGAAGACTATCAACGATTGATGAAGCTCCAAGTATTTTCAGTATTAATGTTTATTAGAAGTCTGATACATGCTAATAAACAACTCAATTAACAGTTCAATCGATTTCCGTTCAAGATCTGTGCTGATTTTGAGACGAATTCAAGAGCCGAGGCTCTGATACCAATTGACTGTGTCCGAGATGTTAATCTGAGTTGATGTGACTCAACTAGGATCGAATATGTTGATTGAGTCAATGATTATATAGTGGAAATACAGAATCAAAGAACATTTAATGCTGAAAATTCTAATAAATTCTTTGTAGATTGATGTTGGTAAACAAGATACAAAGTGTACTAGGGTTTGCAGCACAAAACAGAAAATTCGTCGCCTTTCATTTAGTGTATACTATTCTATTTATAGTCTGATACAATGCCTGTACAAAATGACTAAACTACCCTGACAACTATACATCAGAATACTAGTCTAAGTACAAAAGATATTCAGTATTTGTAAATGTTCATCTGCATTAACTAATGCGGATGTGTTTGGCTTCATCAACATTTCTTCTTTTGAGCTTTCGTATTAGGTATGTCATCAGCATTGATTAATTTGGATGACAAATACTTAAGCGCATTTGCTTCTGCACATCCGCATTAGTAAATGCTAACGAACAAATACTTAGCCGTATTTGTTCTGCCTATCCGCATTAGTAAATTCCGATGAACAAATACTTGACCGTATTTGTTCTTTGCTCTTCCGCATTGACTAATGTGGATAGCCGACACTTGTCTTCTTTTTCTTCTGTTTTCTTCACCCGTATCACTTCTTGGACTTGTGAGGATTTCCAACCAAAACAACCTTCAACCACCTCTTGAATTGGCATGTATGATCCTATCACAACAAGATAGAAGAGGCAAAGGCAGAGGAGAGGAAGGAGAGTATACCCTTTCTCTGTACTAGAGGCTATTCTTAGAAGGAGCTAGACCCTCATGACTATGATACGATCTTGTTCCTTTTTCACAAAGAACAAGATCAGATCAACAAAGAGAGAAAGAAGGCTTCCAGGTAGAAGCTAAAAGAGAAGAAGAAGATGGAGGAAGAGGCAAAACTTGCAGCTGCCAAGACTTAGGGTGATAAGTAATGGATGAAAGTCTACCTTAAAACCCATAGATTCACTGGCAGGCATGTGGGTCCCATGTCTCTAAAGACCCTACAGCGACATGTTAGTGACATAAAGGCTGACATTCGCTTAGGAAGAAGGCAGGAGGTACCTCTAAGGCAAAGTGTTAGAAGGATGGCACCAAACCAACTCCTAAACCCAAACCAGCACCCAAACCATAACTTATACAAACTCCTCACCACCACATCAAGGAAAAACAAAGAATATCTGCTTTCCGTGGTGCTGAAGACCTTGAGGACTAGGAAGAAGTGAAGTTTTAGTAGCATCAGCCTAGGGGGAGTTTGTTGGATCATATAAGGCTGGTGCAACCAAAACAACACTTGGAAAAATTTTGAAGTGCTAAATGAAGTGATCTTCCAAAGACAAAGCTGCTCTTCCGAAGCTAAGTTAAAGATCTTCTGAAGCTCAAAGTATAAAGAACTACAGAAGGAAGAACTCAGTCTTCCGAGACCAAGTTGTTCTCCTTCCAAAGTATACAACTTAGAGGATCCAAAGAGAAAGTCTTCCGAAGAATAAAGTCCGGAAGACTTGCAGAAATTCGGAAGAAGTTGTTACTTCCGAAGCCAAAATGACCTCGGAAGAATTTATTCTTCCGAAGCCATTTACCTTCATAAGAACCAACTATGAACCAGTGGACATAAGTATGGTTTGTCTGATAGCCCGCTGCAACTCTGATATACTGCATGGCGCTTTCCCACGCCCATGTAGTTGACCATACTTTAATCCACTATTCACTATTCTCAACTTAGTACAGTCGCCATTCTTAGTTGGTGACAAAAGGTAAGTCATGGACCTATCATGACTACCCAATCTAAGATATTATTACTTTATCTTACATGCTTTACTTCTAGCAATGTAGTATTTGCCTAGTTGTAAATTCCAGCTGGTTATTCAAGTATAACCGACAGTATATGTAGTTTCTCCATGTAAATTAGTAAACATGCTTCTAAGAGTCTTGTAATACTTAGTTGAGAAGTAATATATACAAGTATCTCGAAACCATTCTTGTGTTCTTGTGCATTTATTAAGTTATTATATTACTTGTGTACTTAGAAGAGATTCTACTTCATCAACTCGAGTGATATTAAGTGAGTTTGTGAGAATATCTTGTGTTGTGAGACAAACACCGATCCTGCAATCAACTTTCATGCTTTATTTAAATTATAGGTTTAAACTTATTTTTAGCATGTTTTTCTTGCTTTTTAAATTAGAAAATATTGGTTTTTGATGTTGATGTGAAGTGTTGACGTGTATTTTAGGTACTTTTTATTTTATATATAAATAACATGTTTTTTTAATTTTTTAATATACTTATATATTATGGAAATCCCGACCCCTGCGTATTCTCGTCCATTTCTCTTTTGATACAAAAAAAAATCCAATAATGACTTGATTTAATGGTTTATTGATTAAATTTGGGCAAAATATGCATAAGTGACCTAATTGAAATATTTTTAAATCTTGATTATTATTCTAGCATATTTCATAAAAATTAACACATGTTACTTAAAGAATATATAAATAAGGGGGAGTATTATAGAAGTTGCACTATTTTTCACTTCACTAATTTTTGTCCCACTAGACTTTTATAGAAAGGTCTTTCATGAGTAAATATAACTTATCAAGAATAAGTTAGGGGAGAAATACGTGATACACTCTTTTCCCCTTAGTTATAGTTTTGACTAATTGTGCTTTCCAAACAAGATTTTTAATGAGTCAACAACTCCAAACAAAATAATCTTGTAAGTAGAAGTAAGTGTTATAATTAATATTCAATTGTCGTTATCAATGTCATATTTTGAAGCCTATGAATGGTTACCTTTTTATCATAACAATATATTTGTTGTATTATAACAATAATTAACACAAGATTAGTGTTATAGCTTAAAAACATTGGAGAAAATTATGAGCAAAAAAAAAAGAAATGTATAACTTATGAAAGTGTATACAAGAAGTGCATTATATCATCTACATTAAGGTGGTATTTATAATACAAAGATGAATCATTTTGATAGACAAGTAAAATTATTTGATGGATAAGTAGTATAGGAAACTTATCCACAAGTTTGACAAAGAGTTCATCCGCTTGTTATGGTAATAGTTCATAATACTCCCCCTTGGATGAAACTATTCAAACTTCAAGGGTTTAAGTAATGCCTTATTAAAAACGTTGCTAAAGAAAAACCCAGTGAAAAAAAAAACTTTAGTTAAGGAAAAAAGAGTGCAGCTTATAACTCCTCTTCAAATTATCTTCTGGAGATCATCACATTATGTTTATGTGTCATACGCCAATATCATAAACGTGTTTTTTGAAAGTTGTTTAGGGAATGTCTTTGTGAAAAGATAAGCTAAATTGTTGCTAGATTGAACGTATCTCATTTCAACTTGTTTATCTTTAATAAGGTATTGAGTGAATGAAAAGAATCTTGGTGGTATATGTTTTGTTCCATCACTTTTGACATACCCTTCTCTTTCACTTGCAAGACACAAGCTGCATTATCTTCGTAGATTGGTGTTGGATTTCTATCTTTCTCCAAACCACATAAAGTTAATATAAATTGTATCTTAGATCTTAGCGATACACGTTCTCTTGAAGCTTCATGTAGTGCAATGACTTCAGCATGATTTGATGATGTTGCAACAAGCATTTGTTTATGAGAATGCCATGAAACCGTGAGTTCCTCCATTCTTGAATACGTATCCAATTTGAGATCTTGCTTTATGGGGATCAGCTAAATAACTTACATCTGCATAACCAACCAAGACTTCTTTTGAATTATTAGGATAAAACATGCCTGAATCAATAATAACTCAAAGATATCATGAAATATGTTTAATCACGCTCCAGTGCCTTTTAATAGGGGCTGAACTAAATCTTGCTAACAGCTTAACGGTAAATGAAAGTTTAAGGCTTGCACAGTTAGCAGGATACATAAGAGCTCCAATTGCACGGAGGTATGGTATCTCTAGGCCAAAAACATCTTCATTATATTCGCAAGGGAAAAATGGATCATTGTCAACATTGATCGATCTAACAACCATTAGGGTGCTTAAAGGATTAGCTTTGTCCATATTGAAATGCTTTAGGAGTTTCTCAGTATAAGTTGACTAATGCATAAGTATTACATTATGCATATGCTCAATTTGCAAACCAAGAAAGTATTTTTTTTTTCAACGTCTTTCATTTCATACTCTTTCTTTAGAAGAGCAATTGCCATATTAATTTTCTTTTGCATCCCAATTATATTAAGATCATCAACATACACACTATGATCAAATATCCTGATGTTTTCTTCTTAATAAAGACACATTGACTAATAAGGTTATTTCTGTATCCTTTACTTGTTAAATAATAACTCAAACGATTGTACCACATCCTTCCAGATTGTTTTAGTCCATACAAAGATCTTTGTAATTTGATGGAATACATTTCCTTTAGGGATTTCCATATAGATGTTATTATCTAGTGATCCATACAAGTAAGCTGTGACAACGCCCATAAGATGCATCTATAAATTTTTATATACTACTAAGCTGATTAAATATCTAAATGTTATGGCATCCATGATAGGGGAATATGTTCCCTCATAGTTAATCCCTAGCCTTTGTGAATAATCTTAAGCTACAAGTCTAGCTTTATACCTTGTAACTTCATTTTTCTCATTTTGTTTTTGTACAATAACCCATTTATATCCTACAGGCTTTACGGCCTTCGGTGTAATAACAATTGGTCCAAACACCTTTTGTATGTTAAGTGAATCTAATTCAAGTTGCATAGCTTCTTTCCATTTATCACAATCATGTCTATTTTGATAGTCACCAATTGATTTTGGTTCAGGATCATCATCTCCAATCATGATGTCACTTTCTACAAAATAAGAAAATATTTCATCAGTATTTTCCATTTCATCTCGATTCCACAAGATATTTGTGTGACGATAGTTAATTAAAATTTCTTTGTTATTATCATCCAAATCCTTCTCATGAGAGATTTTGTTATTTAGCGTTGCATCAAAATCATTCAATTTATGGTCGACTTCCTCTTCAAGAGGTTTCCTTTTTCAAGGATTTTTATCCTTGGAACTGATTGTTCTTCCGTGTTTCAAACGTCTCTGAGCTTCATGAGCCGTTGTGTTATTTATTTGCTTATTTGGAATCTCAACTAGAGCTGGAGCATTGGCAGTTGGTATAGAAGATTTAGTAACTTTGTTTATATCCGTAAATGCATGAGGTACTTAATTATCAATCTCTTGCAGGTGTATTAGCTTCAGAACCTTTGTCTCACATTATTTAGTCCTTAGATCAAGATACAATAATAAAGGAACGTACCATGCGACATCATTTTTTGTTTTTTCTTTTCTCCCCCTAATGTCGGGAAAACTGCCTCATTAAAGCGACAATTAGCAAAACGTGTTGTAAATAAATCACCCATTAAATGTTCATGATATCTTACGATGGAAGTTGATTCATATCAAACATATATTCTCAACCTTCTTTGAGGGTCCATTTTTGTGCATTGTGGTGATGCAATAGGGATATACATAGCACACCTAAGAATTCTAAGGTGGGAAATGTTTGGCTTGTTGCTAGAAACAAGTTGTAAGGGAGAGTATTTATAATTGTACTTGATTTCACATGAATTAATGATCCAACATATAGAATTGCAGACACAATGAGTTTTGTCCTCATTATGAATGGTCTAGCTATTAGTTGTAGACGTTTGATTAACGACTCAGCTAAGCCATTTTGTGTGTGTACATGAGCAAAAGAGTGTTCAATAATTATTCTTACAGACATGCAATAATCATTAAATGCAAGTGATGTGAATTCACCAGCATTATCAAGTCTTATCTTTTTAATAGTTTAATCAGGGAAATGTGCTCGTAGTTTAATATTTTGTGCATGAAATTTGACAAATGCTAAATTATGAGTTGATAAAAAAGAGACATGAGATCATCTACTTGAAGCGTCTATCATAACTATAAAGTTTCTAGATGGTCCGAATGGTGCATGAATTGGCCCACATATATCCCCTTGAATTCTTTCAAGAAACATAGGAGATTCCTTTTCACATTTCACAAACGAAGGCCTCATAATTAATTTTTCAAGAGAACAAGATGTACACAAAGGAATTGCAGGACCAAGGCAGGGTGGTCAATGCAACAGTTTCACAATGTGTGGAGAGTGTAAGAACACTTAGCAGATCAAGTAGGGAACCGACTTAAAGATAAAACAAAGAACACAAGTAATAGAACAAGAAAATAATAATATGGTTTTCAAGAATGTTGTATATTGCTCTCAAGTTCTTTTACAAAGTGTTATAAAGTTTAGAATCAAATGCCAAGTACTTGAGATACTTTGGCCATACTTTGAAGGCCAGCTGGAAACACTAATCTTGACAACAAGATCAATGTAGAGTCAAAAGGCAGATTGCCTTTTGACTGATGACTATGACATGCCATAGCTTACATCCTAATATATTACAAGAAGCATAAAAGTACAAGAGTGGAAAGTTACAGACTTTAAGACCATGTTGTACAATTGATGAAAGTATGGATGGTTCACCAACTTGTATAAGTTTGTGCATCTTCAGAGATGGCAGTGGAAAGTTGTTCAGCTTTTGTCAAAGGTAAGTTAGAGAAGGCATTTCTTCTTTGTCTTCTGAAGAAATCAGTCCCTTGGCTTCGGAAGACTTTGTCTCGAAACTTCAAAAGACTTCATCTTTGGCTTCGGAAAAACTGGTGTTTTGGCTTCGGAAGATTTGATACTTAGTGTAATTCATTGGGTTGTATCAAATCTTCTGAATTAACATCCTTGTACTTCAAATGTGCATACTGAGAGCTCTTTGGTTGCATCAGTCTCTTAATATAATCCTTACAAACTCCCCCTAGGATGATGCTACCAAAACTGAAGGAAACCTTTGAATCTTGATCTTCATCTGCTGACAGTCCTCATCAGAATCAAGACCATTCCCTTCATCATTAGTTGGGCAAGATTCCTCAAACTTTTAAAATACCTCCTCATCTCATAGAGATCATGCAGAGGAAGGTCAAGTATGGTTTGCCAGAAGTACACATCTTGACCCCCTTGATCTCTAGTGACATACCATCTATCTGGTTTAATGGCAAATGCCAAAGACAGGATGGGTCTCTCAGTAGTAAAAGGTTATACAATGAGTGGAATTTGTTAAGCAGCCTCTTGTTGATCACCCTCAGGATGTTTAGTTCTATTCTAAGATGTAGAGGTGGATGCCTTGGACTTCTTCTTCTTCTTCTTATCCCTTCTGATGGCCATCCTCTTCCTCTTTCTATACTTTAACTGAGAAGGCTGGCCTTAAGTACCAGATGGTCCTTATTTGTCCTTCTTAGTTGTGTTGTTTTCTTTCACAGATTCATAAGGAGAGGGATCAGGACCATGCTGTGGGTCAGAAGATGAAGCTGGCTAAGATGTAGTAACTAGGTTGTGTTGACTCTTGTGGTTCAACCTTGACCTCAGTTTCAGGTGCAACCTGACTTGGTAGAGAATGCAAGTCAACTAGCTCACCCCTTTTTATCTTTTGCTTGATCACCCAAATATGCTCATCCATTATGGATAGAGACATTGGACCAATTCTCCTTCACGAGAACACATAAAACTTCAAAAAGCTCACCATCTTCAGTCCGTCTACTGACTTCTTCTGATTGGCTTGGATGGTGGCTCTTGACTTTACAGCCTCTTCCCTTATCTTCCTCTTAGCAGCTTTTTGTTCTTTTAACACTTCTTGCTCAAGCTGTTTGAGATACTTAAATTCAATGTACTCCTAGGACAAGGGAAGTAGGTCTGCTACCAGATAGAGGCCTGTGGCACTAAGGTGGGTTATCATGTTTTGCCTATCTTGTTCCCTGCCTACCTAGGTTTCTTGTTCAGTGGCCACAGCCTCTATCTCAGGGCTTTCTTGAACTGGAGAGACGGTAAGAGCTTTGTATAATATTTTTCTCCTTCTTTCTTTTTTGATTTTGAGGAGCAATTCTGTAGCCTCAGTTTCATTCCTCTTTTTTAACACCATAGTGCCAGCTAGTGCATTCAGTTCTTCCAAGGAAAGAGAGATGATTTCATATATGTTGTAGTTCCTAGACCCCAAGTAGTTCAATCTGGCTGCCCTCAACTCATCCTCTTGAGTGTTTGGCCTGGGGAGAGCCCTGATTTCAGCATGCATGAAGCCAAGGGTCTCACTCAAACTCTCTCCCATTGCCTTCCTCTTTGTCTCCCTTTTCCCCTCCTTAATCTCCTTAGAGGTCATCTTCCTCTTCCCTTTGTCAATCATTGGCTTGTATGACTTAGGGTGGAGAGAGCTCTAGCATTCATTGCTTGGTGTAGATTGTTGGGTCTGATAATGATAGTCTATATTATCAACACAGTCAAATTCAACAAAGGTCAACGTCACTGTCAAAGTCATCGGAAAAGGCAAACACACGCGTTCGAGATGAAGAACCGAGACGAGACGTTGAATATATAAATGACTAGGAGTTTATTGTTAATAATTATGTTTTGTGTCAACAAAATATATTTATTTATGTTTAAGCCATTTTTATGTTTTATATGTAATTTATCTAATTGTCTAAGTCTAGGGGCTTAATATGTCATTAGTGAATATTATCACTATATATAAATTAGTGACAATTAGGTTTAGCGGCTTGAATGAGCCATTGATTGAGGGGCTTTCTCTTTGTAATATCTTTAGCAATCAATTCAGATCAAACAAGGGTTTTATTTGGTGTTGTAGAGTGTTCTTCATATATTCATCCATTTTATATTTGTTTGATCTAGATTTTACTCAAATATCATTGATATCTATGTTATCAGTGGGATTTGTTTGTGTTTATCAATCAATTGCACTGTATCAACGATCAAGTAGACCAACAATATGGTATCAGCACCATTGTGCTCTTGATTATCTGAGTTTTGTTTGTTTTTAGTTCATAGTCACTGTTCCATTCATTTTCGATCTGATTTGCGTGTTTTGGACATGGAAATTGATTGAGAATTGCTCGTTTTTGGTGTGGGAAGCTTTAGAAATCTTCATATCTCAAATTCATTGAGATTTGGATGAATTTCAGTTGATTTTGTGTTGAAAAAGCTGTTCAGATACGTCGGGCGAAACTACAGCTCTTCCAGCGAAATTATACTTTCATTCTGCGAGACTACATTGTTTCACTGGGCGAAACTAGAAATCTTTAGCGAAACTACAAAGTTGTTGGTCTTTGGATCTGGGTTCTTTGTCCCTGTGAAAGTACATGCGTTAAACGAAAGTTCATGGTGTTTGTGTGCCAAACCCATTTAAATTTCTGCCAAATTGATCTCTGAATGAAAGTTCAACTAGTTTCGGGCGAAACTACCCTGCGAAACTAGCATCAGCGTGCCACTGCTGGGCGAAACTGCTGTAGAAATTACTGGCAAAATTAGCAGCCAAACTACTAGCGAAATTGCCAGCAAAATTACTGAAATTTCAGGGAAATTAATTTCTGATCATGTCAAAAATGGCTTTTTCAGAAGTCTCTAACTCCTTCAAATCTGATAATCTACTATCGACACAAAGTCAGTTTGATTCTTTTGCAGCCATGAAAGATGAAAAGATATCTGATTTTGTTGATCGATTTCTGATGGTGGCAAGCAACCTTAAGAAGTATGATGACCAGCTGGGGAACCATGAAAATGTCACAAAACTTTTGGACTCTCTTCCTCCATAGTGTAGTCCACAAGTTAGATTGTTAAAGCAGGATGTTGTCAATTTTACCAATTTTATATCTGTCCAACCAACTTGTTGTGATACCTTAACTAAGAATCCACAAGTCATATCCTACCACAAACATCATTGGAGATGTTGAGATTGGAGTAAGAACAAGAGGGCAAACCCATGACAAAAATGTTTGTCTTCACTCTTGTTTCTTGTCCTAGATAGAGCCTAAGAAGATTGATGAGGCTCTGAAGGATGGAAGTTGGGTTGAACCAATACAGGAGGAGCTGCTTCAATTCAAGAGACAAAAGGCTTGGAATCTATGTCCTTTTCCTTAAGGGAAGACTACTATAGGTACTAAATGGGTATTTAGGAACAAGAAGGATGATAGAGGGCTTGTCATAAAGAAAAAGGCTAGACTATGCAGAAGCCTCTTGAAGATTAACATTTAGTCTTTATTGTCTTTATTAATAGTTTTTCATAGTTTAGGGACTTATTTGTAAATATATATTCCTTTTTGTTTTCTTTGATAGTATAAATAGCATAGATTATGTATTGTGTAAAAAAGAACAAAGACTAGGCTAGTGCACCTTAGAATCAGTTGAACGAATTGTAACTGTTCTCTACACTTGTATTTCTATGCTTTCTATCAATGAAAAACTTTTAATTTTTCTGATATGTTTGCATTGATTAGATTACTTGTGTTTTTTTTATTCAATTGCATCACAATATCATCACATATCGATCCATTTTGATCCTATCAAATGGTATCAGAGCTGTTGGTTCAGTGATTTTAGCTTATCAACATTTTGAGCTCTCTGAATCACTTGAATCTATGATTGATAAGGAATTTGATCAAATAATTGTTGAATTCAGTTGTGTTTCATCAATAAAAACATGATTTGAATCACAATTTCATGTTCAATTTGTTCAAATCTGAGAATTTGACCTAAATTTTGTTTGAACCTGTTCTTCATATTCGGACTGTATTTCAATCATAAGATTGAATTATTGTTGTTGTTTGTTGAAATTGAAGATGAAGGATTGATTATCGACCTATAAACTACTTAATTGGAAGTTTTTAGATCAATTCAACAAGTTTTGAAGATTAGGCACATTAGGTTAAAACAATGCTGAAAATTGCCTAAGTGTATAGGCGTTTGACAACAGTTTAGGCGTTTGAACACTATTCAGGCATTTTTGGTCTAGGCATTTTACCACTGTTGAGGCGCATTATAATCGTTTGGACACTTTCGAACTTTTCAGAAACTAAGTAATCTAGGTGCATAACCACTGTTTAGGCGCATTAGAACTGTTTTGGCATTCTACAACCCAGGCGCTTGACACTTGTTCAGGCGCATTACAACTGTTTAGGCGCATTATCAGTTGGGCATTTCAGAATTCTACTAAGGTAGTCCCTTAAGAGTTTCTACATTAAAGTTGGGTGTTTGACAACTGTGTGGGCGCTTCATCACTGTTTAGGCGCATCAACTCAACACTTAGAAATTTTTTCACAATTTAAAAGTCCAAAAATATTTTCAATTCATTGTTTTAATTCAAAAACTTAAAAAACATCAAAAATAAATCTTTTTCTTAAAAACAAAAATTCAAAATGGTTAAATCTGAAGATTCTGAGAACAGAGTTCCTAAGTTGAAGAACAAAGCTGATTTTAAGAACTGGTGTCTTAGATTGAAACATCATCTTAATTCTACTGACACTGACTTGTGGAAGTCAATAGAAAAAGGACCTAATATTCTAATTACATCAGATGGTCCTGATAGAGGTTTTGTCTACACAAAAGACTCTCCAGAACCTTATCCTGAAGATGGGTTACAAGGTGTTGATCTAAGAAAAGTAAAGAATGACATTAAAGCATATTCATTGATGTGTAAAGGATTACCACTAGAAGTCGTAACTAGACTTGATGGATATCAAACTGGATATACTATGTACAAAGCTTTGAAGATAATATGTGAAGGTGGTAAGGAGATTCAAGATCTCAAGAAGCAAAAACTAAAGAGGCAGTTAGAGCTGTTTGAGCATTTATCTGGTGAAACTATAAACCAAATGATGAATAGATTTGTGCAACTTACAACTGAGATGTCAACTGCTGGCATCAAAAATGATCTCAAAGATCTAAATTTTAGAGTTCTCAATGCTCTTCGATCCTTATGGAAACAAACAGTGACATTGTTAAAGCACACTGAAAAATTCCCTATGGATCTTGATCTATTGATTTCCAAAATTGAGTCAGTTGAGATTGATGAAAGCTCAAGAAACAATGATAGAGCAGCATCAATGTCTCAGTACAAATATGGCCACTTCTCACGGGAATGCAAAGCTCCCAAAAACAAAGGAGGGAATGGTCAAGCTAGTTCAAGCAATCAAAGATATCCACAACAGTCTTAGAAGACATTTCAAAATCCATATCAAAGTCTACCAATGCCTGAACTTAAAGATGAATCTAAGTCTTCTGAAGAGCCTAAGAAAGCTCTTGTCATGAGCATCAAGGATGGATATGACTGGAGTGAGTATGCAGAGCAGTTTACAGCTTACTTAACCTCTAGTTTATCTCTTATTGTAGAGGTTCAAGGTGAAGACTGGTCAGAAGAAAGTGATCCAAAGGCTGAAGATGACTCTGAAAATGAAGAAGAAAAGTATGACTGGAGTGATAAATCTGATCCTAAAGAGGATTCAGAAGAAGTTGCATTAATGGCACAGTCAAATCAACCAAAGGTTGAAAATTTATCTTTTAACTCTGAGACTACTTCACCTAAATATGCTGAAATACCAGCTGAAGTAAGAGAAAAACTATGCACCAAATCTTGCTTTGAACATGTAGAATATTACCGAACTTACTCATACAAAATTTGTGAAAAACTCAAGCAAGAGGAATTAATGCATAATAAACTTAAAAAAGACCACAAAATATCAGATGAAAAGATCATTTCTGTATAAACTTCATGGAACAAAACTTTGAAAGAACTAGAAATTGTTTCCAAACAACATGAAGAAATGACTAAGAACTTGGAAGAGGAGAAAATAGCACATGCTACTACACAAGTTGATCTTGCAAAAGTCAAAAATTCCAAAACAATTGTTGATCAACTGGTAAGTGAACGAAAGGTCAAACAAAAAGTAGGCTTAGGTTTTACACACGAACCAATGCCTGAATCTATAACAAACACTTTACCAGAGAACTTCAACACGCATGATCATTCTCTTGAAAATAAGGCTAAACTTAAAGCTTTCCAAAACAAAAACAACAAGATTTCTGATAGTGAAGAAGAGAAAACCAATGTTGAAATCTTTGAAGAAAAACATACTGAAAAAAATCAAAAACAGTCATCCGGTAAAAGTAAAATTGTATGAACCATGACCGAAAAGTAAGAAAATATTTGTTCCCAAAGAATCTATTTTGGAAGAAGTGATCATTAAAAATAACAAACAAAACTCCAAAAACAAAGTTAAAGCAAAACAAGAAGAAGGAACATCAGAAGATTCAAACTCTTATGGTCTAAATAATCCAGAGTTTATTAAATGGCAAAAAGATCAGAAAGAGAAAGAAACTGAAAAAGAATCTTCACCTGAAGATGTTCAATCTCAAATAAAATCAAGTTCTACAAAATCAAGAAACCAAAGAAGAAGAAGAAAATTGACTAAAGCTAAAACTGATTTAAACCAATAAAATTTGTGTCTGCTGGTACTTTGAACATGAACTTAATTCAAGAAGTTAAACAAACTCCTAAGAATAAATCAAACTCTGATCTGAAAACAGGTTCAGATTTGAAGTCTTCCGTTGTCATTAAATGAATTGTTTCTAAGGATTCTAAGAATGCAGTTCATGTACAAAAGTCAAAACTAAATATACAAAAGAACAAATTGTAAAATCAAAAACAAATTTGTCAAATCAGAAACAAAAGATTAACTTTTCGACGCCTAAATCTAAACAAGGATCATACGTTGCGTCAACATCAAAAGTTAATAAACGGTTGTTTAAAACACCACAAAGGTACTGTGAAATTTGTGACATGTATAATCATAAGACTGCTGAATGTTTTTTTAACAAATACTGTCACATATGTGATATGAGAAATCACTCAACAACATATTGTTACTTTAATAAGTACTGTACCTTCTGTGATGAAAGGACTCATAATACAAAAAATTGTTACTTTAGAAAGAGTTCGCCAAGGAAAGGATTTGCCAATACACAATTGAGCAAAGGCTATGTTAATCCTCAGTTTAAAAGAAATCAAACCGTTGGCTTTCAAAAATTAACTAACCAACCTTCCTTAGGCTTGAGAACTTCCAAATGACTCTTTGAGACCAAAACAATACATTCAAGATCAATTGATTCCAAAGTCTGTGAGAATGAATGATAAAAATTTTGGAAATAAAATTTTTTCAAAAATTGGTCACTCAAATGGTATGAATTTTCTTAATAATGATAAAAAATTTGTGAAAAATAGAATTGGTAAATTCATTAAATATAAGCCTGATGTCAATAAACTCCATTTTAAACAATTTACCATTGTTGATAAGTTTGGCAAACCCAAGACCATCTCGGCTTGGGTCGATAACTCAACTTAATTTTCTTTGTCTTGCAGGTATGCCCGAGAAGACCTATCAACACATGGTATGTGGATAGTGGGTGTAGCCGGCACATGACGGGCAACCATGCCTTACTTCAATAATTTAAGTTAAAAGATGGTACACATGTCGCCTTCGGTGGTGATACAGGAGGAAAAATCACAGGCGAGGGAACAGTATCCAATGGGATAATAAGCTTTGATAAAGTCAACTACTGCTCACAGTTGAACTTTAATTTGTTAAGCGTTTCCCAAATTTGTGATAAATCGTATTCTGTTCTTTTTGATAATTCTTTTTGCTACATTTTGAAGCCAGGTTTTCAGATTGGCAATGACTGGGTGGTTGTTAAAGCTATTAGGGATCGAGATGTATACGAGCTGGATATGTCTCAAGTTGATCCATCTACAGAAACAACTTGCCTTATTGCTCAAGCATCAAATGACAAAAGTCAGCTTTGGCATAGACGTCTCGGGCATTCCAACTTCAAGAATATGAACAAACTCGTAGCGGGACATCATTTATCGGCCTTCCATCAAAGAAGTTTGCCACTTCTGATCTCTGCTCAGCATGTTTAAAAGGAAAGCAACACAGAGCGTCTTATAAGCCCAAGCTGATAAACTCAAATTCCAAACCTCTCCAGATGTTGCATATGGACCTATTCGGACCAACAAATGTTCGGAGTATTGAAAAGAAATCTTACTCTTTAGTTATCATTGATGACTTTACAAGACTTTCTTGGGTTTTCTTTTTGCATGCTAAATCTGAAACGGCTAAATTATTAAAAGAGTTCATCATTAAAGTAGAAAATCAATTAGAACAAAAAGTGAAAATAATTCGAAGTGATAATGGAACGGAATTTAAAAATGCTAATACTGATAGATATTGTGCAGAAAAAAGTATTGCTCGTCAGTTCAGTGCTCCTAGAACTCCACAACAAAATGGAGTTACTGAAAGGAAAAATAGAACTTTGATTGAAGCAGCACGGTCTATGTTAGCAGATACCAAAATTGCAATCACTTTCTGGGATGAAGCCATATCCATAACGTGTTTTGTGCAGAATCGTTCATTGATTGTGAAAGATAAACAAAGACTAGACTAGTGCACCTTAGAATCAGTTGAACGAATTGTAACTGTTCTCTACACTTGTATTTCTATGCTTTCTATCAATGAAAAACTATGAATTTTTCTGATATGTTTGCATTGATAAAATTACTTGTGTTTTTTTTGATTCAATTGCATCATAATATCATCACAGATCGATCCATTTTGATAAACAGAAAACTCCTTACAAGTTAATGTTTGACAGGAAACCTATGATTTTAAATTCAAGTGATCAGCTAGAAAATTTTGATGCAAAATTTGATGAAGGATTTTTCGTTGGATATTCATCGATTTCAAAAGCTTTTAGAGTTTGTAACTCTAGGACAAATGTTATCCTTGAAACTTTCAATGTTAAATTTCTTGAAAACTCTTTTCCATCAGTTGCAAATGGTCCAGCTTGGTTATTTGATTTAGAATCTTTGTCAAACTCTTTCAATTCTAACTTGTTTGAATCTACAGGTCAGAAGAAGAAACAAGAAGGAGATCTCGGATCATTCAGCGATGATTCTGATTCGGATGATATGGATGACTCAAGCCCAGATTATCCATTTTTCTCTTTTATGAAAGATCCTATATTTCAGTATGAAAATCATGATCAATCTCAACAAGCTCAAGAACATTCCTTGTCTGAAAATACCAATGTTTCACACCCTATTCCTCATGATGGTCCTGAAATTATACAACCTGAGTCCAGAACGTCATCGATCTCTGATGATGTAGTTGTTACGGATAATCTTGATTACTTTATCAACTCACCGACTTAAGTTCCTAATTTCAATCCACATTCTTCAAACTTATTGCATCAGCTTTTCGACTTGAACCAATCTAATCTAGATGTTCATGTTCAAGTGAATGAGATTCCAACATCTCGTGTTCATAAGAACCATCCAACATCTCAGATTATCGGTCCATTGAATAAGAGAACGAGAAGTCAATCAGAACAAGCAAACCTTTGCTTATACTCGTGTTTTCTATCTCAAATTGTTCCTAAAAATGTCTCAAAGCGTTAAAGGACAATGGTTGGATTGAGGCAATGCAAGAAGAATTACTACAATTCCGCAAACAGGAAGTGTGGAAGCTTGTGGATTTACCTGAAGGAGAAAATGCCATAGGCACAAAATGGTTGTTTAGAAACAAAACAGACGATTGAGGAATTGTTGTTCGCAACAAAGTGAGACTCGTTGCACAAGGTTACACCCAAGAAGAAGGAATAGATTATGATGAAGCATTTGCTCCTATTGCAAGACTTGAATCAATTCGTGTCTTCCTGGCTTATGCATCATTCATGAAATTCAAGGTGTACCAAATGGACGTTAAAGGTGCTTTCTTATATGGACCAATCACTGATGATGTGTATGTAAAGCAACCTCCAGGTTTTGAAGATTCAGAATATCCTCATCCTGTGTACAAGCTTAGCAAAGCACTGTATGGTCTACATCAAGCTCCTAGAATCTGGTATGAATCATTATCACAACATTTGATTCAACATGGATACACGCGAGGGAAAATCGATCCTACTTTGTTTATTAAGAAGGATGCTGATGATCTCTTATGTGTTCAAGTGTATGTTGATGATATCATATTTGGTTCTACAAGTCCAAAGTTGTGCAATGAATTTGAAGAAATAATGAAGTCTCGTTTCCAAATGAGTTCTGTGGGGGGAAATTAATTTTTTCCTTGGTCTTCAAGTGAAGCAGTCTGCAGATGGAATTTTTATCAACCAAGAGAAATTCATTGATAAACTCTTGAAGAAATTTAAACTGCAAGATTGTTAATCCATAAGAACTCCAGCTTACGTAAATTCAAAGATTGAACCTGGTCCAAAACAAAAATTTGTCGACCAAACTTTATTCAAATCCATGATTGGTTCTTTGATGTATCTTACTTCATCTAGACCTGATATAATGTATGTTGTTTGTGTCTGTGCCAGGTATTAATCTGACCCGAAGGAATCTCACTTAATTGCTGTTAAACGAATATTCAGGTTTCTCAAAAGAAAACTGGCTTTAGGGCTATGGTATCCTTATAAAGGAAACTTCGAGTTACATGGATATACAGATAGTGATTATGGGGGATGTTGTCAAGATCGTAAATCTACGACGGGTGGTTGTAAGTTTTTAGGTCCCAGATTAGTCTCATGGCAATGTAAGAAACAAACAAATGTCTCTGTTTCAACCGCAGAAGCTGAGTACATAGCTGCTTCAGTAGGATGTTCTCAAATCCTTTGGTTAAAAAACCAACTGCTGGATTACAGGTTCAATTTTCTTAAAACCCCTATTTACATTGATAACACTGCTGCTATGTTTATTACAGCTAATCCTATCCAACACTCAAAAACAAAACATATCAAAATTCGATATCATTTTCTCAGAGATAACTCTGAAAAAGGTTTAATCATTTTGATTCAAATCGCAACTGAAAAACAACTGGCTGACCTATTTACAAAAGCCTTTTTACCAGGTCGATTTGAATATTTGGTCGAGTCAATTGGACTTATTAATCATATTTAAAAACTGGTTTTGAGTTTAATTCAGTTGTTTGAGTCATTTAAAATGATGAGAACCCTCCCTTAGCTTAATCTTGAATATAGAGAAACTGTCAAAGTTAACTGCCTGATTGTATATATTGTGTGTGTATGTTCAGTAGAAAATGAAAAAGCAAATACAAAAATAGAAAATTGCAAAATCAAATAGAAAAATATAAAACAAAAACACAAAAATAGAGTTTTTCTTGCTAGTTAAGTGTTTAGGACTGAATTTGTCTTTGCAATTTGTGAGAAATGATAAATACATTAGTTATGATCAGTTGCATACTTCACTCGCTTCTAAAGTCAGACATGATCAGATATGATGTGCAGGTAAACTCATGCAATTATACTAAAAAAGTAAATTCTTGGGATCAAACTAAATCACTCATGTATTCATATTTGTCCATTTTAGTACCAATGAGTAGTGTTGACTTCTCAAATTGATTGCTTGTTAAGTCATAATCTCACACCTGATGGCGATATGAATAACCAATGAGCTCTAATAATTTAAGGCATCTATTCATTTCTCTGTTATGAGTCATCCTAGACCTGAAGTGACAAGATATCCTTTGCTGTCAGTAATTACAGACCTGGATATTCTCATTTGATGCAAAAGATGCCAATGTGCACAATCTAAACATGAGATCTGGTTATAAGTATATGTCAGGTTAACAAGTTGAGAAAGGTGATTTCTTGCAGATCTTTATGAGGGTTGAACTCTCTAAGTCTAAGTGTGACTTACATAATGTCATATCTAATTGTACCTTAATCAATCCAAGAATTGAAAAAGTAAGTGTGCTGAGTATCTTGCCAAAAGCACTCATTTTCTGTCCCTAGATCTCGTGTCTCCTTTGCTGCAGAAATGCTGACCTGGAACACACTTGATCCAGATTTAATAACTGTCTATGACTATCCATCATTTTATTTTGTTTTAATGTGCTGATCTGAACTAATATGATCTCACTGTAGGCATGTGATTCAATTGTATATAGTAGATTTTTATTCTGCTTTAATTTTGATTTTTTGCATGATTTTATATGTGCAGGCATGTTGATAATGATTAGTTTTCTCTTCTTACAAAAGCAAAGAAACTTCTAAGTTTGTAAAACATAAAAGTTTAGGGGGAGTAAAAATGAAAAAGAGAAAATAATTGATTTTCAAAAAGTAAAAAATCAAAAATAAAGTGTTTTGGATAAAAGGATGAAACTGAAATTTCAAACATATGTGTGTTTGACATGATGTAAAAATGAACCTGTAAATCATTTAAAAATGGAAAAGCTTCTTGCAAAATTTTAATATGAGACTTTTTGTTAAAATTAGAGACTAAAATGACGGGAAATTGTTTAAAAAAATAAAATAAAAAAATTTTAAAAAAAATTAGTATATGAACAGTACTAATACGTTTAAACAGTATTCAGGTGGAAGATTTGAAAATTACAAGTGTTAGACTTATGGAAGTAATCTCATGCGCCTGAAGAGTGTTCAAAAGTCCAAAATAGGAGCATGATGATTTTTTAGAAATTTGTACAAGTTTGGGCGTTTCAGACAACCTCGTGCTCCTAAACAGTTGTCATATGTCTGAAATTTTTGGTTAAGTGTTGGGCGTTTTATCCATACTCATGCACCTACACAGTACCAGGCTTTCAAGAGTTGGGCGTTTTAAGTGAAAAATTACCAAGTGTTGGGCGTTTCAGTTAGTCACATGCGCCTGAATAGTGCAAAAGCGCCTAAACAGTGCATATGCGTCTGAACAGTGCCCATGCGTCTAAACTCCATGCGCACAAACAGTGCTCATGCTCCTAAAAATCAACCCCATGCACACAAACAGTGATCATGCGCCTAAAACTTTTCACTTAGTATAAATACAACACTTGTGAATTTCATTTCTTCATTCACTCAAACTCTCTGTTCATCACCCGAGACACTCCCAAACACCATCGATTGGTCAGTTCATCATCTCAGATTGTTTTCGTGCATATTAAGTGTTCGATTGATCATTACATTGAATATTAAATGTAAGTTGATGATCAATATCATCAAATTTCAGGTTTTCAAGTTCAAAATTGAACAGACGCATAACCTCTATGTGGGCGTTTCAAGCCCTAGATTTGAACTTAGTGAAATTTTGAAAAGATTATTGAACTGATAATGATATTGAATGCTGATCAATGATATAAATTTGATTTTGAATAGGTTAACTTGATTGAATCCATGTTCGAAATCAAGCTTTCTTGATGATCCTGTTCATCAGCCAAAGCTTTGAAGATGAACAGTCATAAATAAATTTAAAAGTTAAAAAATATATATTTTTTTTTGGTTAAAAAATATATTTTTTTTGGTTAAAAAAAATTATTTTTGTAAAAAGAGATTAAGAAAAGTTGAAATCAGTTGAATGGAATTAAATTTGTGAATAATATAAAACTTTCTCATAAAAATGAATTTTTAACACATAGGAAATTTTAAATGATTAATTCAAATTTAAAAATAGATAGATGTTGATAAATTCAAAAATTTCTAACTCAATGTGTTTTATGACTGCAGATGGCTGAACTTAAGTTTGAACCTAAGTATAATGTAGCAGCATTTCTAAACGAAGATGTTCGGGATGCTACATGCTATGAAAAGATGATTAGATTCCTGTTAAGGACTAAGTATGTCTATGCTATGTGCTATCAGCCTGTGATTTATTCCAGACTGATCAAGAAGTTTTGGACTACTGCAACTGTTGAGATCATGAAGAAGGGAGAAAAGTTTTAAGAGGATTCATAACCAATGAAAGAATGATTGAAGTGTCAGAAGAATCCATTAGAGAAGCATTAAGGCTTGGAAACAATGACCCTGAAGACTTAGCAGAACTCTCATTTAATGAATGTAGAGAAACCTTTATTGCTATGGGTCATCCAGATAATTTTCCTAATAAACAATTTTTCAGAGCCCGTGTGTACAATCACTGGAAACTACTATGCTATATATCCCAGCATAGCATGTCAAAAAGAAGTGCGGGTTGGAACCCCTTTCCAGTTGATATAGCCTCACCCATTGTGGATCTTGCAACAAATAGAAGATTCAACATGGCAAAATGGATTCTTAATGGATTTATTTTCAACTTGGAGAGAGGGATCAGGAATAAATACCTGATGTACCCAAGATTTCTACAGATGATTATAAATAAAGCAAATCCTGACTTTCATGCTTATGGAGTTAGTGTAGAAGTTTTATTACTGGAGCATATGAATGAAATGACTTATAAAAAGTTGGCTATGGTTACTGGTGCTCAGAACATTCCATTGTTTGAATATATGAGAGTTGTTGCTCAAGATAATGTGAATATTAATGAAGAGCATTTTCATCTTATTGAAGATGAGCCAGTTGACCCAAATGATCTTATTGAAGAAGCTCCTTAAAATGAAGATGATGATGATGAAAATGAACATGACAATGATGAAAGTTCAAGTTCTGATGATGATGATGATAATAATAATGGTGGTGATGATGGCAATGACATGGAACAAGTAAATGAAGATGTTCATGAAACTGAACAAGTTGAAGATGTTTAGGAAGTTAAGCAAGTTAAAGCTAGAAATGAAGAAAGTCAAACTATTGAGGAGATAGTTAATATGATTGAAGAAGCTATTGAAACAGAAGAACAAACTAAAGTTAATGAAGATGCTGAAAACTTTGAAGTATTTGAAGATGTGATACATGATGATCCTATAAGTTTGAATCAACAGGATACACATGTGGTGGGAGAAACAAACTTTCAGTTGATTATTGATGAATTAATAGAAGAAAATGTTAAGCAAGTGAATCTCATTGAAAAGTTAATAGAAGAAAATGAAAAATTTAAGGAGGAATTACAAAAGAAAGATAAAGTGACTGCTGATTTAGAGAAAGATAAAGAAACAAACCTGAAAAATTTTGAAGTCATGATGAAAGATTATGACCTAATGGAAGAAAAGTTCAAAAAATTGAAAGAAAACAATGTGGTTTTAAAAGAAGAATTCAAAAGAATGAAAGATAGTCTAAAATCTTCGTCTCCTGAAGTTATGATAGTTTCTAAAGTTACTCCAATTGATGTTGAGAAGATATCTGAGGTAGATAAAGGAAAAAGAAAAATTGATGATGTAGACATTTCAGTTCTAGCTGAACCATCAACAAAAATACAAAAGATTGAGAATGAAGGTGAAAGTAAAAAGGAAAGTAAACAGATGTATATGAAAAAATTGAAGCTCTTGATGATTTGGAAACTGAATTTGCTGATGATTGGTATAATGAAGTTCTTGAAGATGAAGACATAGTAGAAGCCAACTACTCACCAATCCAGGAAACAACTGAAGTCATACCTGTTGATATTAAAGATAAGTACAATTACTTGATTAGAATGAAATACAACAGAGTATTTTTGGATGGATTAACTATCTCACAAATAAATGAAGAGTATGAAAAGTGTATAACCTCTGAGTCTGTTGCACCTGTTGATCCGGATAAGATAGTAGTAGAGCATGGAGAATGGAATCCGCTTCAAGAAAGTATCAATGTTGAAGAACTTTCAACTTCTGAGTTACACCATCCTGATCCAGATGATATGAATGTAACTGCTTTAAGGATGTGGTTACAATCACGTAAATATCCTAGGAAGAAATTAAACAGACTTCAAGCAGAATCTTTTAGGAACTTGGTGAGAAGTTTCCAAGAAACCGAGAAACAAACAAACAAAATGATAGTCCTCGACATGGACAACCCATAGTATCTCGAGATCACAAAGAGAACAAGAGTTTTAAAGCCTCAAGAGATCATAAACATGGAGTTGATAAGAAGTGGACATGAAAGACGAAAGGAGCTAACGAAGTTGTTTCCAGAAAATGAAATACAAGCATACCAAGTGTCCATTGAGTAAAAGCAGCTATGGAACAAAGCTCGAATAGTAGGAGATTTAGTACGAAATGTTTTACAAAAAGGACAATCAATTTCACAACTGCTTAATGCAATGATTGTTCCTGATAAATCAAAAGAAATTAAAATAGTAGCTTGGAAATATGATGAAGTATTTGATGCCTTTTTGATCAAGAGAGTAAATGCTATATGTGATGTTTATCACTTTTACTCAAGCATCATTGAACTACCTGTGCAAGACTTGAAAGAGCTGAACAAACTTCCTTTGATTAATCCAACAAAAGCTGGTGGTGGTGAAAATTTTGTTCAATTGATAAATCGGGGAATATCAAGGATGAGTTCATTTCTTAAAACGAGATGTGATCAGGAAGATAAAGAATACTTTCAATCATTGAAAAGCAAAAGAAAACTTGGAGAAAAAGGTGTAGAAGAAGATGTATTTTTGGATGCTTTTAGTGATAAATACTTTGATAAAGTAACAAATCCTGGTCTGAAAGTGATTGATGGCTCTCAAATGACAAAACCAATTCTACAATGGTTTTATAATGTTGATACATTTGAGTTGATGCTTGTTAGTGATGGAAATGATCTGCCTAAAATAAATATTGAATTGATGTGGCTAGTATGTCATGATCCAAGTCGGGTCATACCCAATAACGAGCTAGACAAACACCAAAGATATTTGTTTTATGATATGATCATATAAATAAATATTAACACTTAGAATATTTGGAAATTGGGTTTCCAAACATTTACACTTGTGTTGTATATAAATTATATGGATAATTTATTTCAAAGAGAGAGGAATATTAATTCATCCGCATTCGTTTTACTCAGCCGCATTTGATGTGGTTGAACAAATGTGGATGATGTTTACTCACCCACATTCGTTTAACACAGCCGCATTTGATGTGGTTGAACAAATGCGGATGATGTTTACTCATCCGCATTTACAAATGCGGGTGAACAAACCCTGTCCGCATTTGTTTTGGAACAAATACGGATGAGCATTTCTGGAAATGCTGATGGAAACATACATCCGCATTAGCTAATGTGGATGACCATTTGCAAATGCGGACGAATTACTTCACCCGCATTTACAAATGCGGGAGAACAACTTCATCCGCATTAACTAATGCGGATGTTGTTCTGAGAAATGCGGATGGGTTAAGGGGCTGGGCCCCACCCACTTTTCTCTCCTGAACTTTATGTTTCCAAGGACATGCAATATAAGATGGCTTGCAGATCTCTCTAAACTTATGACATAAGAACACGAAAAGTGTAAGAACCCTTTTTCTCTCGATCGGTCTAGAGAAATATAAAAGGGAGTTGTATAAGTGAAAATCCTAGCAACCGGTGTTCTTGTTGGTGGCTCGTGGGTAGACCAGCTTGAGGCTTCTTGCTTTAGGAGCTGCCATCCTCGTTCACCTCCTGCCGACCTCATTGTTGAAGGTAGTTCTTCTTACCTTCTATGGTTGTTTGTAAGCATGATTTCATATATCGATCCATATGGGTTTTGACTGATTTTATATAAAAATGTTTTATATATAAATTAGCTCACTGTAACAAGTTTAAAATCATATATATATATATATATATATATATATATATATATATATATATATACATATTTTGCTACGTTCTTCTATTTTATAAGGATAAAATAGATCTTTTTAACTTGTGAAAAACCATCAATGGTATCAGAGCCGGTTATATGGATACATACTTCATTTGGACTGAAAATTCGGTTTCTTGGTGATGATTCACCAAAAGCCGAGAGGCTTCAACCCTAGTATCCCCTATTTTTCAAGATCTATTTAGACATGCATATAGGAATCTTGGAAAATTTATATCATTTGGATGATTTTGTTTTGGAAACAAAACCATGGTTCTCGGCTATTTATGCTTCAACCGAGAGCTATGGTTCAAGGGGATGCTTTTGGATTTTGCTTACATATGTGGATATGTATTTTATTTGTTCATAACCAAAGCCGAGACCTATGGATGAATGTGTTGTGATTTGTTTTAATTATTCAAATGGTTTGTAATAATTAAACATGTTTATTCTTCCTATTGGGTATGTAATTTATTTATTTTTCATTTGGTATGTAAATAAATAGGCTAGTTGCACTCACTTTTACTAGAAAAATTGTATTTAGAATATGTTTTGTAAAAGAAGATGCAACAAGACTATCTTTCTCTGTTTTAATCGAAAGGAAAGATGAAGGCCCAAAGGAGTTTGGTGCTGAAGTCAAAGCCTAAATGGAGACCCAAATTGATTGGAAGAGTCACAACACAAGGTGGACACTTGAAGCATTTGGATGCGGGATCAAGTGGGAGTTCACCGGCACAAATGTTGTGTCATTTTCACCCTTAGAAACGACTTTATTAACTCACTTGTTTCGGTCAACAAGTGATGTTAAGCTTAGATGGCTACGGTTATGGACTCATGTGATGCTTGTGTGGTTGTTTTATTATTGTTTTGTGATATATGGATATGCATGTTTAAACAATTTAAAATCAACAACAAGCATAAAATTGGTTCTTATAAAACATTAACATGGGTAATAAAAGGGTTTATTAAAAGTTAATGTGTTCACAATAAAATTGGTTTTATTGAAAGAACCTTGAAAATTGTTTCACACTGGTACCACACATTTGAATGCATGCAAATGTTAGGTGCAAAATAGTTTTCAAAACTAGAATTAATGAAAACTAAAATCCCTTTTGAAACAAGTTTAACACCATCCTTTTACACAACACTCGAATCACTTGGGAACTATTTGTGGGATAAAGGTCACCCAACCACTCTTAGGGAACTTGTGTGTTTGAGGTGGGGTTAACATATTTGTGGAATAAAGGTCACCTAACCACTTGTATGTGTAAACTCACACGTGTGTGTAAGTAGGACAACTTGAGTTGGAAACCATGTAAATAGGGTCACCGAAGCATGGTGTACAATGGTGTTGATGGGATTAACATGCCAACTAAACATAAAGATGTTTAACCGAACCCATAAAACTAGAAGTTGCAAAGGGTTGCAATTGTCAAGTGTTGACTACCTTGTTAATTTAAATGATGGGATAAAGGTCACCTAACCATTATTTAAATGCAACGTTGGATTCTAGATTTTAATTATTAATTGTCTATGAGACATGAAAGGGGTATTAATAATTAAAGTTTTATTTTCGAAAATACTAAAAATGAACTTTGTTTGTAGAAATGGCCGCCAACAACAACGCTCCCACCCCGACCGTCCATAACCTATCACTAAGAACTATATTAGAAAGGGATCGTCTTAACCATAATAATTTTATGGATTGGTTTTGTAACTTGAGAATTGTTCTCATGCAAGAAAAGAAATCTTACGTACTAGACGATCCCATTCCCGACGAACCCAACGTTAATGATGTTGAGGCCTATAACGATTGGGTTAAGCACACTGAGGATTCTGTGCAGGTTTCTTGCCTCATGTTGGGAACTATGATTCCCGAGCTCCAAAAGGATTTAGAGCATCATGGGGCATATGACATGATTACCCAGTTGAAGGAAATGTTCCTTCAAAAAGCAAGGGTAGAACGCTTCGAAACGGTTCGAGCGCTTCATGCATGTCGCATGGAAGAAACTCAATCGGTTTCATCTTATGTACTTAAGATGAAGAGCCACATTGATCGCCTTGAAAGGCTAAATTGTCCCATCTCAAAAGAGTTGGCCATGGATTTGATCCTTAATGGCCTAACTAAACGGTTTGAGACGTTCATCATGAATTATAACATGAACGGGTGGGACAAGAGCATTGGTGAGCTTCACGCAATGCTCAAAACGGCCGAGGCGGGGATGGGTAAAAGGGTTTTACCCGTCCTCACGATCAATGAGGGAGGCAACAAGAAAAGGCAACACCCTGATCCCAAGGCAAATGTTGCTAAAGGAAAGGGATACATCAAAGGAAAGGGTAAGGGAAAGGCAAGAACTGAACCTCCAAAACCAAAGCTTAAGAAGCCTAAGGTAACGGAGAATGATCCATGCTTTGAGTGTGGTGAGATAGGACATTGGAAGAGGAATTGTCCAACCTATCTCAAAGGGTTGAGAAACAAGAGGGATGCTGGGCAGACCTCAGGTACAACTTTCATGATTCATATTGAATTGAATGTTATTTCTTCAAACAAATGGGTATTGCATACTGGATGTGGAACTCATATTTGCAATTTGTTGCAGTGGTTCAAAAGAAATAAGCATTTCAAGAAGGGAGACTCAAGTCTCTACATGGGCAACGGAGCAAAAGTTGATGTTGAAGCCCAAGGAGACTATGTTTTGAAGCTTCCAAATGGTTTGGAAGTTGCCTTGAAAAACATCTTGTATGCTCCTAGTTTGACTAGGAACATAATTTCTGTTTCCCTTTTAAAACAATATGGTTATGTATTAAAGTTTGTAAACAATGGTATTTGTGTTTTTATGGATGATGTATTTTATTTTGAGGCTATGCCTTATAATGGTATCTATGAATTGGTTCATGATAACTCATCTTTTAATAACTCGTTATACCAAACTAGCACCAAGAAACTTAAAATGGGTTTAAGTGATTTATATCTTTGGCATTGTCGACTTGGGCATATAAACCAGAATCGGATTCAAACACTTCAAAAGAATGGTCTTTTGGAAACAAATGAAAATGGTTCATTTAATAAGTGTGAATCTTGTTTACAAAGAAAGATGACCAAGTTGCCCTTTAGTGGTACTAACGAAAGGGCAAAGGATTTATTAGGAATCATACATTCGGATGTATGTGGTCCTTTTAAGACAATGACAAGGAATGGTGAGAGATACTTCATTACCTTTATCAACGATTATAGTCATTATGGTTATGTGTACTTGTTGACACACAAACATGAAGCTTTTGAAATGTTCAAAATCTTTAAGAATGAAGTAGAAAATCAACTCAATAAAACAATCAAAGTTCTTCGTTCAGATAGAGGAGGTGAATACCTCGGTGATGCTTTTCAAGATCATCTTATGAGTTGTGGGATTGTCTCACAACTTACTCCACCCGGAACACCATAACATAATGGTGTGTCTAAAAGGAGAAACCGAACCTTATTGGATATGGTTCGACCTATGATGGCTAGAAGCTCACTACCTCTATCATTTTGGGGTTTCGCATTGCTCTCTGCGGCTCGTATTTTGAATATGGCCCCAACCAAGAAAGTGGATACGACACCTTTTGAAATATGGCATGGAAGAGTTCCATCACTATCCTATTTAAAGGTATGGGGTTGTGAAGCTTATGTGAAGCAGAACACCCAAAACAAGTTAGAAAGTCGATCCATTAAGTGTATATTTGTTGGATATCCCAAAGACTGTATGGGATATTACTTCTTTAATCCAACCGAGCAAAAGGTATTTATTGCTAGAAAGGCTGAGTTCTTGGAAACTAAGTTTCTTATGGAAGAAACGACGTATAGAACAGTGGATATTGATGAAGATCAAGAACCACAAGCCAATACACGTTTGGTTGAAATTAGCGATCAACAAGAGGTTGTTGATAATGATCAAATGGTTTATCAATACACACAAAACGTTCGCAGATCTGGTAGAATTAGCATTCCACCTGAAAGATATGGATTTTTCATGAATGGATGCTATGTGGTTGACTCGGATGAACCAACTACATACCATGATGCAATGTCTAGTTCGGATTGTGACAAATGGCTAGAAGCCATGAACGTTGAGATTCGATCCATGTATGACAACCAAGTATGGGAATTGGTTGAACCACCACTTAACTCCAAACTGGTTGGATGTAAGTGGGTTTTCAAAAAGAAAACCTATATGCATGGAAACTTGGATACTTATAAAGCAAGACTTGTGGCAAAAGGTTTCACTCAAACTCAAGGGGTTGATTATGATGAAACATTCTTGCCTGTGGCAATGCTAAAGTCAATTAGGATATTATTTGCCATATATGCATATTATGACTATGAGATTTGGAAAATGGATGTCAAAACCGCTTTCCTTAATGGACATCTCGAAGAGACTGTCTATATGGTTCAGCCTGATGGTTTTGTCGATCCAAAACATCCTAATAAAGTATGCAAGTTAAAGAAATCAATCTACAGATTGAAACAAGCATCGAGAAGTTGGAATCAACGTTTTGATGAAGAGATCAAGAAATTTGGATTCATCAAGAAAGCTGATGAAGCTTGTGTGTATAAAAAGGCTAGTGGGAGCATTATCACATTCTTAGTATTGTATGTTGATGACATACTACTATTTGGAAATGATGTTCCAACCATGGAAGGTGTTAAAGCCTGGCTTGGAAGTTGCTTTTCCATAAAAGATCTTGGTGAAGCCGCCTATATTTTGGGAATAAAGATCTATAGGGATAGATCAAGACGGTTGATAGGTTTAAACCAAAGTGCATACATTGATAAAATCTTGAAAAGGTTCAAGATGGAAAACTCTAAGAAAGGTATGGTACCTATTCAAAGAGGGACAATATTGAGTACATCTCAATGTCCGAACTCAAAGGATGAGCAAGAAAGAATGAAGGAAATCCCATATGCATATGCTATAGGATCCATCATGTATGCAATGATATGCACTAGACCGGACGTGTCATGCGCATTAAGCATGACAAGTAGATATCAACAGAATCCAAGTAATAGCCATTGGATGGCTGTTAAAAGTATATTGAAATACCTTAGGAGGACTAAGTATATGTTTCTAATATATGGATCTGGTGAGGAGGAGCTCGTTGTAAAAGGTTACACGGATGCGAGCTTCCAACTGATCGAGATGATTCTCGATCACAATCGGGGTATGTCTTCATTATGAATGGAGGGGCAGTGTCCTGGAAGAGCTCGAAGCAGGACGTGGTAGCATTGTCCACTACAGAATCCGAATACATCGCCGCTTCATTGGCAGCTCAAGAGGCTGCATGGTTAAAGAAATTTATTGCCGATCTTGGGGTAGTCTTTACCATTCAAGACCCCCTGGAGATCTTTTATGATAACGAGGGTGCGATTGCTCAAATCAAGGAACCCCGTGCACATCAAAAGACAAGGCACATTGAGCGGAGATTCAACTACATAAGGGATGAAGTTGAAAAGGGAAAGATATGTATTCGCAAAGTTCACACAGATCAAAATATTGCGGATCCACTCACGAAGCTCCTTAAAAGGGCAAAGCATGAGAGTCATACTTGTGCCTTAGGACATAGATATTCTAGTGGTTGGATTTGATCTGTTTTGTATTTTAACTTTGGAACGAATGTAATACTAACTCTTTGTATAAATTATGACATTTTGAGTTATGTTCCATTTTAGCATGTTTACATCCATGAATATGTTTATTATTCTAAATGTCCGTAGTCGGTTATATTTGTGGGAACAAATATGAATGTAAGACTATTATGAACATGGATTGGTAGATATTCATAAGGTATGAATATAGAGCAAAAGGTTGCTACCAAGGTTCATAGATATTTACGGGATACAAATATTGGACTGACCCGCTCTTAAATGTTACTGCATGGAATTTTATAATTGATCATAAGTAAATTTGAGTAAAGGCGAATATCATAGTGTCCTCTGACCTGAGATACATATTGGGTTTTGATATTCACCAAATATTATATCTTGATCTAGTTCTTCACTGTTCTGAAATAATGGACAATACCCAAGGCTATGTTTAGGTGTAATACAAGGTGATTGTGATAAACTGTCAAACCCTTATAATCCACGTGCAGAGTTTTACCGCGAGGCGTGTGAACAAACCAGGATCACAATCAATAGTTACTTAGAACGACACTATATGCCACATTAAAAATAAAACCAACCAAAGTTCAAACTTTAAAACCATGCGGAAGCGTTTTGTAAATAAGAAAAACCCAAAATATAAAAATGCATATTTTGCAAAACATGCGCCGACCCAAATATTTAAACACTCATAAATAGATACCAACAAATATGTCTTTAAAATAGAGTCTTAGAATGCATGCTGGACCCATGTGGTGCTCCTAATGGTAAGCAGAGTTAGGAACCTGAGAATAGCATACTAAAATGTCAACACAATGGTTGGTGAGTTTAAGAGTTTGCGTTTATCATAAACAATAACATTTGCATAACATAAGAAGTGCATTGAAATAGATAGCTAGTCTTTATTCACAAGTAATAACCATAGTGATTTCGCGATCGAAGCTGACTGTGTTGCATTTCTTGCCTCCCGTCACGACTTACCAGGTCGTGACGATATTTGCGTCTAGGACAATATTGCACCCGTTTGACCTCAAGTCGCACAGGTGGGGCTCGTCAGACCCAGTAGTACTACCCAAGATTTCCCCCTAGTTACCATTATTAACAATCCGAAAGTGTGAGGACTTTCAAGGTATTAAGCACTATGTTAAAACATACACAACTTATACTAATAAAATATTGTTTGAGTACAAGTATGCTACCTCCCCCAAGAAGAAGGTTTATAAAAATAGAGGGGCATGAACTCACCTGGTGTGTAAAGATAATGACTAAAGAGAACTGGTGATAGGTGCAAAGACAACCCTTCAAAGGTTACCTAGAACATAAGAGTACATAAGTACGTGTACACAGAATCATATTGAAACCTTAAGTGCTTTACAAACCAAGGAACTCAAAGTTTTAGAAGAAAAGACACATTTGACCCAGTTGACCCGTTTTACCTGTTGGTGACATTATAGGTGAAATTCCATTCAAACAAGCATAACAGCCTATCACACATGATTAACATACAAACTGATTACATATAACACTTCATTAACCACATGTACTAATTAGATCATCATACAGCCAGATATCATTTAAGTCATGAGAATCTCAAACTATTATCATGCTCATAACAACTATAACACAAATAATACACCATACAAGGATCAAATCATGCATCACATGCCATGTGAAGCCACTCACGACTTCACACCCTAAACCCTGCCAATCCTACTAAGTAGGGGCCTCAGATTCGCACGTGTGCATGATGATCATTAACATACCAATTTCCATAGCTCATATCATCCAAAATGTTCATTCTTAATCAACCATCAATCAACAAAAGTCCTAGCTTACCTATATGACTCATACCATGATTTTTCCACAAACAGGCCAAAACAGGTAACAAACCGAATCAACATTCATATAACCTAAACAACACATTTAATCACCTTAAAAACCATCCATGAACACACTAGCATGGTCCTAATGTCCTAAACATGCTCAAATCATCCTATTCAAGGATTTGCACAAATAAAGTTTCCCTTTTGGGAAAGTACATCCCAAATTCATCAAACTCACATTACATTCATGAATTTACCAATTGCATACCAATTCAAGCTCATGACAATAACTAAACATGATCAACAACATCTAACCATCATGTTACATCAACTTTCATACCCAAAAGTTTCCACCTTTGGCAAGGTATGAACTACAACATTCAATCTAAGGCTTCTAACATTCATATCAACCATCTAGCATCTAATCATCATCATAAGCATATCCATAACACCAATTTATCATCCAATCATCAATTCATGCAAAATAAAGTTACTATTCTTAGTAACCTATGAACAACGTATCAAAATCATAGCTTTCTTGCATAATCAACATTAACTAGCATGTATACAATCCAACTAACATATTAACATCACCAAACAACATTTAATCGACATTTTGAACATCAAGATCGACTAGGGTTTCAGCCAAGACTAAAAATCCATAAAAACCACAAAGAAACTAACCTTTAAACATGTAATGGACAAGATTTGATGTTTCTAACGTGTTATATGCTTGTAATCGATCCAAATCCGATGGTTTCTTGCTTGTTCTTGGTCGATTGTCGTAAGGTTTGTGTGTGTGAAGGTGAGTCGCGGCCGAGAATGGTGTGGGGGCTAGGGTTGGGTTTTTTTTTATTTAATTAATCATAATTACCCTTTTAACCCTTATAATTTGTATTTTTATAAAATTAAGCTTTTAACACCCTTTTAAGATGTTTTTAACCAAAATAATAAACATATGAACTAATAATAACAATTATATGCTTTATCTTTACTAGTCACACAATACATGAATTAAATACACACGTTTCCACGTTATGCGATAAAATTTACGATAAACATTTACATCATATAATCACAACTAATAATCAACATAGTAATTATTTGTTTCACATTATTAATTATTATTAAGTCACCAACATTCAACGAAAACTAGTGTGTGCTCCCGACACGTGTATGCAAGACTTAACAGAACTAACGGAGTTTGGTAATGGAAAATTACCGGATGTCACATAAACGTATGTAGTTAAGATGGGATTTGTTCCTCTTATTCGTTGAGAGTATGATGTCTAAAGCCTGATAAAGTTAAATCAACAGGGAATGATCATTCTGTGTCCTGGATTGAACATGACATCTGAAACAAAAGGATATATGATGATGAAGACATTGGCTTCAGTGAATACCTTGAGTCTCTCTTCTCCACCCCTGCTCAAGAAGAGATGAGTGCTCCTGAATCACTAATGTCTAGCCCACATCATCCACCCACAGCTGAGTTGGAACTTCCTAAACCTGTTCAGGGTGCCCGTATGGAAGAGGCTCTCACTTTTTCAAATTGATTACATTTTTAAGACCTCAACCATGGCAACCTAGCCCATTGACACCTCCTTTGAAGCTATTAATGTGGATGTGAAAACCAGCAGCCAAGAAATATAAGATGGTGATGAAGAAGAAGACATTAGTCCAATTCTCTCATCCCCTTGTGATTCTTCTGATAAAGATGTGGGGAGTCTACAACTAAAAGTGCATAAAATGTCTCAACTATGCACCTATTTAGTTTCCAAAGTTAGTCACCTAGAATCTCAGGTGACTACCTTGCAAAGAAGGGTAAATGATCAGCAACTTGAGATCACCAATCTCAAGGGCAAGCTATCTGAGAGACCTATTCAGAGGACTCAACCAGGTCCACAAGAACCTATGGATGTGATGGACCTAACCCCTAGCTCCCCTATGCAAGAGGGTGATGCTACCAAAAATAGGGAGAAAGTCTTAATTACAATCACAGAACCTGTGAGTTCTTCTCAGAGTATGGACATGGAGGACTCAACACCCTCACTTGTAGTTGTCCATACTCAATAACCTCCTCAGGTCCATATTAATGTGGACTTACTCATTCACAACTTGTTTAAGGAGGGTATACCAAGGGCTATGCCTACTCCATCTCACCCTTCTGAGAACCCAATAGTGGGATGTAGATATGATGATCAAAGGAGAGCCCTGGTAATCTCTAGGTCTTAGGGACAATAAGAGATTCTCAACTTCTACACCTTAAGATTCTATGAGAGCACCTATCTAGTTAACCTTCCAGTTGCCAACCTAAGTCAAAACAGGTAAGCTGCAAGGTTGGCTGATAGGATTCAACAAAGGGTGCTTTATGAGTTCAAGTTAAGAACAAGACTATACAGATAGAGGCTAGAAGGCAAGACTATTGGTCAACTGGTTTTTGAGGTGGACCCTAAGTTTACCTTCAAAAGGGTAACCTTGGCTGAACGTCCAGCAGTTGAGCCTGTGAACCTTGAGACAGGAACTGCTTCAACAACCATTACCCTCAGTGAGGCACTAGCTGGTGAAGGTGTCTTACAGCCCTCTCTGGCTAGAGCTCAAGTATAGCACCCAACAATGAAGGCCAAAGCTCTCTCCATCCTGAGTCACTCAAGCCTGTGAGTGACAAAGGAAAAAGGAAATTGACTCCTGAGTAGGTTAAGGAGGAGGAAAGAGAGAGGAAGAGGAAGCTAAAGGGAGAGAGTTCAAGTAGGACCCCTGGCTTTATGGAAGCTGCAATCAGGGCTACCCCCAGGCCAAGTACTTAAGATGATGAGACAAAGGCAACCAAATTGAACTATTTAGGGTCCTGGAACTACAACATTGATGAACTCATCTCTCTCCCCCTGGAAGAGTTTAATGAACTAGCTGACAAGGAATTGTCAAAGGTGAGGAAGGAGGCTGAGGATGCAGAACTGCTCCTCAAGGTCAAAGAAGAATAAAGAGAATCTATCAAGCTCTTATCCTCTCCCCAGTTCAGGAAAGTCCTGAGACAGAGACTGTTGCCACTGAGCAACCAACTCAGGTAGATAAGGAACAAAATAGGCAAAACATGATAGCCTACCTAAGTTCCACATGTCTCTATCAGGTAGCAGTCCTTCTTCCCTTGTCATATGACTACATAGAATTCGAATACCTTAAGCAGCTTGAGCAACAAGTGCAAAAAGAACAAAAAGCTTCTAAGAGGAAGATAAGGGAAGAGGCTGCTAAGTCAAGAGCCACCATCCGAGCCAATCGAAAGAAGTCTGCTAACAGACTAAAGATTGTGAGCTTCTTGAAGCTATATGGATTCTTTGGAAGGAGACTTGGTCCAATGTCTATATCTACCATGATTGAGCACATTAGAGTGATCAAGCAGAAGTTCAAGAGGGGTGAGCTTTTTGACTTGCATTCTCCACCAAGTCAGGCTGCACCTAAAGCTGAGGTAAAGGTTGAACAACAAAAGACAACTCAACTAGAACCTAGTGCTGCATCATATCCAGCTTCATCTTTTGGTCCACAGCAGGGTCCTGATCCTTCTCCTTCTGAACTAGTGAAGGACAAGGACCCAACTGAGGAAGACAAGCAAGAAAAATCTGGTACTGTAGGCTAGTCTTCTTAGTTAAAATATAGAAAGAGGAAAAGGATGGCCATTAGAATGGACAAGAAGAAGAAGAAGAAGAAGTCCAAGGCATCCACCTCTACACCGTAGGATGGGTCAGAACATCCTGAGGGTGATCAAGAAGAGGCTGCTCATCCAACTCCCATTCAAGTAGAGCCTCTTGCTACTGAGAGAACCATCGTGTCCTGAATATTTCCCACCAACCTAGACAGATGTATGTCACTAGAGATCAAAGAGGTCAAGATATGTACTTCTAGCCAAACATACTTGACCTTCCTCTACATGATCTCTATGACATGAGGAGGTACTTTGAGAGTCTGAGGAATCCTGACCAACTGATGATAAAGGGAATGGTTTTGATTTTGATGAGGACTATCAACAAATAAAGATCAAGATTCAAAGTCATCCTCAAGTTTTGGTAGCATCAGCCTAGAAGGAGTTTGTAAGGATTACACTTAGAGGCTTATACAACCAAAAGAGCTCTTAACATGCACATGCAAGTACAAGGAAGTTACTTTGGAATATCTGATATAACTCAAAGAATTATACCAAGTATCAAATCTTCTGAAACCAAAAGAACAAATCTTCCAAAGCCAAAGATGAAGTCTTTTGAAGCTTCAAAGACGAAGTCTTCCAAAGCCAAAGACTGATTTCTTCCAAAGACAGAGAAGACATGCTTTTTCTGAATCACCTTTTGACAAAAGCTGAACAACTTTCCGCTGCCACTTTTGATGTCTCACCAACTTGCATGAGTTGGTGAAAAGGTCTATGCTTTTGTCAATTGTAGATTAAGGTTCTTTTGTTTGTAACTTTCCAACTATATACTTTTATCCTTTTTGTAATGGATTAGCATTTGAGCTATGGCATGTCATAGTCACTAGTCAAAAGGCAATCTGCCTTTTGACTCTACATTGATCTAGCTGCCCTTCAAATTATGGCCGGCTGTAGGATGTACTATAAAGTGTCTCAAGTACTTGTAATTTAGATAAGCTTTGTTACACTTGTAAAAGAACTTGAGTGCAATATACATCATTCTTGAAAACCATATTCGAGTGTTCTTGTTCTTCTTACTTTTTTCTTTGCTTCACTCCAACCAGTTCTCTATTTGAATTGCTAAGTGTTATTAACTCTCCCATCTTGTAAAACTGTTGCACTGATCTTAACTCGAACATGCAAGGTGTTTGATGGATTTCGCATGTTCATATCTATCTGGTAGCCGCTGAGGATACCATACAGCTATGTGAGAGTAAGGGTGGAGAGATTCTCAATTCTCTTAATGGCCACACTATAAGTATCAACAATTTATAAGATTGATCTCACAACAATAAAGCGGAATATTATCATAGTGGAATTAAAAGATTGAAGATGAAACGAATGTAAATAACTTCCAATTGTATTGCTCTTTGATTTTGAAATGATTAGAATAAGAGTGAAAATCAAGAAATGACAAGAAGCTTAGTAATTATATTACAAAACTTCTATATACACTAATCTAGAAGTTCTCGCGCGAATAACTTGTTCTCGCGCACTTGATGTTTTCGCGCGAAAAGGAAGTTATCGCGTGGCAACTTGAACTTGTCACTTGACTTGATCTTCATCATCTTGATTTGATTTCCTGAGCCTCTAGGTTCAACCCATACAATCTCTCCCTAGGCTCGGTAAATCAAATCTAGATGATGAAGATAAAGTCAAGCGAGAAGTTCAAGTTGCCGCGCGATAACTTTCATTAGTAGAGACAAAGGCTTGAGAGGTACTTGTCTCTTGAAATGGACTTCCTTGGATGTAGCACTCTCTGGGTGTCTCTGGGAAGGTGATGAAAGGACCCTTTTATGAAGTTTCAGGGTAGCAGATAAGATGGTGCTATGATTCTCTGCTATCCCTTTCACCCATATGAAGGGCAGAACTCTGGTGAGTGTTGGAGTTCCCAGATGGGTTTTGCATGTTCATCTCCATCTGGTATCGACTGAGTATTCTATATAACTCAGTGAGAGTCAGGGTATCAAGGTTTTCAATCCTCTTAATAACCACACAATAGTGTGTCCATTGTCTGGGAAGAGAGGACATGAACTTACTAACAATAACCCTATTCTCAATAGTTACTCCAACATCAACCAGAGTATCCACAATCTCAACATACCTAAAATACTATTGAGTCATGGTTTCACCTGTCTTGAAGGTGAAATTTTAAAACTGTTGCTTTAAGTGGTCCTTCTTGTTTTCCTTGGCTTCATTAGACCCCTCATACATCACTTTCAGTGCATGTTGTTTAGCGGTCTTGCACTTCTTGAAACCTCTTTAGATGGAATTTGGAAGAGCAGTCTGAAGGGTTGTCATGGCTTTCTGATTAATGTCATTCTTCTTCCATTCTTCTTCAAAGAAGTCAGCCCTTCCTTTGACTATCATACTACCACCAGTAGCAGCTGAAGTGGTGGATGGTACTTGAGGTCCATTGACAGTAGACTCCTACATCCTAGAATCTTGAGACTTGATGAAACCTTCCATTCTTTGGAACCAAGTGTCAAAATCTTCAGGAGTGATCAGTGGGGACTTTGTCATAGTTCCAGTTTCCATATCAGCCTTAGAGATAGCTGCCATTTGAAGAGATAAGTGATGTGTCAAGCTAAGAGGATTAAAGATGGTGAGATCTTACAATCAAGAGCCTGTAAAGCTCTGATACCAATTGCAGGATCGGGTAAGGGTGTTTAAGTTTGCAATTAGCTTTACAAGAGAAGAGAACTTTAGATCACTTAACAATTCAAATAGGGAACTGGTAACTATTTAGAAGATACTTAGCCAACACAAGTAATGTAAGTGAAACAAGAACAAAATCACAAGAACACAAGATAAAGTTTTCAAGGAAGTTGTATATTGATTCTCTAGTTCTATTACAAGTGTGTTTTAAGTATATCTTAGTTACAAGAACTTGAGACTCTTATATACTACAACCTACAACCATAACAAAAAGACAATTGGGATTTCACTAATCTGGACAACAAGATCAATCTACAGTCTAAAGGCAGATTGCCTTTTGACTAGTGACTATGACATGCCATAGCTCACTGACTTTATCTAATAAGACAAGTCAGCAGGAACAATTATAGGAAGTTACAGGAAAAGACCTTTTTCTACAGTTTGATAAAGTATGGAAGTTTCACCAACTAATGAAAAGCAAGTGAGTCTTCAGAGCAGCAGTGGAAGGTATAACAGCTTTATCAAAAAGTAACTCAGAGAAATCATATTCTCTCTGTCTTCGGAAGAAATTAGTCTTCTCATCAAAATGGCTTCGGAAGACTTTGTCTTGTGAAGCTTCAGAAGACTTCATCTTTTTCTTCGGAAGAAAGGGTCTTTGGCTTCGGAAGATTTCACACTTGTAATATTTTCTGATAAGTGTGAAACTTCCAAAGAAACTTCTTCTGAACTGTTGGCTTCGGAAGATCTTACACTTAGACTTATTTGTGAGTGTAAGACTTTCGAAGCTAGTTCATCCTTGTTCCTTAGTGCATGCTGGAAGACTTGGTTGTTCTGGTATCCTTTGGTTGTATCAACCTTTAATCTTCAGATGTTTCTTACGGTTATTCTAACATTGCACCACCTATTAATCATGATGATACTTGTTTTCCTTTATCAAATACAACTCCTGATGAAGATACTTATGGATAAGGTTTTCAACCAAATTCAGACTTAACACATCCAGTCAATGTTTCACTAATTGTTGACCCTGTCATAAAACCTGAAATTAATATTATTCATGAGAATTTTTCTGCAGAAAGTGTGAAGAAGGACGGGTTGGTTAAAGAATGGGATAGTGATGATGAATTAGAATTTCAGGAAAATAAAATCTGATTAAACCAATTCAAAAGTGGAAAATTAAAGACAAACCATCTAAGCCTGATATGGTTGAACATTATCCTTTTGATGACAAAAGAGATATGATATTACAATCTGTATCATATTTGGATGTAAACAAAGTACTCAAGTCAACCATGGCTTGGGTCCCTAAACACTAGTAAATTTGTTCAAATGTGCAGGAACAATCAAGATAGGTCATCAACAGTGTTTGGCATGTTGATAGTGGTTGTTCATGGCACATGACTGGTAATAAATCTCTGTTAAAAACATACAACCTTGCAACAGAGGATATGTTATCTTTTGCAGGAGACAAAGGTGGTAAGATTACAAAGAAAGGTACAGTGTCGAATGGTGTGTTAAGCTTTGAAGATGTTAATTTTGTTAAAGAACTAAAATATAACTTGTTATGTGTTTCACAAATTTGTGACAAAAGGTATTCTACACACTTCACTGATAAGAAATGTCTTATTTAAAACTTGGATTTGTAATTCCTGATGAATAGGTCTTATTAAGAACACTGAGAAATAAATACACATACTTACTTGATATGAATGCTTCATACTCATTTGTAACTACGTCTTGTTTGTTATCTAAAGCCTCAGAAAGTTATACGTTGTTATGGCATCATCGTCTTGGACATGTAAATGTTAAAACTAAGAACAAATTGGTTAGAGGAAATCATGTTGTTGGCCTACCTTTGAAAGAATTTCAACTAACAGAACATTGTTTGTCATGTTCAAATGGCAAACAACACAAACTTTCTCATAAACCAATTGCTTATACCAAAATTGATTCTATTCTTCAACTGTTGCACATGGATTTATTTGGTTCTGTTAGTGTTTTGAGTTTAGAACGTCATGCATATTGTTTAGTTATTACAGATGATTTTTCTAGATTTACATGGGTTTTCTTTTTAACAACCAAAGATAAGACACCTTGTTTGCTGATAAAATTCATGACACTCGTGGAAAATCAGATGGACAAAACAATCAAGTGCATTCGAAGTGATAATGGAATCGAATTTTGCTATATTGCATTAAATGAGTTCTGTGATTCAAAGGGAATAGCAAGACAATTCAGTTCTGCGGGAACTCTACAACAAAATAGAGTTGCTAAAAGATGAAACAGAACTTTAACTGAAGCAGCCAGAACATTGTTATCAGCAGCCAAATTACCGTCATTCTTTTGGGCTGAAGCTGTTAACACTGCGTGTTATGTTCAGAATCATGTGGTTAATCAACAAACAATAGAATATGACTCCTTATGAAATCTTTTTTAAACATAAACCCAAAGTCAAATATTTCAAAACATTTGGATGTTGTTGTACTTTGTTAAACACATCTGATTCTAAATCAAAATTTGATGAAAAAGCTGATGAATTTTATTTTGTTGGATATTCAGCCAACAAAGTAGCATATCGGGTTTATAATAAAAGATCTAAACAAATAATTGAGTCGTTTGATATTGATTGGCATGAATCTAACAAAACAGATGCAGGTTCTGCACCTTCATGGGTCTATGATTATGCTACTTTATTTGAAACATTTAATCGATCATCTGTTGTTTCTATAGCTAATCTGCCTTTGACATCCTCAATTCAGGATATTTTTGCTGATGATATTGGATCTATTCCTTCTCAAGCAACTGGACTATCTTTAGATATACCTTCTTCTTCAAATGTTGCAGCTGCTCCATATTCTATTTCTGAAACTAATTTATCCCAGTCACATCCAGTTGTTGACAAGCTCCACAGGTTTTTTATTAGAGTTACTCTTCTACTCATGTTGATCCAATTGATACAATTCAAGTACCATTTGAAGATCTCTCTGTTGACAATGATAATCAAGACGAAGATATTGTATATCAACCTAAAGGAAGAAACACTGCTGAAGAACCGGTTGGTCACATGTCTAACATAGACGAAGTTATTTTTTAAGATGCTATTCCATAGCTTAGAATTCATAGAAACCATCCAACAGAAGCAATCATTGGTCCATTATCATAGGGAGTCTAAACTTGAAGCCAATCAAGCATAATAAATACATGTTTGTATTCATGTTATATTTCTCAAATTGTGCCAAAGAATGTTGAAATGGCATTAAAAGAAAACAGTTGGGTAGAGGCCATGCAAGATGAACTGATGCAATTCAAGAAGCTAAATGTATGGCATTTGTGTGAACTACCAAAGGGTAAGTTGCCAATCAGTACGAAATGGATTTTTAAGAACAAAACAAATGAAAAAGATGTGATTGTCAGCAACAAGGCCAGATTTATTGTTCAAGGATTCTATCAAATTGAAGGGCTTGATTATGAAAAAGTATACGCTCCTGTTGCACGACTTGAAGCTATATGCATATTTCTGGCATATGCTTCATACAAAAACTTCATAGTATATCAAATGGATGTTAAAACTGCTTTCTTGTATGGAAAAATGAAAGAAGAAACCTATGTTTGTCTACCACTAAGGTTTGAAGATCCGGGTCATCCTTAATATGTTTACAAGTTAGACAAAGCACTTTATGGCTTACATCAAGCACCTCAAGCTTGGTATGTCACCCTCACTAAACATTTATTTCCAAATGGTTATACACGGGGTGCAATTGATCAAACTTTATTCGTACGGAAGACCGGTGAACATCTTATTCTCATTCAAGTTTATGTCGATGATATTGTCTTTGGCTCTACCAATGATGATTTGTGCAAGGAATTTGAAGCGGTCATGAAGAAGAAATTGAGATGAGTTCCCTTGGGGGTTTTTTTGGGAATCCAAGTTAAACAAGATGATAAGGGAATACTGATATATCAAGAAAAATATATTCATAGTATCCTAGACAAATACAAATTTCAAGACTCCAAGATAGCCTCTACTCCCATGTCTTCTCGTCCCTCTTTGACTCTTGATATCAAGGGAGAAGACGTTGATCAGCATATATATCGATCAATGATCGGCTCTCTGATATATCTCACTGCAAGCAGACCGGACATCATGTTTTCTGTTTGTCAGTATGCACGTTATAAAAGTAATCCAAAGGAAACTCACATGAAAGCTGTCAAGCGGATTTTTAAATATCTCAAGGGTCAACCAACACTCGGCCTATGGTATTCTAAAAATTCCAATTTGAATTTATATGCTTATACTGATAGTGATTATGCAGGATGTAACTTGGACAGGAAATCTACTACTGGAGGTTGTCAACTTCTTTGCAATAGGTTGATTTCATGGCAGTGTAAGAAGTAGCAGACAGTATCCACATGAACTGCAGAGGCTGAATATGTGGCTGCATCAAGTTGTTGTTCACAGATTGTTTGGATTCAATAACAACTTCTTGATTATGGTCTTAATTTTTATGACACTAAAATTATATGTGATAACACTGCAGTTTTAAACATAGTGAAGAATCCAATTCAATGTTTAAAGACAAAACACATCAACATCCGCATGCATTTTATCCATGACTACTTTGAAGGCAAACTTATCTATTTGAAGTCAGTTTCCTCAGATGATAACATTGCTGATTTGTTTACTATGGCATTTGATCATTCCAGATTTGACTTTTTAGTCCAATCTTTGGGAATGATTAACTTTGGTTAACACTTATTCTTACACCCATTACAAAATATTTCTCTTTGTTTTTTGTTAAAATTGTTATTTTCTGTCTACATAATCATAACTTTAGTGGGAGAAAATTTGAAAATATTTCAAAAAAGATTTTGTTCTTAGGGGGAGTAAATAGACTGAAGAAAAGTACAAAAAGATTTTGTTCTACAAAGATTGAGAAAATTAAATTTTCATGATTATACAGGAAATGATAGTACATTTCTTGATTTTGATTTGTTGTATCCTAAGGCTTTCAAGAAACTGACTTGGATTACGTTGGATATGTTGATAGGCATGACGTTCAAGAATGAAAAGCACTATGTTCTGTGATGCACTGAAAGTAACTTTCTATGACTGAAGTGGGTAACTCATCAAGGTTTTATGGTAACTCTGATTCCATGCTAAAACAGGCTGAGAGTTATATTCTGATCATACTCAAGCCAGTTCTTTTCTGATCCAGATTCTTTCAGATATTGTATATATGTATAATCAAAATATAAAAATATATATAAATGAAAACAAAAATACAAAAGAGAAAAACAAATAAAAAGAGCAAAAAGAAGCCAAAAGGCCATATAGGAATATAAGATACAAATGAGCACAATAATAAAAGATATATCATAGACATACATACTATAAGATAAATATTTTTTGTTTGAGAATATGTTCTCACACAGGAGGCAAAATAAAAAATGGGGCATGTAAGTCCGACTTGGCATGTAAGTCCTACACGTCTTGCGAGGGCAAAAAATAAGTCCGACTGGCTGTTAATATGGCCTAAAACTTGTTAATATTATGTGTTCAGAAACGTTTCTCAGGCTATTTATGTTCTTAATAGATATTATATTAGGGAAAAAATAATTCTAAAAATGCTAATCAGAAGTGAAAGTTTTAAGTCAAATTGGGATGACTTGAAATCTCAAAAGTGTCTTGAAGTTGGATAAGGTTCTACAGGATTTTTGATTGTGGGACACACAGATTTCATATTATTTAACCAAAACATGATAAGTATCACAGTTTATGTGTCTAAGTAAAACTTGAAGTCTAAGTTTAAAATGGACACAATATATGGACAATCAGCATAACCATTCTCATTTATAATAATGCTAGATGATGGTAATGATTGATTTCTAAGAAATATGATCATGTACTTGAAAATTTATCAAGAATAATTAAGTAAATAGTATAATAGTGTGTCAAATTGTTCTTTTTGTTAAATATGATTTTTGCTTACTTGTTTCAACTTTACAAAATTTTACAAAAAAATTAAGGGTGCTTGAATAATTGTAAACACTTAGTTAAACATAATCATTTTCATAACAAATCAAATGGCTTAAAGGACAATTAAATTTGAAAAGTTGAAAAGTTAAAAAATTTTCAAGAATTAAAGAAAATTTATCTTTTCGCATGCAAAAAGTTCAAAAGAAGAGAAAAGTTCTAGTGTGCGAGAACTTTGACATCTCACGCGAGAACTCAGAAGACTATAAATTCAACAGTTGAGCGAAAAGTCATTATTCGCATGAAAACTTTAAGAAATTTCACTTCAAAAAAATTCAAAGTGTCTAAATCATTTTAAACCTGATTCTAGTGTCCACTGAGATCGCATTTTGATTCCGTAGTCACTCTTAAGGTATATTGATGTTTATGTTTAGATTTGAATGTGTTTGTTTAGTAACCGAAAGTTAAATGGACTTATACATGTTAAATTGGACAAATTAAACATGGTTAACCTTATGACTTAGACGACACCTAATGAACATGTATTAGTGGTTAAAACACTCTAAAATTGATCAATTGAAAATATGAAATTGCACAAACTTTTCGCATGCGAAAAGTAAGTTGAATTTGAACAAACGCGAGAACTTTCAAATTCGCACAGAACAAATCGTGTGAAAAGTAAACTTGTTGCGCCAAAAGTTGACTTTCAAACAAAGTTAGTTTCATGTGAAAACTCATCTTGTCACGTGAAAAGTTAAATCTAAAACTTAATGTCTTCACGCGAGTAGTTAATGTTGTCGCGCGAAAAGTCTAAATTTTTCAAAAATTTTCTAAGTGTGAATTTTTGTTTCAAGTCTGAAATGTTTTGTACTTATCAATTTTGTTCAATGTTTCAGATGGCACGATCAATGGTTTTTAACAAAAACCATAATGCTTTAGCTTATCTTGGAGATGTTTTAAAAGACAAAGCATTATTTAGATCTCTGATTAAGGGACTAAAGACCTCTCGGATACATCATGCTATCTCAGCCAATCTACTATATACACTGATGTTATTGATCAGTTTTGGCTTACAACAGCCAATGAGATAGATGAAGATGGAGAACCGTGTATATTTGCCACAGTTGAGGGAAAAAGAGTTGTTATCACTGCCGAAGTGATTAATAGTATGTTGCTGCTAGAAGACCAACCCAACGCACCCATCAAGATTGATGATGATGTGGTCAGAGACTGCCTTAAGAGGATGAGATATGATCATAGATATCCATCTCATGAGAAGAAGTATCTTCCACTATTTTGGAAGTACTTATTTCATGTCGTTATCCACTGCCTTAGCAATCTAAAGGCTTGCATGGATAGTCTGAGTGTTGTGTTTGGATCCTTGCTGGTATCTCTTGTTGATGAGCTACCTTACAGCATATCCAAGGCCATATTTGCAGAGATGTAGAAGAATGTGATAGCTACCATGGGGACGAAATTCATTATGTACCCCAGATTTTTAAAGATGATAGTGAATGCTGCTCATCCTGAGTTAGCAGCGTCTGATTCATCTACCTATGCAGTAATGGTAATGAAGAAAGACATATTCACTTATTTGATGGGAGCTAGAGGAAATGCTTGGGATGGATCTCATTTTGCTAAGCTTGGGAGATTTATTAAAGGTTATCAGGGAGAGACACAAGATACTGAGGACGTGGCCACTCAAGCTGAACAAGCTAGCCCTTCTACTACTACTATGCATGAAGATGTTCTTGAGAGTTCTCAGCCAGGGGGTACTTCTATAGATGCAGAGATCGACTCATGGTTTAGTTTTGGGTCTTAAACCAACAGTGATTAGATCGGGAATGTGCCTTATATTCTTCATGAACATCCTAGAGTGCGCGAAACACCTAAAAAACGCACTGTTGAGGAACGTGATGCAGACTTTGTTCCTGAGGAGATAATTGTTACTAGGGGGAGAAGGAATAGAATGGCTAGGAGATCAGGTGAAAGTCCACGTGGTAGGGGTAGAGGACGTGGTGTGTTGAGGAAACGTTGGACCCTAGTGACCACTCTGTCGATAGAAGAAGAAGTTCCTGTATCTGAGACTCCTACCACAGTTAGCGAGGCTGCTACATTTGATACTTCATCTCTTATGCCTGCTACGGAGGATGTGTTGAGTACTCCATCAAGAGAGCAAGGGTTTGAGGAGACAGTTGGTAAAGAAGATTTTCTTAACACCCCTGTATACACATGGTGCTAGTGCTTCTACTAGTTCACCTAAATCTGTTACATTGGAGCAAAGAGTTAACGCTTTAGAAAGGGAGATGTTAGAGAAGACGCAGATTATTGATGATTTGCAGAGGCAGTTGATTGAGAAGGAAGAGAGGATTAAGGGTCTTGAACATTAGCAAAACTTCTTATTCAGCTATGTTCATATTCTTGAGCAGAAACTAAGAGATCTCACTTCATGTGTGTCTTTTTAGTTTACACAGCAATAGACCATTGAAGTTGGAGAATCTAGCGGACAGCAACCAGTTGATTACATAGTTGCTGAAGATCCTGCTAATACTACAGAGCATGATGTTGATCCTGTTGTTGTAGAAAGGACAACAGAGATTGCTAATGTTGATCAAGAGTCACCTATCACTGATATTCCTATGACTACTGAGGATCAACCTGTGGTTTATACTGGAGAGGCGTATGTAGTGCCTGAACATGATGTTCCTATTCCAAACCCAGTAGATGATGATGATGGTTTAGATTTAGTTGATTATGCTTCTAGTGATGATGGTGATGATGATGATGATGATGATGATGATGATGATGATGATGGTGATGATGATGATGAAGGTGATGACAGTAAAAAGGATGATGGTGGTGATTATGATGATAATCAAGGAGGTGATGTTGGTCCTGCAGCTGGTGCTTCTAGGTCATCGGGTGCTGACAATGTCTTCGGACCAAGTCCCGATGATACAACTGACTATACACCTTTAGACCCAGCTGTAGAAGAAGCATATGAGAGAGAATTTAACACTTTCCAGCAAAAGATCATTGCTGAGGAAACTGAAGAAGATTTTGGAGATCTTGATGATCTGGATGAAGGAATAGAATACACAGATATATTTGGAAACAGTCTTAAGGACTTCTTTTCAGATACATTGATTGAAGAGGGTGAAATCGTTGGAGAGTCGAGCAATCAGCAAACGACTGACGAGACAGCGAATGTTACGGGTCAAAGTGCTCTACGTCAGGTCGAAAACCTAACAGTTACTGCTCCTCCTCCACCAGCATACATTCATATGCTGAGACATTCCAAACCTTTCATAAGTTATGGGAACTAAGAACCTATCATTATCTGGGCATACGATGCAAAGAAGAAGATGTATGTGGTTAAAAGAAAGGGTGGAGCTATCGAGTACTTTCAAGATGAACATGATTTCCATCCACTCGGAGCATCGGATTTATATGCTATGGGTCGTGTTCCATTCATTAACCCTAGTAACTACAACAAGGCCAATTGGATAAGGAATATGATATGGAGGCACAGTAAAACCAACTTCAAAGACTTCAAAACTGCTAAATCTAAAGTCATTGAAGATGAGACCCCGATTGACCCAAACACGAATAAGCCAATGAAGATAACGGTTTATAAGCATCCGAGATATGTCAGGAAGATCCCTATTCATGCTCCTATGCCAGTTAACATCTTGTCCAAGCTAATGTAGTGGAGTTATGATAAGGAGACGGGACACGCGTTAATTAACTGTGTAGATAAAGAATACCGTGTCATCTACTCTGTGGATTTGCTAAAGTTTGGAAAGGAAGATTTGATAAAGTTGCAGGCTTGTCCAATTGCAGTTGATGAATCTGTTCACTTCATAGCAGCATAGTTTGGTTGGATGATCACGAAGTCCTTAGCGAACAAGATGTATGCATATGGAGGCAGTTACAAAGTTGATGATGTGGACTTCTAAACGCATTGATTTACCGAGCCTAGGGGGAGATTGTAAGGGTTGAACCTAGAGGCTCGAGAAATCAAATCAAGATGATGAAGATCAAGTCAAGCGATAAGTTCAAGTTGTCGCGCGATAACTTGCTTCACACGGGAAAACATCAAGTCGCGCGAGAACATGTTATTCGCGCAAGAACTTCTAGATTAGTATATATAGAAGTTTTGTAATGTAATTATTAAGCTTTTTGTCATTTTTTGATTTTCACTCTTATTGTAATCTTTTCAAAATCAGAGAGCAATACAATTGGAAGTTATTTACATTCGTTTCATCTTCAATATTTTATTTCCACAATGATAATACTCCATGTTATTGTTATGAGATCGATCTTATAAATTGTTGATCCTTACACACACAGTAGTGAGTCCATTGTCTGGGAAAAGAGAACATGAACTTTCTCACAATGTCCCTATTCTCAAGCTTGACTCCAACATCCATGAGAATGTCCATAATCTCAACATACCTGGAGTATTGTTGAGTCATAGTTTCACCTGTCTTTGGAAGAAATCAGTCCTTTGGCTTCAAAAGACTTTGTCTTGAAACTTTGGAAGACTTCATGTTTGGCTTCAAATAAAATGGTTTTTGGCTTTGGAAGATTTGATACTTAGTGTAATTCATTAAGTTGTATTAAATCTTCTGAAGTAACTTCTTTGCACTTCACATGTGCATGCTGAGAGCTCTTTGGTTGCGTCAGTCCCTAAGTGTAATCCTTACAGGAATATTATCTAATTGTGGGATCTTTTGATATTTCAATGGATGTCCATGAGTGTTTCAATTATTCTTCTTATTATTGTAGATTCTGGATGGCCTAATCTGTCACGCCATAAGTTAAATATTTTAGGATCACAAAATTATTATTTGAATATCATATATGCCTGAGGCACATTAATATGTGATAATGTAAACCAGACTCGAGCATTTGTAGTTTTTCCAATATCTGATCTTCACTTATAATATGCAAATATTTTTAATTATCAACAGTCTTTAACTGAGTATCATATCCATTATGATACATGTTTTTTAAAACTCAACAGATTTCCCGTTAATTTTAGGAAAAGTAAAGCATTTTCTACTATGAGTTTTGTACCATTTTATAATACTAAATTAGCCATTCTCGATCCTTCTATTAAGTCTATAGGATCTAATATTATATTAACGATTCCTTTTGTTAGTTTAAGTTTATAAACATATTTTTTAGATCTAAGTATAGTGCGTGCGGCTCCACTCTCCGCTATACATATATCAGCTTCATTTGTTGGATATTATGTTAGAGTGATGTTCATTTTAATCTTGAAAGTATAAAGAAAAATAATATGTGAATAACGATGATATTATTATAGTTTAACATGAACTTGGTTTAATCGAAAGAAAAACATTACGTAAAAAAAAGACATAAGTAAAGATATTTATAATAAGGAAAACACTTAATTGTTTCATATAACTATTGTGGTCAAGCAACATTTGTTTTAGAGTTTCACGTCAAAGTCTACAGTGTTCAGCTCAACGTTGAAATCATCAAAGTTGTCCACATGGTTCACTTCCTTCCCTTTTCTTTTAATAAAGGCTTGATATAGTTCACATAGATGTGGAGCTATGCAACAAGCTATTGACTAGTGGTTTATGCTTTCACATTTAAAACAGGAACTGTCATTGTTTTTAGACCTACCAGCTTCATTCCCTTTATTATGTTGGTTGGAATTGTTATTTTGTGGAGCACGGTAACTGGTAGTTCTTTGATTTTGACCATGGCCATGTCTACGTCCACGACCACATCCACGACTATTAAAATTACCTTAATCATTATCATTACCTTTGAAAGAATGGTTGTGACCATAAAGATAACTTTTGAAAAGAAAACACGACCACGGCCTCCTCCCCACTTTCTTTCAGAGTTTTTAGTATCATTTTAGTAGAAACATTTTCTTCTAGAATCGCTAGTCATCCTATGGGACAAGCTTGATGATTTTTCATTAAAAGCTCGTTATTTTTTATGCTACGAGGAGAAATGAATTTAAATCAGAATATCTTTTAAACTTGGCAACCTATACTGTTGTTGCAAGTTTATATTTGATGCATGAAATGTGAAGAAAGTTTTCTCCAACTTATCTTTCTCGGTAACATTTTGTTCGTAGAATCGGGAGCATATTCTAAACAAAGCAAAGGTGTACTCATTTACTTTTTTCGAATCTTGAAACCTGAGATTGTTTCATTCATCTCTAGTAGTGGGAAGTAGAACTTCCCTTTGATTATCAAACCTGAGATTATAACTGTTTTGCAACGGCTATGTAATCGTTTACAACGACTATATAACTGTTTATAACAGCAATATAACCATGGCGCGCGTGTGTGTATAACTATATATTAAGAGTTATTTTTAATATAATGGATATTTTTAAGATTATGTTATAAAACATGAATTTAGTTTATAAAAGCAAGAGAGAATAAGAATAAAAAGTTAGGATAAGAATAAGATGTTAGTACGAATAAATATTAATAAACATAATTAAAATGTTAGTTGTATAAAAATTAGTTGACATTCAAGAAAATGTTAGTTGTATAATTAAAAAGTAAGTAAATGTTAGATGGATAAGTAAATGTTAGTTTGTCATTAATCCCATGGTTATCAAGATGTTAAGAATAAGATCTTCTTTATGCTTACTTTATTTTTTTAGTTATCTATAATATATTATAAATTATTACTAATAAAGCGCTTACCTTGATAATGGATGACTTTATGCTTTATTTATCTTCTAGATTAAAGTATAAGAGTGATCGTGCTGATAACGTGTTATAATAAATTAATAATTAACACAAGATTAGTAGTATAGCTTAATAACTTTAGAGAGAATTGCAAAAACAAGAAGAAGAGAAATGTATAACTTATGAAAGTGCATACAAGAGGTTCATTTTCTCATCTACATTGAGGTAGTATTTACATTACAAAGATAAATTATTTTGGTAGACAACTAAAACTCTTTGGTAGATAAGTAGTATAGTAAACTCATCTATAAGTTTAACAGAGGGTTAATCCACCGGCTATGATAATATTTTACAAGAATGTTTATAATATTGGCCATTAGAGACCTTAGAGCATTCAAAGTGGGTTCCCTATATTTCTGTGAGTGTGTTACCTTTGATTTTAGGTAATGATTGTAAGTGGTTGTGAGTGAAGGATAGAGAAAAGTTACTATTTATCTGTATATTTAAGGAATCACTTTTCAACCTCTATAGTATTTTTTAATATTTTTAAAAGTGATTGAGAGCGAAGTAGAGATAAAAGGCCATGATAAAAGTATCAAAAATATCATTTAATTGAAAATAAAAGAGTAAAAAATAATTTTTACTATAATTATAAGGATAAGTATAGAAAACCTTATTTAAATGCTCTTATATGTGTGTGTCTTACTGTATTATCAAAACACATTAAACAACATAAGACTTCTTCATTTCATCTCCTTCTCATTTTCTTTACATTTTCTTTCTATGCTCTCTATTATTATATACGTATATAGTATTCTAGGTATATCGCTTTACAACAAAAAATCACATTTTTATTAGAGTTAATTTCATGATTGGTCACTGTGGTTTGCCTATATTAGTCCCAACTTTGAGAAATTACAAGTTTGGTCCTAACTGTTTCACATATCATAACATGATTGGTCCTTGACACTAACTTCTGTTAAGTTTTTCAGTTAAGTAAATGTAAAAAGACTATTTTTTCCCTTGACTAAAAAACAAAAAAATACATATATATATATATATATAGGACCCACATTCTTTCAATTAATTATATATACATCACATATATCTATAACAACATACACACACATCACAACATAAACCCGCAGCAACCACCACGTTCCGGCCATCCCCACCTATACTTGCTCGGCCATTTGCCGGTTGGAAACCCACCACCACTATCACCCTTGTCCATACGACGACTACCATCACCAACATATGAACACCATCACTTAACCACCACCATCGCAGCCACCACCCTATCTCGTCAAAACACCATGATCCACCATCGTTAACCCACCATCACCAACTCACCATACTCAAACCGGCATTGCTAACTCACCATCGGTCCATCACTGACCAAAAATACCTGAACCATCATCACTAACCCACCATCACCATACCTGAATGATCATCAATAACCTACCATCATCGTACCTGAACCACCATCGCTACCACCATCACTGATTCACCATACATAAACAACCATCGTTGATTCATCACCCCTAAAACCTAACCCCAATTTGATCTTCAAAATGGTTTCTTCACGGTGGAGAACGGCTGTATGGCGATGGCTGTGGAGAACGATGACCGTTGTGGGGTGGAGGTGGGTGGAAGTGTTGCGGTGGAAACTTGATAAGATGGTGACACTAGCGATGTGTTGGTGGGTGGTGGAGAACATTGAATGGGCAATGGCGGTGGCGGGGTGAATTCGGAGAAGGGAGATGGCGGTGGGTGGATTTGGTTGATAACGATGATGATATGATATATTGATGTGGTTGTGGGTGTATATATATATATATATGTGTGTGTGTGTGTGTATATATATATCTTAATATAAGAGGTGGGGTCCACATAATTAGAATATTCTTTTTGTTTTTGTTTTAAATAATGTCAGGGGTATTTTAGTCATTTTACATGGACTTAAATGGAAAACCTAACAACCATCCACTGCATGGATCAATCATGTTACGGTTTGTGAAACAGTTGGGACCAAACCTGTAATTTCTCAAAACTTGAGACCAATTAGAGGTGGGAAAACCGGTTTTTTTTAACTAGGTGGCCAAACCGATTTGGCCCAAACTGGTTCGGTTTACAAACCGGTTTCGGGCCCAAAACACCCAACCCTATCCCAACCGGTTCAGTTTTAATTTTTTTTTTATTTTTAAACGAAATACATAAAAAACATACAAATTTTTGTAAACTTTTTTTAAATTAAAAATGAAATACATAAAAACCATAAATAAAATACATAAAATACATACGTTTAATTGTGCCAAATTACTTAAAATTTTTTCGCCAAACGTCTAAATGAAATACATAAAAATACATAGAAAAGATTACAAAAAAACTAAGATTCTATGCCGCTTGAGTCTTGAGAATTGAGATGTTTTTATTTTTCACCCCCCGAACCCGAGCTATTACGAAAATACTCTTCATATGTCGCTTTATCATCGGTCATTTCGGGTGTCAATCCATCGTCTAATTCGTCTTCATATATATCGGTTTCATATTCCAGTTCTCTTCTTCAAGTGAGCATTTGTCTTTTATTCTTTCAGCTGCATCCAAAGTAGATTCCGAAGCTACCATGGAAGCTTGAACGGTTAGTAAATCTCAGGCCATGGTGGATAGGATGGGAAATTGATCTTCCTTACCTTTCCACCAAGCCAACAAGTCAAAATTTTTAAAATCTTGTGGAGTCATGGTAGATAAAAAGTTCGTTCCACCATACCTCTCGAGTTCACTACTCGGAGTGTTATCACGTTGACGTTTATTACATTTATCTCTTAAAGTATTATACAAAGCAAACATTGGATCACTTGAACCTTCATCATGTGCCGCATGCCTCATAGACTCATGTATGTTTGATGTTTCACCATATTTTGCTAAATACATCAAACAAGTTTGATAAATGTGCGTTAAAATTAGCTTTTACACTTTGACCATGATATGGGTTTTCTTCTTCTAAATCAAAATTAAAAGTAATTTTATCAAGTAAAGTTTCAACCCCCGACGTATTTAAGCAAGGATTTAAGGCAGCGGCACAGGTAATAACCAGAGGCAGTACTTTAAAATATTTTTTATGTTTTTCTTTCATTGGTGGTATCATATCTGAATAAGGTGTACTCCTAAATGGCAACTCATTTAATTTTGAAGTCATTAAGTAAATTTTGTGAAATACTAATGGACGCGTTGGATAATAAACTCCTGAAAGACAAGTACTTGCGGTTTTAAAAACATTAAGTATTTTGCTTATTTCTTCAATAATAGCCCAACCCGATGGATGGCAAGTCGAAGCCTTTCCACGACTCATCAAAGTATTATGAAAGGCTATTAAACTTTCTTTTTGCTCAATAGTCTTTTCGATCATGTTACAAGTCGAATTCCATCTTGTAGGTATGTCACAACTCGGACCTAAACATTTAGAATTTGCGTCTTTACAAAACTTGCGATACCTACTATGTCTTTGGTTAGTGCTAAAAATGTCACGTAACATTCTTTTAAAACCATCTTTTATTGTTTCAATAGTTTTTAAACCATCTTGAACGGCTAAGTTTATAATATGCGAAACACATCGACTATGAAAAAACACACCGTCATAAATTGGTTTATATTTTAATTTTAGATGTTCTATCTCAAGCGTATTATTTGACGCGTTATCAATAGATATTGACAAGATTTTGTTCTCCAGTTTATATATTTTAATAACTTTGTCAATAAGATAAAAAATATTTTGATTGTTGTGAGGATAATCAAACAATTCAAATGCAATCATACGTTTCATCATTTGCCACGAATCGGATTTAACCCAATGGGCGGTGACACAAATGTACGAGTATGGTGAACCGTGAGGAGTCGACCAAACGTCACTAGTTAAGTTAACACCAGTTTGTAAATTTTCAAAATAAGAAATTAATTCATTTTTAGCTTTTTCCACATTTTTAAGCAATCTATTCTAAGTGTAGCACGACATACATTTGTGTATCGCGGTTGGAGAGTTTGTTGAATTAGCCGAGTCAAACGTTTATTGTCAAAATGTTTGAATGGTAAGCTTTCTTGGATGACAAAGTGCGCCATTTGCTCTCGAACCGCATCAACATTGTAAGCTTATAAATTACCGTCGTTTGTCATCGATGTTTGACCTCGAGACGGTTTCACTTTCAAAGCTTTGCAATATAGGCAAACCATAGGGACCAATCATGTAATTAACTCTTTTTATTAAAAGAATGTCTTTTGGTTTTAGAAATAAACAAAGTACTGCAAATTATAGTATTATGTCTTTTTTTCCTTTTAACAACATTACAATATCATGTAAAGAATTTATATAATAACTATTACAGGGGAATTGTTTTAATAAAAAAAGTATTAAAACTTAAAAGTATAAAATATGATCTTAATCATTAATCTTATTGATTAATAGTTGAAACTAATTTGTAGAGAAAAAGTTTGTTAAAGTAATATTTTTGGCATGACCATTTTTGTTAACTTTTTTTTTTAGATCCCACATTTTATTAAAACATTCATAACTTTTAGGCATTGTATTATTTTTTTTAATTACACCATAAAAACAAACGTTTTTATCTATTAACAAGTACATCATCGTTACAGAAATAGATAATAAGTATTTAAAGTTTTAAACTAATATGATTTATGCTTGTCATTGTATCTTAAATATAGTAAATTGTGATTTTTTGTTAGTTTTTGTGTTTTTTAAATAGTATTGTGTTTTTCTAAATAGTATTGTTTTTTTTAAATAATGAAATTTGAATGAATATAATGGTGAGATAACACTATTGTTTATTTATAGTATATAAAACACAATGATAAATTAACAATTAGTCTAATGCATTAAAAACAATGACAACAACAAAACAAATTATAACAAACATAAAACACAATGATAAAATGGTTCATTGTGTTTTTTGCTCATAATTGTGTTATCTTCACTAGGAGTTTTAAAAACACATTGATAAATAACTTAATTGTTTACTTTTAATTGTAAAACATGTTTTCTTAGTGAAAATTTAACCACAATATGATTATTGTTATCAGTAAAACCGTACGATCATGAACTATATAACAAGATAAAAGCTTAGTAGTTGAACATCGATCATGATGTTAAGATATTAGAGTTAGTATCTATATAACATATCTAAGAACCTAAAAGTGGCTAAGACCAAATACGATAACTAGGAATAACAGATCATATAACGTAAATATAAAATGTATGTAGAGAAAATTAATTGTTGATAAAGATGATGCATAACTTTAAGCTATGAACAAATGTGCAATGCGTGCACACTTTCGCACTAACTATGCGTCAAAATTACAGATTTATTTACAAGACTTGTTTCTTTTAGTATTTTCTAAAACTCAGTTAGACTTATCAACGGCATTAGACTGAATTGACCCGAAGAACAAACAATTAACTTAACCAATCGAACTATCTTCACCTGTTACCTCTAATATAGTTTGTATGTAAAATTGATCGGTTTTGAAAATCTAAAACTAACATGACGTTTATTGAATTGGTTCGGGCTCCAGACAATCTGAGTTGACTTATGCTCAGGATGTTAGTTCTCATTGGTTCTCTTTATGGCCCTAAATATTCTGACGATTGTGATATTTAGTTGAAAAAAAATTAACCACTTCCTTTGTTACAGTTCTAACACCTAAGAGTTACATTAATTTCCTATGTGTTGTAATATCCTTCTATGTTCTTCATTATTTGGACTTAGTTATTACTTCTTTATTTATAACTTAAAGTACGATTAAATATGGGGGTACTGCATAAGACCATCGGTATAAATTAATTAATATCATAGTGGGTATAGCTACAGCACTGGCACTAGTGGTGGGAAAAAATATCAGGTCGTCATTTTAAATATATGAAAGACTAATAAATTATTGTGACCTCAAGCACTCAACATTTTGATTAGTACCGTATTTCCGTATTATCAGAAGACCCAACAAAAGTTTTTTTCTTTTAATGCCTGCAAAAACTAATAATTTGTTATAAAAATTAAACACACACATGTTTGTGGTGTGAAGAGAGTAACTCACCCCTGTGTGTATTGAGAAGAGTTGGTGGTCATTCAATTCTATCGATGATGTATGTCTACAGTAATTATCATTCGTGTTCACGTTAAATTGTATATATAAAAGAAAATGAATTATCGTTTTTCTCCATGTGGTTTGATTACATTTGTTATCTTTGTCTATAGATAATTTTTTTTCCATCTGGCTTCCTAACATATTAAAAAGTTGTCATTTTCATCCGGAAACGTTAACTTCTTTAATTCAAAATGTTGAATATCTATCATTAAAAGGGTGATTATGTAATTTTGCATATAAAATAAAATCCTAATTTATATTTGTGTGTTGCTAATAAACTTCTATTCAACTACTATTGTTCCATTCACGAAACTTATATTGGACCTTTCATCTTTTTATTTCCGAACCTTTCATCGACTAAATAATGAAATTGTCAGCTTCATTTGTGAGGGAGGAGGATGAAATGGTTTCTAGAGGCAGTCGGAAAGTGTAAGGATCAACACGTTACAATGATCGATCTCGTGATGAAAATGCGAAATGTTGACATCACGGTATAAGATTAAATAGTAATTGAAGAACACAAACACAAATGTAAATAAACTTTGATTATATTCCTGACTTAGAAACTATTACAATACGAATGAAATCAGGAAAGTGACAAAAACTACTGAAATACATTACAAAACTTCTATTTATACTATTCTATAACAAGTTCTCTCGCGATCAACAGGTTTTCGCGCGAGAAGCAAGTTATCGCGCGGCAACTCTAACTATTTGCGTGACTTGATCTTCTTCATCTTGATTTGATCTTCTTCATCAATGTGTTAGAAATCCACGTCGTCCACCTTGTAACTACCTCCATATGCATACGTGATCATCCGACCAAACTATGCTGCTATGAAATGTACAGATTCATCAGCTGCAATTGGACAAGCCTGCAACTTCATCAAATCTTCTTTTTCAAATTTGAGCAAATCCACAAGGTCGATGAGAAGGAAATCTTTATCAACACAATGAATTAACGTGTGCCCCATCTCCTTCTCACAACTCCACTACATTAGCTTGGACAAGCTGTTAACTGGCACAGGAGCATGTATATGGATCTTCCTTGCATATCTTGGATGTTTGAACACTCGTGTCTTCATTGGTTTGTTCGTGTTAGGATCTAGTTGTGTCTCATCTTCAATGACTTTGGATTTTGCAGTTTTAAAGTCTTTGAAGTTGGTCTTGCTTTGCTTCTAACTCATATTCCTGATCCACTTTGCCTTGCTGTAATTACTAGGGTTAATGAACGGAACACGACCCATTGCATATAAATCTGACGCTCTGAGTGTATGGAAATCATGTTCGTCCTGATAGTACTCGATAGCTCCACCCTTTCTTTTAACCATATACATCTTCTTCTCCGCATCGTAAGCCCAGCTAAGTATTGGTTTTGAGTTTCCGTACCTTGTAAAAGGTTTGGAATGTCTCAACGTGTGAATGTAAGCTGGTGGAGGACGAGTAGCAACTGTTAGGTTCCCGACCTGACACACCGTACTTTGACCAGTAACATTAGCAGTCTCGTCAGTCGTTTCTTGTGTGCTCGTCTCTCCTACGATCTCCCTTTCTTCAGTCAATGTACCTGAAAACAAGTCCTTAAGACTGTTTACAAATATGTCTGTGTAATCTATCCCTTCATCCAAATCATCAAAAGCTCCAAAATCTTCTTCTATCTCCTCAGTAACGATCTTTTGCTGGAATGTATAAAACTCTCTGTCATAAGCTTCTTCTATAGTTGGATCTAACGGTATGTACCCAGTGGTATCATCGGGGCTTGGTCCGGAGACATTGTCAGTACCCGATGAACTAGATGCACCAGCTGCAGAACCTACATCTCCTCCTTGATCATCATCGTCATCTTTCTTGTCATCTTTATTACCATCATCACCCTCATCACCATCATCATCATCATCTCCTTTATCATCATCAACTTCTTTTTCATCACTAGAGTCATAACCAACCAGATCCAATCCATCATCATCAAGTACTAGGCTTGGAATAGGAACATCATGTTCAGGCTCTACAAACACCTCTCCAGTGTAAACCACAGGTTGATCCTTAGTAGCCATAGTATGATCAGTGATAAGTGGCTCTTGATCAACATCAGCAGTCTCTATTGTCCTTTCTGTAACAACACGATCAACATCATGTTTTGTAGTGTCAGCAGGATCTTGAGCAACTATGGGATCAGTAGTTTGCAGTCCACTAGATTCTCTAACTTTAGTGGCATGTTGTTGTGGCGATGAGAAATGCACATGTGAAGTGAGATCTCTTAAGTTCTGCTCTAGAATCTGAGCATAGCTGAATATGAAGTTTTGCTGATATTCAAGATTCTTTATCCTCTCATCTCTTTCAAATAGCAGCCTCTGCATATCATCAATGATCTGAGTCTTTTCTAACATCTCCCTTTCTAACGTATTAGCTCTTTGCTCCAGTTTAACTGATGTAGGTGAACTAGTAGAAGTACTAGCACCTTGTGTTGGCATAGGAGGGGTGTTAAGAAAATCTTCTATTTCTACCTTCTCCTCAAACCCTTCATCTCTTGGTGTAGTACTCAACACATCCTCAGTAGCAGGCATAGTAGATGGTGTCTCTAAAGTAGCAGCCTCACTAACTATGGCAGGAGTCTCAGAGATAGGTACTTCTTCCTCAGTTGACACAATGGTCACAGGGGTCTGACACTTTCTCAATACACGTCTTCCTCTACCCCTACCATGTGTACTTTCACCAGCTTTTCTTGCTATTCTCTTCTTCCTACCTCGAGAAATAGGTACATCTTCAGGCATAAAATCTGCATCACGTTCCTCAGCAGTGCATTTGGCTGGCTTTTCTTGCACTTTGGGATGTTCCTGAAGGACATATGGCATATTCCCAATCTGATCACTATTAGTTTCACTTCCCGAACTGAATCACGAATCTATCTCTGCATCAATCGAGGTTCCGGCTGGTTGTGATGTTTTAGGAACATCTTCAGGAATAGTAGTTGAAGGGTCAGCTTGATCAGCTTGTGTAGCCAATTCTTCAGTCTGTTCAGCATCTTCCTGATAATCTTCTACAAACCTTCCAATTTTAGAAAAGTGAGTTCCATCCCATACATTGCCTCTAGCCCCCATAAGACAAGTGAATATATCCTTCTTCATCATCATCACAGCATAAGTAGACGAATCGGATATTGCTAGCTCAGGATGAGCAGCATTCACTATCATCTGTACAAATCGTGGGTACATAATAAACTTCTTCCCAACCGCAGCTATTACGTTATTCTGCATCTCAAAAACTATCACCTTGGATATGTTGTATGATAGATTATCTACTAGAGATATCAGCAGTGATCTGAATATAGCACCTAGGCCGTCCATTCCGGCTTTCAGATTGCTTAGGCAGTGTATGACAACATGAAACAAGTACATCCAGAATGGTGGAAGGTACTTCTTCTCAAGAGATAGATATCTATGATCATATCCCATCCTCTTCAAGCAATCTTTAACCACTTCATCATCAATCTTGATAGGAGCATTTGGTTGATCTTCCAATAACATAAAACTGTTAATCACTTCAGCAGTGATAACAACCCTCTACAGTGACAGATATACATGGTTCTCCAGCCTCATCTATAACATTTACCGCTGACTGCCAAAACTGATCTATCACGTTTGTATATATAGTCGGATTAGCAGAAATGGCATTATAAATTCGGGAAGTCTTCAGTCCATCAATTAGAAATCTAAATAAAGCTTTGTCATCTGGAACTTCTCCAAGATAAGCCACAGCATTATGGTTTTTGTTATAGACCATAGATCTCGCCATTTGAAAAATTAAACAAACTAGAATTAGCACACAAGAAGAATTTCACACTTAGAAAGTTTTTTGAAAATTTAAACTTCTCACGCGAAAACATTAACTATTCGCGCGAAAACATTATGCGGAATCAACTTTTCGCGTGACAAGAAAGGTTTTCACATGAAACTGAATTTGACCAGAAGTCAACTTCTCGCGTGACAAGTCAACTTTTCACGCAAGTAGTTCTATGCGAATTTGATAGTTCTCGCATCTATTCATTTTCAACAAACTTTTCGGATGCGACAAGGCTGTAATTTTTAGATTTCTAATCAGCCATTTTCAGAGTGTTTTAACCAATAAAACATGTTCATTAAGTATCTTCTAAGTCACTATTAAGGTTTATTATGTTTAATTTGTTCAATTTAAGATGTATATGTCCATTTAAGAATCGGTCAAGAATCAAACACTCTAAAATCTATGCAAATAATGTCATATATACCTTATCAATCACTAGAATATCAAAATATGACCACTATAAACACAAATATTGAATCAAACGATGTTCTAACACTTCAAATTTTTAGAGAAATTTTCTGGAACTTTTCGTGCGAATAGTGTACTTTTCGCTCAACTGTTCCTTTTGTAGCCTTTTGACTTCCCACGCGAGAAGTCAAAGTTCTCGCACACTTAAACTTTTTGCACCGTTTGAACTTTTCGCACCTTTTGAACTTTTCGCACGTGAGAAGTTCAATTCCATTGAACTTTTAAAAATTTTCAACTTTTAAAATTTGTTTATCTTATGAAGCCATTTGATTTGTTATGATAAAAGTTATGTTTAATTAAGTGTTTACATTTATCCAAGAACCCTTAATTTTTGAAAATTTTATAAAAACAAAACAAGTGAAAACAAAGCTTAACATAAAAACAAACTTCTATTTTTCTTTATATTTATAACTTAAATATTTTTGGTAAATTTTCAAGTATAGGATCATATTTCTTATGAAATTGATCATAAACATCGTTTAGCTTTATTTTAATAAGACTGGTTATGTTGATTATTAATATATTTTGTCCATATTAAACTTAGACTTCAATATTTTTACTTGGACCCATGTTCTGTGATTTTATCATGTTTAGATTGAGTTATATGAAATTTGTGCGTTCCACAATCAAAAATCCTGTGGAACCTTATCCAGCTTCAAGACACTATTGAGATTTCAAGTCACCCCAACTTGAATTTTAACCTTTACGTTTGATCAGCATTTTTAGAATTATTTTTCTCTAATATAATATCTATTAAGAGCATAACTAGTCTAAGAAACATTTATGAACATAGAATATTAATAATTTTTAGGACTTATTAATAGCTAGTCGGACTTATGTTTTGTCCTCGCAAGATGTTCAGGACTTATATGCCAAATTGGACTTACATGTCCCATCTTTTGATTTTGCTTCCTGTGTTAGAACATATTCTCAAAAAAAAAATATTTATCATATAATATGTATGTCTATAACATATCTTTTATTACTGTGCTCATTGGCATCTTTTATTTCAATATGGTCTTTTGGCATCTTTTTGCTTGGTTGTTTATCTTTATTTTCTCTTTTGTTTTTGCGTGTCATATACTTTTCATCCTTTGATATATATATATACACACACACACACACACACACACACACACATATATATATATATATATATATATATATATATATATATATATATATATATATATATATATATATATTTCCAAAAGTTACTAAATCAAACGATAATAGGCTTGAGTATAATTAGACTATAACTCTCAGTCTGTTTTAGTATAAAGTCAGAGGTATCACAAAACCTTGATGAGTAACCCACTTCAATCACTTGGAGTTTACTTTAAGTGTATCACAGATCATAGAACTTTTCGGTCTTGGAAGTCAAGCCTATCAACAAATCAAACATAATTCAAGTCAGTGTTGTTATGCCTTAAGATGTAATAAATCAAATTTAAGAAATATACTGTTATTTCCTATATATCTTTGGAAATTTTAATTTTCTTAATATGTAAGAAAAAAAATATTTTTAAAAATTTTCTTTTACTACCCCTGATAACAAAATTTTTTTCGAGATATTTTCAATTTTTAATAACAAAAATCTATTTGAAGATATTTTCAAATTTTTAATAACAAAAATATTTTTCAAGACATTTTCAAATTTTTAATAACAATTATCTTTTTCAAGACATTTTTTAAATTTTCTCTCCCTAAAATTGTGATGATCTGCAAGAAAATAACAATTTTTAACTAAAAATGAAAACAATTTTTTGAAAAGGGTGTATGGATAACCGTTAACCAAAGTTAATCATTCCCAGAGATTGGACTAAAAAGTCAAATCTGGAATGATCAAATGCCTTAGTAAACAAATCAGCAATGTTTTTTTCCTGATAGAACTGATTCCAAATGGATAAGTTTTCGATCAAAACAGTCACGGATAAAGTGCATGCGAATATTGATGTGCTTCGTCTTTGAGTGTTGAATTGGATTCTTCACAATATTTAATACTGTAGTGTTATCACACAAAATTTTGGTGTCATAAAGATTAAGGCCATAATCAAAAAGTTGTTGTTGAATCCAAACAATTTGTGAACAACAACTTGATGCAGCCACATATTCAGCTTCTGCAATAGATTTTGATACCGTTTGCTGTTTCTTACATTGCCAAGAAATTAATCTGTTGCCAAGAAATTGACATCCACCTGTGGTCGATTTTCAGTCCAAGTTACATCCTGCATAGTCACTGTTAGTATAATCATATAAATTGAAATCAGAATTTTTTGGATACCAAAGGCCGAGTGTTGGTTGACCCTTGAGATATTTGAAAATCCGCTTGACAGCTTTCATGTGAGATTCCTTTGGATTATTTTGATAACGTGCACACTGACAGACAGGAAACATGATGTCTGGTCTGCTAGCAGTGAGATAAATCAGAGATCCAATCATTGACGTACACAAATGTTGATCCATGTCTTCACCCGTGAGATCTGGAGTTAAAGTTGGACGTGAAGTCATTGGAGTGGAAGAAATCTTGGAGTCTTGAATTTTATATTTTTCAAGAATATTGTGAACGTGTTTTTCTGGATGAATCAGTATTCCCTTATCATCTTGTTTAACTTGGATACCCAATAAAAACGTAATTTCTCCAAGAGAACTCATCTCAAACTTCTTTTTCATCATAGCTTTAAATTCCTTTCACAAATCATCATTTGTATATCCAAAGATAATATCATCGAATAAACTTGAACTAGAATAAGATCATCACCAGTCTTCCATAATCAATTGCACCCTGTGTATAACCATTTGTAAGCAAATGTTCAGTGAGGGTAGCATACCAAGCTCGTGGTGTTTGATGTTAGCCATACAGTGCTTTGTCTAACTTATAAACATATTCTGGATGATTAGGATCTTCAAAACCAGGTGGTTGACAAATATAAGTTTCTTCTTTCATTTCTCCATATAAGAAAGCAGTTTTGACATCCATTTGATACACCTTGAAGTTCTTGTATGAAGCATAAGCCAGAAAAATACGTATAGCTTCTAGTCTTGCAACAGGAGCATATGCTTCTTCATAATCAAGCCCTTCAATTTGATAGAATCCTTGAACAACAAGTCTGGCCTTGTTGCAAACAATCACATTTTTTTAATCCGTTTTGTTCTTAAAAATCCATTTAGTACCAATCGGCAACTTACCCTTTGGTAGTTCACACAGATGCCAAACATTTAGCTTCTTGACTTGTATCAACTCTTCTTGCATAGCCTCTACCCAACTGTTTTCCTTTAGGGCCATTTCAACGTTCTACAATTTGTGAGATAAAACATGAATACAAACATGTATTTATTGTGCCTGATTGGCTTCGAGTTTGAACACCCTATGATAATGGACCAATGATTGCTTCAGTTGGATGGTCTTTATGAATTCTCAGCTGTGGAATGTCATCTTCAAAAATAACTTCATGTAAGTTAGACATATGACCAACTGGTTCTTCAGCAGCGTTCCCTCTTTCAGGTTGATAAACAATATCTTCCTCTTAAAGATTATCATTGTCAACAGATAAATCTTCAAATGATACCTGAATCATATCAATTGGATCAACTTGTGTATAAGAAGAAATTTGATCAGAATCCTATGGAGCTTGTTCAATAACTGGATCATAATAAGATGAATCGGATTTAGAAATAGAATATGGACCAGCTGCAACATTTGAAGAAGAAGGTAAATCTAAAGATATTCCTGTTGTTGGAGAAGTGATGAATCCAACATCATCAACAAAAATATCTTGAATTGAGGTTGTCAAAGGTACATTTGCTGTAGAAACAACAGATGATTGATTAAATGTTTCAAATAATGAAGCATAATCATATACCTATGAAGGTGCTGAACCTGCATCTATTTTGTTAAATTCATGCTAATCAATATCAAATGACTCAATTATTTTTTTAGACCTCTTATTATAAACCCGATATGCAACTTTGTTGGTTGAATATCCAACAAAATAACATAAATCAGCTTTTTCATCAAATTTTGATTTAGAGTCAGATGTGTTTAACAAAGTACAACAACATTTAAAAGTTTTGAAATATTTGACTTTGGGTTTATGTTTAAAAAATATTTCATAGGGAGTCATATTCTATTGTTTGTTGATTAACACACGATTCTGAACATAACATGCAGTGTTAACAGCTTCAGAATGACGGTAATTTGGATGTTGATAACTTGGTTTTGGCTGCTTCAATTAAAGTTCTGTTTCGTCTTTCAGCAATTCCATTTTGTTGTGGAGTTCCCGCAGAACTAAATTGTCTTGCTATCCCCTTTGAATCGAAAAATTCGTTTATAGTAAGATTGCAGAATTCGGTTCCATTATCACTTCGAATGCATTTGATTGTTTTGTCAGTCTGATTCTCCACAAGTGTCATGAATTTCATTAGTAAATAAGGTGTCACATCTTTGGTTGCTAAGAAGAAAACCCATGTAAATCTTGAAAAATCATCAGTAATGACTAAACAATATGCACCACGTCTAAAACTCAAAACATTAACAAGACCAAATAAATCCATGTGTAACAGTAGAAGAACAGAGTCAACTTTGGTATGACCAACTGGTTTCTAAGGAAGTTTGTCTTGTTTGCCTTTTGAACATGACAGACAATATTCAGTTAGTTGAAATTCTTTTAAAGGTAGGCCTACAACATGATTTTCTCTAACCAACTTGTTCATATTTTTAATATTTACATGTCCAAGGCGATGATGCCATATCATTGTATCACTTTCCGAGGCTTTAGATAACAAACATGATGCTGTTACAAATGAATGTGAACCATTCATATCAAGAAAGTATGTGTCTTTGTCTCTTGGTGTTCTTAATAAGACCTATTCATCAGGAATTACAAATTCAGGTTTTAGAATAAGACATTTTTTATCAGTGAAGTATGTTGACTACTTTTTGTCACAAATTTGAGAGACATTAAGCAAAATATGTTTTGGTTCCTCTACAAAATTGACATATCCAAAACTTAACACACCATTCGACACTGTACCTTTGTTTGTAATCTTACCACCTTTGTCTCCTGCAAAGATAACATATCCTCCATTGTAAGGTTGTATGTTGTTTAACAGAGATATATTACCAGTCATGTGCCGTAAACAACCACTGTCAACATGCCAAACACTATTGATGACCTATCTTGGTTGTTCCTGCACATTTGAACAAATTTATTTATGTTTAGGAACCTAAGCCATGGTTGATTGAGTACTTTGTTTTGATCCAAATATAATACAAATTGTAATATCATATCTCTTTTGTCATCAAAAGGACATTGTTCAACAATATCAGGCTTAGATGGTTTTTCTTAAATTTTCCACTTTTGAATTGGATTAATCAGATGTGTAACCAATTTCTTTAAAGTGGTCTGAATTGAAGTAGAAGTGCTATCATCAACTTGTACAGATTTCATATTTGACTTTTCTTTATTTAAATCATTACTGTTATTAACAAAAGATTTTGACTGATTTAAATTCCTTTTGAATTTGACATTTAGAAAGAAATGTTTTCTATTCGTTGAAATAAAATTAAGAAATGTTTGTTTGCTTGACAATTGATGTTGATGAAGACAATTTATAGCCTTATGATTTGGCTTGCCACACACATAACAACACATTTTATGATAAGTATTTAACGCTTGAGTATTTTGCACAAACTGTTTATGATAATTTCCATTGTTATCATAGAATCTGGTGTTAGTATTTCCTTGGTCTTATGATTCTTTATCAGTCTCTCTTTTCTTTTGTTCGTTATGGATTGTTTGAGAAGATTTTGGAAGAATTGAGGTAACTATTCTAGCTTTTTCGTTCACATTTGAAGCCGATGTGGCATGGACTGTAGCTTTAGCCTTTTGAGTTTTAGTTATTGGAATTAGACCAGTGTCTTTGATACCTGTTCTATAAACATCTTGTTTCACAGAGTTAGCAATAATAGAAGGTTTATTTTTAAAGAAACTGGCATTGGTTTCTTTAAAAATATGATCTTTCTTATCAATGTGGCCTTTTGAAAAAAATATGTTCTTGAAATCAGTTTTCAAGTCAGATACGGATGTTGCGACTTGTTTTCTTTCTTTGTCTTTAAAATTTATTTTTGATTTCAGTTTCTTTTCTTTGTTAGATATTTTTGAGCGATCATTTGTAGAACTAAAAACTTCTGAACTTTCATTAATAACTGATGATGAATTACATGAAGATGTTTCATTACAATTTTTATTTTCTTGAAAATCTAATTCATCATCACTTTCCCAATCTTCAACCAACCCGTCCTTCTTCACACTTCCGCAAGAAAATTGTTATGATTAACTTTAATTTTAGTTTTTATGACAGGGTCAACAGTCATTAAAACATTGATTGGAGGTGTTAAGTCTGACTTTGGTTGAAAACCTAATCCATAGGTCTCTTTATCAAGAGTTGCAATTGATGAAGGCAAACATGTAAAATCATGATTAATAGGTTGTGCAATGTTAGAATAACCAACTCCACCTTTACACCATTAATTTTCTGTTTCATTTGAGACTTGATTATACCTTCAACAATCTTTGATGATAACTCAAATTTTTTAACAATCAATTTAGCAGATAAGAGTTCACTGTTAAGTTTATTAATTTCTAAAGATAGTTCATTGTTACATGTTGTTAAATCTTTTATGTTACAATCTTTATCATGAAGATTTAATTTTGTCTGATAAATCAATTTGTTTAATCTATCTATCTTTTCTTTAAATGTTTTCTCATTAGTTTTATATTTACGAGCTTGATATAGAAGTTTTTCAACTTCTAAGATCAAGCGTTCGTTGTGAACTCTATATCTTTGTAAATTTTCTGAACAAGTAGTTGAACAAAGATTAGAAAATACCTCTTTTGTCTCTTCATCTCTCTTCTTCTCTTCAGGTAAGATGTTTACCATGAAGGCTTTCAACACAACCTTTTCTTCTGCTTCTTTTGTCGGAATGATCTCAACAATAATTTCTCTTTCTTCACAAGCAGATGCCGGAGTAAACTCAACAACATTTTCAGGTTTATCATTCTTCTTCCCTTCAACAATGTTTGATTGAGCTAGAGTAGTCTCAACAGCTATTTCATTGATCTCACTTTCAGCCTGCACTTTCACAACTTTCACATCTTCAACTCTTTTCTCTTTAACTTTCTGAGCTTCAACCTTCTTTTCTTCTTCAAACACACCTTTCATCAAATCATCTGATACGAACTCAGCTAGTACATTGTCTTTAACATGTTCTTCAACAGTTTGAATTTCTGCCAACAAAGCAGTGGAAAGCTTGATGTCTAGTATCTCCATTGATCTGACCAGTCGTATTCTCCGTCAGTTTGAGAAACTAGTGCTTTGTTGTTAGATGAACTAGCTTTGTCTCCTTTTATCTCTACTTCCACGGTTACCATTTTCTTCCCACTTTTTGTTTGACTTGACCTGCCTTTAGTGCACTCTCTAGAAAAATGGCCAAGTTTGTCACAATTATAACATCTCAAGCTTGACTTATCAAATCCAATTTTGCTTGAGTTATTCAGCCCAAAAACCTTTCTCCCCATTCGTCTAGCAAAATTCTTTGCTCTATAAACCACCATTGCTATTTGATATTTAATATCATTCTCTTCAACATCATCGGGATTAACTAGTTGTATATCATCGACCAAGATGTTTGGTGCATTTAGTCTTCCGGAAGAAAAAACGTCATAACTGTTCATGAACGATGTAAATAGAGCCAAGTGCTCATCAGCAATCTGAATGGTTTGTCTGTTGGGTTGAGAGTTTACAACAAAAGGCTTGTTGCGTAGGTTGATTGGCTTGACCTTGAATGTAAGTTGGAGGTTGAGGTTGAGCTTGAGCTTGACTATAAGAATTCTGATAGTTGTTGCTGACATAACTGAGAGTAGCGGACGTAGTAATTTGGATTACTAGCCATCTTGTCATATAATGCCGATGCTTCAGCTCCCGTCGTGTTGATATAATTAGCAGCCCTCTGCTTGTCATCTGTGTCATAAGATTTGATAGTGCAAATCAGATCACTAAGGGATAGGGTGAACAAATCCTTGGTTCGTTTAATCGTAGTGCAGTTGTTATTCCAGCTGTAAGGCAAGGAATTTAACAACATTGTATTCACTGAGATGTTCTCTACTGTGATTCCAGCACTTTTCATCTTGGTGATAAGCTTTACGAACCTAGACATTTGAGCCTCCAATGTCTCATCAAGAATATGATTGAATATGTTGAACTCCTTGTTAAGCATATCCTTTCGGCTCTCCCTCATGTCTTTGTTCCCCATAATTTGCTCTTCCATGGCATCCGATAGATCCTTTGCCTTCCTATAATCCATAAATTTCTGAGCTATTTCAGTGGTAAGTGCCATTGTTATGGCAACATACGCCTTATTATCGAGCTCCATCTATTTCATATCCTCTTGGTCCCATATGTGTTCAGGCTTCGGCACTAAGTCTCCTTTGTCATTTGTGTATATCGGATATAGGGACCCTGTTTGATAGATCTCGTCATCCTGGGTTCAGTATACATGACATGGTTTTCAAAGTGATAGACCCAGTCTGGATAGTCTTCTTCACTGAGAAGTCGAGGAGGCTTCGTGCTTGTTTCGATCTCATTATCTAGATTAAGAGTGGTAGTGATGTGCTTCAAGTTTGCCATTGTGAAGATTTGGATTGAAACTGAAAGAAAAACCTCAAAACAGGAGTTCTCGCGCTATTGGTAAAGTTCTCGGGCGAATAGTCTTCTGCAAAACTAATCGCATAAGTTTTCGCATAAACTTCTCGCACGGTAAGTTCTGTAACTGAATTTTGCGAAATGTTCAAGTTTTCGCATAAAAGGAATCTTTCTGTAACATAATTTCAACAAACTTTTTCAGTTCTCGCGCGAATAGCAACTTTTCGCGTGCAAAAATCAACTTTTCGCTTGATCAAACTCAGTCAATTTCGACAATTCCAGCCATCAATCAAACACTAATTTGTTCAAAATTAGTTGTTTAATCTTTCAATTATTGATTTTAGGTTCGGTTATGATCCTAATTGTCTCTAATTGATTGAATTAAGCTCAAATAATCTCCAAAACAAGTCAAGTCTTAAAATGAACATCATAACATCTCTTTAGATCTTCAAAAGTGATCAAATAAGCCATGAATTCAATAAATCTTCAATGATCTTCAAATCGGATCTCGCGAACACTTCAATAGAGCTAATCAAGCTTTGATTCAATCGATCAAGAGCACACATTGCTCTGATACCAATTGCAATGATCAACACGTTACAATGATCGATCTTGTGATAAAAATACGGAATGTTTACATCACGGTATAAGAGTGAATAGTAATTAAAGAACACAAACACAAATGTAAATAAAATTTGATTATATTGCTCTCTGACATAGAAACTATTACCATACGATGAAATCAGGAAAGTGACAAAAAGCTAATGAAAACATTACAAAACTCCTATTTATACTATTCTATGAAGTTCTTGCGCAACTAACAAGTTCTCGCGAGATCAACAGGTTTTCGCGCGAGAAGCAAGTTATCACGCGACAACTCTAACTATTGGCGTGACTTGATCTTCTTCATCTTGATTTGATTTCCCGAACCTCTAGGTTCAACCCCTACATAAAGCATTGTGAATGGGATGTATAATAGATACTACCGCCTCTAGTCATCCTCTCACATATGTCATGATTCATGATCACAACCATGTAAACATTTCCGTTGTGGCCAAGTTAATATTTTGTCAATTTAACTCTTTTATATTTTAAATTTACGAAGTTAACATTTTTTTGATGAAAATGACAACTTTTTAAAACCTTACGGAACAAAATACGAAAATGAAAAAAAAAATATGTTTTTAAATGAAAATGACAATGTAACAGAAAACAAAAGAAGAAAACAAAAATTCATTCTATAAAAAATAAGTTAAACTAAAATGACTCCCAGATTGAAAGGTTAGAAGTATAGAAAGAAATCTAAAGCTAGCATCGATCAGAGTAATTAAAGCTAGGACGATGCAAAATTAGCCTTTTTCTTCTTCTATCATGGTTACATAAAGTATTAGTAACGTGCACAAGTATGTTAAAATTATATAAAAATGGGTTAACATGTGCATCGTGTTAAAGTTGTATTAATTATATCAGGGGATTTTATCTGGGGAGGCCCTACGGGGGTGTCAGGCATGCGATCGTATAGGACTTATGTTTTTTAAGACCCAAAATTTAAAAATTATATAAATAATTTATATATAAAATGATTACAAAAGAAAAACATGTAAAAAACTGCGAGTTAAAATTAGAACACAATTTTATAAGTTTAGCACGTCTAAAACACATTTAACCAAATAATATTCTAAACCTATTTAAATAAATAAAAAAAATAAATTTACGGTCAAAATCCAAACTCAAGTTGCGACAATGTGCAATTTACGAGAGCCAAGTACAAGAAGTGCAAACCCAAATTGAAATTTTTTTAATGGATTGATCAATGATTTTGATTTATTTGACACAAGAAGTATATGTTTATGAATTTGATTTTTGATATATGAATTTTTATAGATTAATATTATTTTTAGGCTTTGATTCTGATTTTGATATATGATTTATGGTTTCATTTTAATATATGAGTTTGAATATATGCATTAACAACTTGTTTCTGAGGCTAATGTTAATAAGACACATGTTAAGACTAGTCTTTTTTATTTATATAAGTTTAATATTAAAGAATTATTATTTTTTATTTCCAAGAATCTTAGGAGAGCATCATGATTAATTTAACTATATAAACTAAGTTATTTTGATACTGTAAATTTATTTTATTAATTGTTATAGCAATTGTAATCGAACTAATTAAATTTTATTTAAATTTATATAAGTTTATTTTTTTAGGGTCTATTTTTACGATTCACACAGGGCACCTAGTCTCTAAGGAACAGCCTTGAACGTTATACATCTTAAACTTGTGGAATATGTTATTATTATCTTGAACCTTAATTTTTTTAGTGTAGAAACTAATACCGAGCAGATTTTGAATTGATGATTAACTTTATCTTCGAGCCCTTACGAAACCATTACCACAACAAAATATATAAAACAAAACACCATCAGCTCGTCACGAGAAGGGAGATCTCCATGTATTCACTCTCTGGCTTTAGAATAACCAACTATATTTGATTAAAAAATGCTACGTGTGTAGGTAAGAGAGAGAGAAAGAGAGAGAAAAAAAGTTTCGAGAAGAGAGAGACACCCAACTTATTTGATGTCATTTGTCTATACACCATGTATTGTTACTTGTCGATTTCAAGGGAATAATCGTATCTTAATTAGATTGGTGATCACTTAAACATGCACGTACACACAACTTATCTCATGCGTAAGGCACTGTTCAAATGTGAAAAGTATGATGTTAGCTTTGTCATACTTGCCATGCTAGGCGATTAGGGAGTCGTTTATAAGGTTAGTGGGTGAGGTGTCATCACCAACCTATTGTGTTCAAGAATCCGTAAAGATTTCTACGTCTTTTGGAGTCTGCATTTATGTCACAGCCCTATTATATACACGTCCAACCATTTTCCTTTCTTCTTCCCTTTATCGCTAATGAGTTTGTAGAGCTCTTTCTTCTTTTGCTCCTCATTCTATTCTCGAAATCAGGATATATTTGATTATATTAAAGATGGGCAAGACTTTATCTTCTAAGGCTCCTCATGGCGTCACAACCACGAAATTTGATTCTACTTTAGCTATTTTTCAATTGAAATGGTTAGTGAAAGGGTACGATTGCCTATTCGCTACTTATAACATAGTGTTGGAGTGGCAACTAGTTTATCTAGTTCAGAGTCATACTTTTTTGTAACCCAGATGGAAAGATGATATTTTATGTTAATTTTTTTGCTGATACGAACTACTAATTTTCAATCAATGCCTTCTACTTGCATCGATTGCAATATTAGAAAATACATATTTCCTAGTTGCACCATGGGCCTTTTCCAGAATAACTCATACAAATTTACTTTTTAGCGTTGCATATTGACCCTTTCGTGGAGTTGCAGTTCAATGTTTTCTACCAAGCCAACCTTAAGGGCAACTTGTATTCTTTTTAAAGCACTATGGTGACCGTTATACTTTCCAAAGGTAATTCCAAAATCTAAATTTTCATTTTCAAGACAATAAATGAAAAATCAATTAAGTTACCTTTATAAATTTCTTTAAATATTGAAATAAATAAACTTTCCTTCAATATGTTAATAATATCCTAATAGTTAGAATATTGTTTTATTAATAATCACAACTTAAAGTTTACATATTATATAATTTAATATGAGCATGATTTTCTAAATTGAAAATTTGATATTAAGAAATAAATTTTTTAGATCTTAAGATAATGGTTATTGTATTTTATTATTATCAAATCTTTCTTTATTATTGTCAAATCATATCATTTTTAATCTATCTGTTCTAACAAAAATATTTTGAGTTGCAATTTGTTATAATATTACATATCGTAAGCCTAATTTTCCGCTTCAATCTCTTATTAAATATATATATTAATTACTAATTATATTATTTAATTTTTTAGATTAAAATAGTTTTTAATAAACTAAGAAAGAGTTCTTTTAATAAATGTAATTTCTAAAGAAACAATCTTTTGTATAACATAATTATTTATTTTAAAATATCAAACTATTTTAAAAATACAAAATATTTAAAATCAATGTTTTTAGAAATTAAATTTTTTATGTACCATAAAAATTAAAGGCAAATTAGATTTTAATAATCCAGACTATTACTTATTAGACGATAATAATCCATATAATTAATCTGGCTGGTAATAATCTCAACTGTTACTTTTATTACCAATGGTGATCCTAGTAATATAATTATCATGCATTCATATTAAATTTGTATTTATTTTAGACTCGATTTAGTTTGTATATTTTTTTATTTCATTCATAATTATTGTGAACGAAATTAAGTGCAAATCAAGCTTATATATTTAATAATTATGTTAATGAGACTGTTGTTGGTAGCAAAAGTAAAGGTTGAGATTATTATCGGCCAAATTAATAGTATGGATTATTATCGGTCAATAAATAATAGTTTGGATTACTAAAATCCAATTTGCCAAAATCAAAATTCAAAGTTATAATAAGAAATTTTACAAAATGACATTTTTGTAAAACTTTTAAATTTGGAACGAATTTTTTAAATTCTTTAGATATAAAAAATTTAAAACAAAAGTTCAAAGAAACCATAATATCATTATTTTATTACGTATAGTCCTTACTCATACGTAATTTCAACAATGTCATATTTCAAAATATTATTTTATAATTAATAATTTTTCATTACTAATTATTTAATATTTTATTTATTCAACCTGTGTAATACACGGGGTACTAACCTAGTATTTTAACAAGATAGATATCACGACACATGAAACTAAGGTATTATTTCATTCAAACCATATAGCATTATATTTCTTCTTTGATTTTGCAAACGACTCTTAACAATGCGTTTTGCAATTTATATTAAGTTTTATAAAATTACAATAACCACAATCGATCGCTTACTATGTATGTTATTCTAATTTATTTATTGTAGTGTGTCTTATACTTACAAGAAACTAAAGTCTTATTTATTTTTGTTCTTAAACCTCATAAGTATGTGTAATGTTTTTAATTTTTATTGTAAAATCAACTTTCATACAATTAAAGATCCAAAAAAATAATGTTTTCTTTATATATTACATAAGGAATTTTGTGTTGTATCTAAATTATACTTATTAAAAGCATTTATAATTTAATATAATATGCAGTCTTTTGTTTCTTCTTATAAAGGGGGTCGTTTATCTTGTGGTCACACAATAATTTGATATTTCATAAGAAATGTTTCATGTTACTTTCGCATATTACTAATTTAAACGTAGTTATATCATATTATAAGCATCTTTTTTGCCTTCACATTAGATTACTTATTCTACCAGTAAATAAGATTTAATTTATTTAACTCGTGCAAAACATAGATCAATAACCTAATAGATTTCTTTATTTTAATTCCTTCAATCCTTTCTCATCCTTAAATTTAAGAGATTGATATAGTGTATCGTTACATTTAAGGATTCACTATTCACTCTCATTCACTACTTGCATGAGTCATTGTTTTACATTAATTTTGGAGATAGCTACTTGATTGTATCATCTGAGGATCGACTTGTTAGAATTTCAGAAAATTTGATATCTACAACTAACGGGTTGCTTAAGTCTTCAAGTTAAATCCTTTTAATAGCTATTGGATAGTCTAAAGATTAATTCTTTTTGTTAAACGATTATCAAACTAGGAATTAGTATAAATTAAGCGTTGTACCTTCAAGCTTAAGTTTTTAAATTAAGATAATTATCAATATCAATTTGAGGATTCACGTGTTCAGATCTCAAGAAATTTGTGCTATGTATGCATATGTTCTTCTGTGTATATTCATTTGATTCACTTACTCATGTCAGCTACTTAATTGCTAGTAACTTAGCAAAGTTGGTCAAATTCCATATTTTCTATTGTGTTCAACTATTGTCGAAAAAGGAATTTTATCCTGATTAGTTTACATTTAATATTCAAATCCACTTTCACTTATACGTATGTAATATATAAATACAAAAAAAAAATGAAAAAGAATATAAAGATAGAAATGGTAAATGAGACGTTACAAGTTTTTGAAAAATAAAAGATAAATTTATAAAGTTATAAATTTTTATTAAATTATAAAACTAAATATAAGAAAATAAATGTGAATGCTGATACTTGTTTTCATGTTCAAAACTCATAATAACTAGTCTAAAACGCGGCTTACGGGTGTATGTTGATTTGATCGATTAATTTATGTATGGATTTACTAAATATGAATCATACAAGTCAAAAACGAATAAAAGATCATCTCAACCATTAATTGACACAAACCACAAGACATAGTACACTGACTATTTGTTGCATCATTAATTTGCTTTCACATACATTCATTTCGGCTTTCCCATAGTTAGCAATTCAACTCTTAAAATAAAAGCCAAATATATTAAATACACAGATTTTTATAGATTTCTAACAGTTGCTAGTATACTCTTAAGTTGTTTTTACGCCTCTATAGGTAAGATGTGGTGATGAGGTGAAGCCACTACATGCCCATGAACACAACTACCCCTACGCGAGATAGTGAAACCCTGATGGTAGCGTGCCGAAAGTCGCAAGACCAACCTCGGGTTTTTGGAGTCGGCATTACACATTGAATATTAAACATCTAATAATCAATAATTACAATGTTGCTAAATACCATATCCGAGTCCAAGTTTGGAGATCACTATAAATCCAAAATTAAGCTAATCAAAACGTAATAGTAAATTAAGTGTAAATTACAAAACCACTATACCACAACCACCTTTCACCATCGACTACATCCGCCGCTGGCCACCTTCCTTCGTCAGTCACCCTATTGTCACGGCTACCCGATCACCCCAGCAAAATCGTCGCCACTGCCACCTACCATTGTTGGTCGTCGTTATGCCTGATTCGATGGATCGTTTCCGTTGTGGGTTTTCATGATTGTTTAGTATATAGTGGGGTGTTCGTTGATACCATCATGTCTAATCTATGGAAGATTCATCAAAGGTACAAACTTTATTGTTTAAAGTTTTGGTTTTAAATTGTTATTTACTTGGTGTAATTGGACCCTGGTGGAACGAATTCGCTAAAGCAATGTACAGCTAGAATAAACGATCTGGCATGAACCGTCATTACCCAAGTCACATGTCCGTTCTCTTGAACTATAATATTAATGACTGGAATAAGTCCATCTCAGAGTTACATATGATGGTCAAATAGTTGAGATAAACATATCGGCTAAGATGGTTCTGTGTTGATGATCAAGCGTGGCGGAGTTAGAAACCTCTAGCCAAAGGAAAAGGGCAAGAAAAAGCAGTCTTCCATGCATGCACTAAGGAACAAAGATGAACTAGCTTGGTAGTCTTACACTCTAAATGTGTCTAAGTGTAAGATCTTTCAAAGCTAACAGTTCAGAAGGAGTACTTCGGAAGTTTCACACTCAAATAGAAAAATATTTAAGTGTGAAATCTTTCGAAGCCAAAGATCAGGCATCTTCCGAAGCCAAAGATGAAATCTTCCGAAGCTTCAGAGAGCAAAGTCCTCCGAAGCTGTGAAGACTGATTTCTTCAGAGGACAGAGAAAATATGCTTCTTGAATCAACTTTTGATAAAGCTAACACACTTTCGATGCCTGCTCTGGTGGTTCACCTACTTTACATAAGTTGGTGAAACTTTCATGCTTTATCAAAAAGTAGGAATGGTCTGTTCTGTAACTTACCTTACTTGTTCCTGTAGACTTTTTGTATTAGGAAAAGCATGTGTGAGCTATGGCATGTCATAGTCACTAGTCAAAGGACAATCTGTCTTTTGACTTAGGTTGATCTTGTTGTCTAGATTAGTCAAATCCCAACTATCTTTACATGTAAGTGACGGTTGTAGTTGTAGTATAAAAGTGTCTCAGGTCTTGTAATTTCTTTATGCTTTGTAACACTTGTAAAGAATTTGAGATCAATATACAACATCTTGAAACAAAATATGTGGTCTTGTGTTGTTCTTAGTTTGTCTTTAATTTACTTATGTTCTTAGTTACATCTGTTTTAAGTTACCAGTTCCCTATTTGAATTGTTAAGTGATCTAAGATCTCTCCTCAGTGTGAAACTAAGTGTTAAGTTCCCTTACCCGGTCCTGCATTGGTATCAGAGCATTCAGGCTTTTGATTGTAAGATCTCACCATCTTAATCCTCTTAGCTTCACACATCACTTAACTTTTCAAATGGCAGCTATCTCTAAGGCTGATATGGAAACTGGAACTTTGACAAAGTCCCCACCGATCACTCCTGAGGATTTTGACACTTGGCGCCAAAGAATGGAAGGCTTCATCAAGTCTCACGATTCTAGGATGTGGGAGTCTGTTGTCAATGGACCTCATGTACCATGCACCTCTTCAGCTGCTGCTGGTGGTGGCATGATACCAAAGGAGAGGGCTGACTTTTTTGATGAAGACTGGAAAAGGATTGATATTGATAAAAAAGCCATGACAGCCTTCCAAACTGCTCTTCCAAACTCCATCTATGGAGGTTTCAAGAAGTGCAAGACTGCTAAACAGCTATGGGATACACTGAAACTGATGTATGATGGGTATAATGAAGCCAAGGAGAACAAGAAGGACCTCCGGAAGCAGCAGTTTGAAAACTTCACCTTCAAGACAGGTGAAACCATGACTCAACAATACTTCAGGTATGTTAAGAGGACTAAAAACCTCAAGACCCATACTCTCACTGAGTTGTATGGGATACTCAGTGGATACCAGATGGAGATGAACATGCAAAATTCATCTGGTAACTCTAATACTCACCAGAGTTCAGCCCTTCATGTGGGTGAAAAGGATAGCAGAGAACCACAACATCATCTTATCTGCTACCCTGAAACTTCACAAAAGGGTCCTTTTATCACCTTCCCAGAGACACCCGAGAGAGCTACATCCAAGGAAGTCCCTTCCAAGAGACAAGTTCCTCTCAAGCCTTTGTCTCTACTGATGAAAGTTCAGAAACTTTCTCTCACTCTTGAAAGACCTGACTATATCCATCAGATGATTTGAAATATATGGAGATAGTCCAGCAGATGGCTCTTCTCACTCACATAGCCCATAAGTTCTACAAGAGGACTGGGGAGAAGGTTTCCTAGCAATGCAGCCAGTGGCAAGTTTGGGCTGGACAAAAGCAAGTAAAGTGTTACAACTGTAACCAAATGGGACACTTTGCCAGAGAATGCAAGGAAACCTAAGTCAAATGGTGGCCAAGCATCATCTAGGCCAAACTACACTAAAGGAGGGCACCAGAATGAGAAGCCAAGACAGCAAGCTGCAGTTGCTATTAAAGAAGAAGGCTTTGACTGGAGCTTCCAAGCTAAAGATTCTTCTCCAAATCAAGCACTCATGGGTGACCATGATGAGCCAAGGAATTAGAACATCTTTACTCTCTTGAATGTATTGCTAAAGTAAACAGATACAGTCCTACAACTTAGAAATGAGATCTGAATTGAGTCTTTAACATTTTAAAAGCTGATTTTAAGAGAGTTGAAAATGATTATAGCTTAAAATAGAAGATCTAGAGAAAACAATTTCAACTCTTAAACATGAGTAAACAAACTACAAGACTCAAATAAAAGATCTTGTTACTAAGTTGACAGAATGTCAGGCTGAGCTTGTGATCAGCAAAGCCAGGGCAAAAAAGTGTGTTCTTAAAGAAGAGACCTTTAAGAACATAATATCCTTATCTCTGCATGCAAAAGTTTGTTATCAAAATAAGCAGGGACTGGGATCTTGTGAGATAGCTCCTCCACACACCCTACTTTCAGTAAGATCTCCAAGGTGTGGAACTGGTCAAGATAACCTGCCTCTATAGACCCGAGTGATGAAGAGGATGAAGAGGAGATGGTGAGGAATGACTTGAAGTGAGTGAAGAGAGTCAATCCAAAAAGGGTCACCATGCTCCTGAGGAGGAAAAAAAGGATCTGGTTTGAGCAAGTCAAGAGAATGAACTTGATAAGAAGAGCAAAAGAAGATCAAGAAAGCTCAAGACATCAGACCACCTTTGACCCCAAGAAGACAGAAATAAGTATTCATCTCTGCAGGGTTTGAGGTGGTGAAAACTGATGATTCTACCAAGAACTCTAGTACCAAGAGTTTTGCTTTAGCTTCAACTCACTCCATCCCCAAACAGAAGACTGATAAGCTGTGTGTCACTGCTACTCATCCTGAACCACCCATCTTCAAAAGCAAGCCTCTCCCTAGAAAGCCTGCTATATCATCTGAAAAGGTGAAGAAGGAGAAGGGAAGTGTTCAAACTCAGTCTTCTTAAGAAAAGAAGATTCCTAAAAGGAAGCAAATGGACTGCATCATGTGTTTTAGTACTTCTCATCTGGCTAAGGATTGCATCTACAATCCTAAAAGTACTATCCACATGGTTAAAGAAATGGCTTCTGGGAAGAAGAAGGAAAAAAAAGCTTTGGAAGGAATATCTGTTTCCTTCGGATGCTCCAAAATGAAGAAGAAGGAAGTGAAAAATTGCATTCGTAAGAGAATTTGGTCTCGGAAGAAAGGAATGCTTCTGAAGTACTAAAGCTTGCTGCAGTGAAAGCAAGATCTTCCGAAGGTCCAGTCTCCAAATCTTCCGAAGCTGCAAAAGATTCCAAAGCATTGAAGGTCAAGCCAAATTTTCCAAAGGTGGTATGGAAGATGAAGGAAGATCGTGTGACTGAAGATTCTTCATCAGCAACAGTAAATGATCCTCAGAGCCTGAATATGGGATCACTTACTGTTTGATTGCCTTCAACTCATTTTAACAAGCCTAAGACCAATGAGGCATGAGTTTCTAAATGTAACTAAATCATCTCTTTTTGTGCAAGGACAGCCAAAGGCAAACAGAAATATGTGGATCATTGATAGTGGCTGCTCCAGGCACATGACAGGCAATGAGTCCTTACTTCAAAACTTTGAAAGATTTGATGGAGGACCAGTTGCTTTTGGAGGAGATGCAGGAGGTTACATTACTGGCAGGGGCAAGGTTACAAATGGTAAGCTCAGCATTAAGAAGGTAAACTTTATCAAGGAGCTTAGATACAATCTTTTGAGTGTGTCCTAATTTTGTGACCAAAAACATCACATGCTTTTTACTGAGCATGAGTGCATTGTTCTCAAGCCCGGGGGTAACATTCCTCGAGAGCATATTCTGCTCAGAGCCCCCAGGAGAGGGAACTTGTACAAGATGGATCTGCAGGAAACATCTCCCTCTGGAGAAGCTTCTTACTTTCTGTCAAAAGCAAATAGTGATGAGTATTCTTTGGCATAAAAGAATGTGCCATGAAAACTTTAAAAACATGAATAAATTGATTAAGAATGATTTGGTAACTGGATGCCAAAGAAAGAGTTTGCAAGTGATGACCACTGTGTTGCATGCCTGAAAAGGGAAGAACACAAAGTGTCTCACAAGCCAAAGGAAATGAACCTATCACTACTCCCCTACACTTGTACATATGGATCTGTTGGCTCCACCAAGTAATGAGTCTAGGAAGGACCTCTTACTGTTTAGTGATCACAGATGATTTCACAAGATTGACTTGGGTGTTTTCCTTAAAAAACTAGGATGAACCCCTGAAATCTTAAGAATTCATTCTGAAAATTAAGAATCAATCTGATCACAAGGTCAAGACCATACGATGTGATCAAGGAACTGAATTTATAAACCAATCCTTGATACATTTGTGATGAAAAAGGTATTTCAAGACAATATAGTGCTCCCAGGACTCCTCAGCAAATAGGTGTTGCTAAGAGGAGACACAGGACACTTATTGAAGCTGCTAGAACCATGTTGTCTGACTCTAAACTGCCTATCACCTTCTGGGCAGAGGCTGTCAACACAGCCTGCTATGTGCAGAACAAAGTTTTAGTGGTTAAGACACATGGTAAGACTCCTTATGAACTGTGGCACAAAAGGAGACCATTCATTGGTTTCTCAGAACATTTGGATTTCCTTGCACCATCTTGAATACCAAAGATCAATAGCCAAGTTTGCTGAGAAATCAGTTGATGGACACTTTGTTGGATACTTTTCTCAAGCTAAGGCTTATAGAGTATACAATCTCAGAACTAGAGTCATTAAGGAGTCAGCCAATGTGACTTTCAATGAACACACACCCTGTGTGAAAGATTCTGGTCCAGATTGGCTGTTTGATCTTGATTTAGTTACCAACTGTTTTAACAAGTCTTGTGAGAATGTTTCAGGATCTACAGATAACAGATCAACAGAAGATCTTGATCCAAGATTTGATAGAGAAGACCAACAAGAAGACTACTTTAGCTCCAGTGGTGACTAACCCTGTAATGAGGCTCCTATCATCACACAAGCATGACAAATATTGCTGATTCAACTGAATTGCCTCAAATTCAGCTCAGAGGCTCAGAATTCAGAGAAGGAACTTCTAATGCAGGAGGAACTAGAGGTGGTGACAGTGATCAAGAATTTCTTGATACTGATAACCACTCCATTAAAGACAACATGAATGATGTCACACACTCATTAGATCAAGTTTCTCTTGATAAGTGTGCTGATGTAGTGGGAGACACCTCATTGCCAGATCAGAATTTCTCTAATTTAGATCTGTCCAACCAACTTGTTATGATCCCTCAACTTCGGATCCACAAGTCACATCCCATCACAAACATCATTGGAAATGTTGACTCAGGGGTAAGAACAAGAGGACAAACTCATGATAGCCATGTTTGTCTACATTCTTATTTCTTATCCCAGATAGAGCCGAAGAAAGTTGATAAGGCTTTGAAGGATGGAAGCTGGATTGAAGCTATGCAAGATGAGCTGCTTCAAATCAGAAGACAGAAGGTGTGGAACTTATGCCCTCTTCCTCAAGGGAAGACTGTCATAGGTACCAAATGGGTATTCAGAAACAAGAAGGATGATAGAGGGATTATCATCAAGAACAAGGCTAGACTGGTTGTCTAAGGATACACTCAAGAAGAAAGGATTGATTACACTGATGTCTTTGTTCTAGTTGCAAAACTTGAAGCTGTAAGAATATTCCTGGCTTATGCTGCATCCAAGGATTTCAAGGTCTACCAGCTTGATGTGAAATGTGCTTTTCTCTATGGGGTGATTGATGAAGAAGTTTATATCAAACAACCACCTGGCTTTGTAGACCCAAATCATCCTAATTATGTCTGCAAGCTTGATAAAGCTCTATATGGACTGCATCAAGCTCCAAGAAAGTGGTATGAGACACTATCAACATACCTCTGTCAACATGGATACAAAAGAGGTACTATTGATGGGACTCTCTTCATCAAAGAAACAGGGAATGACACACTGCTAGTTCAAATATATGTAGATGACATCAGCTTTGGTTCATCTAATCCAAAGCTCTGCAAAGACCTTGAGATGCTGATGAAGAATAAATTTGAAATGAGTGCCATGGGGGAACTCAGTTTCTTTCTAGGAATTCAAGTGAAGCAGCTTGAAGATGGCATCTTCATTAGTCAGTTAAAGTATGTACAGGACATACTTACAAGATTCAAGATGACTGGCTCTAAGGTTGCAAAGACACCCATAGCTAAAAACCACTCCCTTGGTCATGATCTTGAGGGGGAATGTGTTGATGAACATCTCTAAAGGGCTATGATTGGGTCACTTATGTACCTTACTGCTAGCAGGCGTGATATTATGTTTGCCATATGTATATGTGCAAGATATCAAGCCAACCCCAAGATGTCACACCTAATCACTGTCAAAAGGATTCTCAGATACCTTAAAGGTCCTCCAAATCTAGGCCTTTGTTATCCAAAGAATTCAGACTTTAATCTGTATGCTTATACAGATAGTGATTATGGTGGTTGCAACATGACTGCAAAGTCCACATCTGGGGATGTCAATTCCTTAGTGGAAGGATAGTCTCTTCGCAATGCAAGAAGCAATCCTGTGTGTTTGCATCAACTGCTGAAGCTGAATACATTGCTGCTGCAAGCTGTTGTGCTCAAGTGCTTTGGATTCATAATCAGATGCTAGACTATGGGTTCAACTTCAACGAGACTCCCATCCACATAGACAACAACATTGCCATCTCTATTATAGAGAATCCTGCGCAGCACTCAAGGACCAAACACATCAACATCAGGTATCATTTGATTAGGGATAATTTTGAAAAGGGTTTGATCAAACTAATCAAAGTTAACACAAATGAACAATATGCTGATCTGTTTACAAAGGCATTTAATGAACAGAGATTTAAATATCTTGTATCAGCTATTGGGATGATTAACATTGAATAGATTTTCTTTAATAACTTAATCAACTTTATTTCCTAAAATTGTATGTCCTAGGTTGTCTATTAGATCACCTCATAAGCCTAGTTCTCTTTGGAAGAAAACTAACTTTTAACTGATATTCCTTAGATTTGTGAAAATTTACCTTCGGAAGAACTCAAATTGCCTTCGAAAGAAATTTATGTCTTTAAATCATTTAACAGCTTATCTAAGATTTACCATCGGAAGAAATTCTTGGAGTATCTTCTGAAGCTTAAATTTGTATATAAGCACTTAAATGCATTCAATGAACAAATATCTTCCGAAAGCAACTAAGTCTCGGAAGACGTATTTCTTCCGAAGCCAAATTTTCAAAATTTTTTGAAATATCTTCCGAAGCAAAAATTGCCTTCGGAAGCTTTGCTACAAAGCTTCCGAAGCCAAAATTGTATTCAGAAGTTTTACAACTTCCAAGAAAACAAACTTTTTGGGCGCCTTTTTCAGAAGTAGAACCCACTTGCGGATTTCAAAGTTTATCTTTTTGTCATAACTTTGTCTCAAATCCACAACATATATCTTCCAAACGGTTCTATTTTGTCTCCCTACTCTCACTGATCCTTACCCTAAATATACCCCCAAATTTCATCTTCTTGTTCCTTCTTCACTGTAAAGCTTCCTCAAAAAGCCAACATTGATCGTCACAACGACCCTGATTTTTCCATGCACCTACACAGGCAACACAATCAGGTAGCCCTACTACACTCTGAGAAGGATCCAAGCTTCTTAGATGTGTGTAGGTACCTTTCTTTGTCTCACTACTTAACCTCCCTTACAATTGATCCTTCTCTCTATGAGGATCAGTTGCTTGAGTTTTGGAGGACCTGTCAAGAGGTCACCATGGACGGGGAGAAGGCACTGTCTGCTACAGTGCAGGGGAGGACATTTTCATCACACCGGCCATCATAAACGCCCATTTGCAGCTGGATGATGAAGCAGGTGAGCTGTCCTTTCCCAAATCTACTGTCAACCACTCCTTTCAGCAGATGGGCTATGAAGGTGACTTCTCAGTCAAAACCTTCAGAAAGGGGAAGGTATCATCTCAATAGAAATACCTCCTTCATGTCGTCATTCACAGCCTTTCTAACAAGCATGGAGGATGGGATCAAGTTCCAGAAGACCTCTCCTTTATAGTCCATGGGATGGTACAAGGGGTCAAGTTCAGGTACTCTCAGTTTGTATATACTAATTTACTTGCAAACTTAGACTCCTTAGAGTATTACATGTTCCCTAGGTATGTTCAACACATTCTCAACTATGAGTTGGGACCACAGTTGAGGGGAACACGTAATATTCTTAAAATAGGACAAATAAGGCCTGGCATCTTCAAAATCTTGAAGAAGCCAACTGTTGGCTTCTCTGGGGTAGAAACAGCCCTTGTCCCAAAAATGTTTGAGCTCATTGCTCAGGGTGAAAACCTAGCAACACTAACTAGTGTTGAACCAACACCCTCCACCTCTCAACCACCTCAAACACAGCCTACCATCACCATCACCTACAAAAGAAAATCCCAACGAACCCCTGCACTTGCTTCTGAGCATGTGCAGGCCCCCATATCAGAACCCATATAGGAGGAAGTGGAATCTCGAGCTCCTACTTCCCATAAGGAGCAGACCACTCCCATCTTTCCACCACTCAGTGCTGAGGTTCCTCATGCTCAGCCTGATGAGCTCACAACCCCACAAACAACCTTAAGCCATCACTTTGAGTCTTAATACTCTAGTGATCAACCTTCTATGGAAAGCTACCATCCCCAACCTCTTGATCTAAACCGCCTCATTCCCAGCCTTGACTTCTATTCTGATGAAGATTTAGGCTTCAGTGAGTACCATGAGTCTCTCCTCTCTTCCCACACTTAAGGAGAGATGAGTACTCCTGCTTCCCCCATCTCTAGCCCACATCAGCAATCCCCTACTGAGGTGGATTGTCCTGAACTTATTCAGGAAATCCATATCATAGAGGCTATCACTTTTGCAAGTGATAACATCACTAGGACCTCTACCATGGCAATCCAGCCTCTTGACACTTCTCTGGAAGTTGTCATTGGGCAGGGGAAATATAGCAGCCAAGAAACCCATACTGGTGGTGAGGAAGAAGACTTAGGTCCAATTCTCTCATCCTCCAATGATTCTTCATCTGAACATGAGGGGAGTCTGCAACAAAAGGTGCACAAACTGTCATATCTTTGCACCTATTTTGTTTCAAAGATAGCTCATCTGGAATCTCAGGTGACTATCTTATAGAAGAGGTCAATAACCAGCAACTTGAGATCACCGATCTCAAGGGCAAGTTAGCTGAGAGACCCATGAGGATAACTCATCCAGGTTCATAAGAACCTGTGGATGTCATGGATCAATCTCCTAGCTCACTTATGCAAGAGGGTGATGCTACCAAAAAGGGGGAGAAAATTCTGACAATCATAGAACCTGGGAGTTTTTCCCATAGTATGGACATAGAGGAATCACCATTCTCTCTTGTAGATGTTCATACTTAGCAACCTCCTCTAGATAGTGATCTTCATTTGCTCATTCAAAAACTATTTGAGGAGGGAATACCAAGAGCAATGGCTGCCCCTTCTGAGAACCCAATCTAGGGTCAGGGGTATGATAGTAATAGGAGAGCTCTTGTGATCTCTAGAGCTCAGGGTCAACTAGAAGTTCTCAACATTTCACACCTGAGTTTCTATGAGAGCATCAACTTGGTAGATCTACCACTTGTCAACCCAAGCAATAAAAGACAAGCAGTAAGATTGGCAGAAAGAATCCAAGACAAGGTGCTAGAGGAGTTTAAATTGAGATCAAAATTATATAGACAGAGGCTAGCAGCTGAGATCTTTGGTCAACTGGATGTTGAGGTAGACCCGGAGATTAGCTTCGAAGGGAAAACCTTGATAGAAGGCCCAGAGGTTAAACCTATGAACCTTGAGACAGGATCTCCCTCTGCACCCATTACCCTCAGTGAAACACCGGTTGGTGATGCTGTTTCACAACCTCTCTCTTGCTAGAGCTTGACAGCTGAACCAAGCAATGAAGGCCAAAGCTCTCTCCAGCCTGAGTCACCAAAGCCTGTGGTTGACAAAGGCAAAAGGAAAATGACTCCTGAGGAGATTGAGAAGGAGAAGAGAGAGAGGAAGAGGAAGCTGAGGGGAAAGAGTTCAAGTGGTTCCCCAGGGTTTATGGAAGCTACAATCAGGGCTACCCCCAGGCTAAACACTCAGGAAGATGAGTTAAGGGCAGTCAGGCTAAACTACCTGGGAACCGAAAACTACAATGTTGATGAACTCATCTCTCTCTCCTTAGATGAGTTGAATGAACTGGCTGACACAGAGTTGTCAAAGGAGATTCCTAAACCAGAGACTGTGGCCACTAAACAAACTCAGGTAGCTGAGGAAGAAGAAAGATTGAAAATGATCAACTACTTGAATGCCACAAGTCTCTATCAGGCAAATGCATTTCTTCCCTTATCATATGAGTACATATTGTTTGAATACAACAAGCAGCTGGAAGAACAAGCCAAAAGAGAAAGGCAAGTTGCTAAGAAGAAATTAAGGGAAGAAGCTGCAAGGTCAAGAGCCATCATCCACAAAAACCAGAAGAAGTCTGCTGACAGATAAAAGATGATGAGCTTCTTGAAGCTGTTTGGATTCTCCAGAAGGAGGCTTGGTCCTATGTCTCTATCCGCAATGGTTGAGCATATTAGAGTGATCAAGCAGAAGATAAAGAAGGGAGAGCTGGTGGACTTGCATTCTCCACCAAGTTCAGCTCAACCTGAAGTTGAGGTGAAGGTTGAACCCTCTGAGACAACACAACCTGAACCTGCAGCTGCATCTCAGCCAACTTCATCTTCTGATCCATAGCAGGGTCCTCCTCTCACTCCTTCTGAACCTGTGAGAGAGGAGATCCTAACAGTGAGGGACTCAACTAAACAACCTGGTACTCAAGACCAGTCCCCTCAGTTAAAATCATCAGGGAGAAGAAAAAGGATGGCCAGAAGATCAACCTCAAACAAAAAAAAGAAGAAAGGCATCCACCTCCCAACCTCAGGATATGTCAGAGCATCCTGAGGGAGTGCATGAAGAGGTCTCTCAACAAACTCCAATCATAGTAGAGCCTCTTGCTATTAGAAGACAAATTAGGTCATGGTCTTATGATGAAGATCAAGACAGATGGTATGTCATAAGAGATCAGGAAGTCATGCATGTATATTCCACAGAAGACATGCTCAATCTTCCTCTGCATGATCTCTTTGACATGAGAAATTTCTATGTTAGTCTGAAGGATCCAGACCTAATGATGAAGAAAGGTATGCTGAAGATCCTAATGTGGACTATCAAAATCTGAAGAACTTCTCTGTTTTTGTAGCATCAGCCTAGGGGGAGTTTGTAAGAACCATCTAAGGATTATGAGGCTGATGCAACCAACAAGCCAGAACAACCAAATCTTCCATGCATGCACTAATGAACAAAGATGAACTAGCTTTAGAAGTCTTACACTCTCAAATGTGTCTAAGTGTATTTTCTCCAAAGCTAGCAATTCAGAAGGAGTTACTTCGGAAGTTTCACACTCAAACAGAAAAATATTCTAAGTGTGAAATCTTCAGAAGCCAAAGACCAGCATCTTCTGAAACCAAAGATGAAATCTTCTGAATCTTCATAGACAAAGTCTTCCGAAGCTGTGAAGAGTGATTTCTTCAAAGGACAGAGAAAATATACTTTCTCTGAATCAACTTTTGATAAAGCTGACACACTTTCCGCTGCCTGCTCTGGTGGTTCACCTACTTTACACAAGTTGGTGAAACTTCCATGCTTTATCAAAAAGTAGGAATGGTCTTTGTCTGTAACTTACCTTACTTGTTCCTGTAGACTTTTTGTATTAGGAAAAGTCAGTGAGCTATGGCATGTAATAGTCACTAGTCAAAAGGCAATCTGCCTTTTGACTTTAGATTGATCTTGTTGTCTAGATTAGTCAAATCCCAACTGTCTTTACATGTAAGTGATGGTTGTAGGTTGTAGTATAAAAGTGTCTCAGGTCCTTGTAATTTCTTTATGCTTTGTAACACTTGTAAAAGAACTTGAGATCAATATACAACATCCTTGAAAACCAATCTTTTGTTCTTGTGTTGTTCTTAGTTCTGTCTCTTTAGTATACTTGTGTTCTTAGTATCATCTATTTAAGTTACCAGTTCCCTATTTGAATTTCTAAGTGATCTAAGATCTCTCCTCAGTGTGAAACTAAGTGTTAAGTACCCGTACCCATTCCTGCAAAGCCTTCAAAGGATGCCAAGTGTTATCATGGTGATTAAAACAACATCTAGAACAGGGACTGTACCAAGTAACTTGCTGAACTATAGTAGAAAATAGTTTCTATAGCTGAATCCTTAGGTATATTTATTATTTAGCAAGTCATGTGTGTTTGACGCCAAATGTGTTTTTCACTTATGTGATGATTTGTAGGGGCTAACGATGTCACACCCTCAAAATCCACGTGCAGGGTTTACCGCGAGGCGTGTAAACAACCAGGATCCAAGTTATCAGTTACTCAGAACGACTCTATATGTAACATTTAAAATATAACGAAGATTTTGAAACTTTAAAGCATTGCTGAAGTGGTTAGTAAATAAATCAAACCCAAAAGTACTAAAAATGTAAAATGCGCAAAACACCCACCCAAACCATTACTTGAAAGTATGCAATTAAAACCAAATGAAAATAGATAAATTTTTCAAAAGCATGCTCAACTCGTGAGTGCTCCTAATGGCAGCTGCTAATAATAACCTGAGAAAAGCATAGTAAAGTGTCAACACGACGGTTGGTGAGTTCAAGAGTTTGCATTTAACTTAAATAATAACAGTTGTAAAATATAATTAAGTGCATTGAAATAGATAGCTATTCTAATTTCATAAATAATAACCATAGTGATTTCGTGATCGAAACTGACTGTGTTCATTTGTTTGCCTTCCGCCACGACATACCAATTTGTGACAATGTTAGTTGTTTAGGACAATATTGCACCCGCTTGACCCCCAGTCATATGGGTGGAGCTTGTCAAACCCAGTAGTACTACCCAAGATTTCCTGCTAGTTTCCTTAAGTAACGATCCGAAAGTGTAAGGTCTTTCAATGGTATATCACACTATGTTATACTATACACCACTTATAAAAGCGATTGTAACAAGTATGCTATCTTTCCCAAAAAGAGAGTGTATAAAAGTGGGGCATTAAACTCACCTGGTGCGCGAACAATCAAGAAAAGCGAAGTTAACAATGAGTGAGAAAGACAACCCGTCAAAGGTTACATGAAACATGTAAGATGATAATTACGTGTAACCAGAATAGCTTAACAAACCCTAAGTGCTCAATAAACACGTTGACCCAAGTGATTTGGAAAATAATAAGACATTTGACCTAGTTGACCCGTTGCTGACATATTAATTGAAACCTTGTTTGATCAAGTATAGTAACACAGTACTCAAGATTATCAAACAAGCATTTCATGTATGACAAATATGAATCTTAAGTTCTATCAAAATCATCATACTAACACCGATTATCATAAAACACAAATGAATCTCAATAATTCATCATGCTCAACCTAAATATAATTAAATCTTAACTAACAAATCACACAGTGACTTTAATCACACACAACAAGCCATGTGAAGCCACTCACGACTTCACATCCTAAACCATGCCGAAAGTCGCAAGACCAACCTCGGGTTTTTGGAGTCGGCATTACATATTGAATATTAAATGTCTAATAATCAATAATTACAACGTTACTAAATACCAAATCAGAGTCCAAGTTTAGAGATCACTATAAATCCAAAATTAAGCTAATCAAAACGTAATAGTAAATTAAGTTGCAAAACCCTATCCACAACCACCTTTCACCATAGACTACATCCGCCGCTGGCCACCTTCCTTCGTCAGTCGCCCTATTGTCACTGGCTACCCGATCACCACCAGCATAAATCATGGCCACTGCCACCTACCATTGTTGGTCTTTGTTTATGCCTGATTCGATTGGATCGTTTCCGTTGTTGGGTTTTCGTGATTTGTATAGTATATAGCGGGGTGTTCGTTGATACCATCATGTCTAATCTATGGAAGATTCATCAAAGGTACAAACTTTATTGTTTAAAGTTTTGGTTTTAAAATTGTTATTTACTTGGTGGAATTGGACCCTGGTCGAACGAATCCGATAAAGCACATGTACAGCTAGAATAAACGATCTGGCATGAACCATCATTACCCAAGTCATATGTCACGTTCATCTTGAACTATAATATGAATGACTGGAATAAGTCCATCTCAGAGTTACATATGATGGTCAAAATAGTTGAGATAAACATATTGGCTAAAAATGGTTCTGTGTTGATGATCAAGCGTGGCTGAGTTTAGAAATCTCTAGCCAAAGGAAAGGGCAAGAAAAGCAAACGACGCAAGGGCAAAGAAGTTTCCACTTAGAAGAAGCCTTCGAAGGATGCCAAGTGTTATCATGGTGATTAATACAGCAACTAGAACAAGGACTGTACCAAGTACCTTGCTGAACTATAGTAGAAAATAGTTTCTACAACTGAATCCTTAGGTATATTTGTTATTTAGAAAGTCATGTGTGTTTGACGCCGAATGTGTTTTTCACATATGTGATTATTTCTAGGGGCTAACGATGTCACACCCTCAAAATACACGTGCAGGGTTTACCGCGAGGTGTGTAAACAACCAGGATCCAAGTTATCAGTTACTCAGAACGACTCTATATGTAACATTTAAAATATAACTAAGATTTTGAAACTTTAAAGCATTGCGGAAGCAGTTAGTAAATAAATCAAACCCAAAAGTACTAAAAATGTAAAATGCACAAAACACCCACCCAAGCCATTACTTGAAAGTATGCAATTAATACCGAATGAAAATAGATAAATGTTTCAAAAGCATGCTCGACTCGTGAGTGCTCCTAAAGACAGCTGCTAATAACAACCTGAGAAAAGCATAGTAAAGTGTCAACACGACGGTTGGTGAGTTCAAGAGTTTGCGTTTAACTTAAATAATAACAGTTGTAAAATATAAGTAAGTGCATTGAAATAGATAGCTATTCTAATTTCAAAAATAATAACCATAGTGATTTCGCGATCGAAGCTGACTGTGTTCATTTGTTTGCCTTCCGCCACGACATACCAATTTGTGATAATGTTAGTTGTTTAGGACAATATTGCACCCGCTAGACCCCCAGTCATACGGGTGGGGCTTGTCAAACCCAGTAGTACTACCCGAGATTTCCCGCTAGTTTCCTTAAGTAACGATCTGAAAGTGTAAGGTCTTTCATTGATATATCGCACTATGTTATACTATACACAACTTACAAAAGCGATTGTAACAAGTATGCTATCTTTCCCAGAAAGAGAGTGTATAAAAGTGGGGCATTCAACTCACCTGGTGCGCGAACAATCAAGATAAGCGAAGTTAAAAATGAGTGAGAAAGACAACCCGTCAAAGGTTACATAAAACATGTAAGTTGATAAGTACGTGTAACCAGAATAGCTTAACAAACCCTAAGTGCTCAATAAACACGTTGACCCAAGTGATTTGGAAAATAATAAGACATTTGACCTAGTTGACCCATTGCTGACATATTAATTGAAATTTTGTTTGATCAAGTATAGTAACACAGTACTCAAGATTATCATACAAGCATTTCATGTATGACAAATATGAATCTTATGTTCTATCAAAATCATCATACTAACACCGATTATCATGAAACACAAACGAATCTCATCATCATGCTCAACATAAATATAATTAAATCTCAACTAACAAATCACACATTGACTTTAATCACACACAACAAGCCATGTGAAGCCACTCACGACTTCACATCCTAAACATTGCCGAAAGTCGCAAGACCAACCTCGGGTTTTTGGAGTCGGCATTACACATTGAATATTAAATGTCTAATAATCAATAATTACAATGTTGCTATATACCAAATGGGAGTCCAAGTTTGGAGATCACTATAAATCCAAAATTAAGCTAATCAATACGTAATAGTAAATTAAGTTGCAAAACCCGATCCAAAACCACCTTTCACCATTAACTACATCTGTTGCTGGCCAACTTCCTTCGTCAGTCACCCTATTGTCACTGGCTACCCGATCACCACCAGCATAAATCGTCGCCACTGCCACCTACCATTGTTGGTTGTCGTTTATGCCTGATTCGATTGGATCGTTTCCATTGTTGGGTTTTCGTGATTTGTTTAGTGTATAGCGGGGTGTTTGTTGATACCATCATGTCTAATCTATGGAAGATTCATCAAAGGTACAAACTTTATTGTTTAAAGTTTTGGTTTTAAAATTGTTATTTACTTGGTGTAATTGGAACCTTGTGGAACGAATTCGATAAAGCACCTGTACAGCTATAATAAACGATCTGGCATGAACCGTCATTACCCAAGTCATATGTCACGTTCGTCTTGAACTATAATATGAATGACTGGAATAAGTCCATCTTAGAGTTACATATGATGGTCAAAATAGTTGAGATAAACATATCGGATAAGAATGGTTCTGTGTTGATGATCAAGTGTGGCTGAGTTTAGAAACCTCTAGCCAAAGGAAAGGGCAAGAAAAGCAAACGACGCAAGGGCAAGGAAGTTTCCACTTAGAAGAAGCCTTCGAAGGATGCCAAGTGTTATCATGGTGATTAAAACAGCAACTAGAACAGGGACTGTACCAAGTACCTTGCTGAACTATATTAGAAAATAGTTTCTACAACTGAATCCTTAGGTATATTTGTTATTTAGCAAGTCATGTGTGCCTGTCGCCGAATGTGTTTTTCACATATGTGATGATTTGTAGGGGCTAACAATGTCACATCCTTAAAATCCACGTGCAGGGTTTACCGCGAGGTGTGTAAACAACCAGGATCCAAGTTATCAGTTACTCAGAACGACTCTATATGTAACATTTAAAATATAACTAAGATTTTGAAACTTTAAAGCGTTGCGGAAGCGGTTAGTAAATAAACCAAACCCAAAAGTACTAAAAACGTAAAATGAGCAAAACACCCACCCAAACCATTACTTGAAAGTATGCAATTAAAACCAAATGAAAATAGATAAATGTTTCAAAAGGATGCTCGACTCGTGAGTGCTCCTAAAGGCAGCTGCTAATAACAACCTGAGAAAAACATAGTAAAGTGTCAACACGACAGTTGGTGAGTTCAAGAGTTTGCGTTTAACTTAAATAATAACAGTTGTAAATATAAGTAAGTGCATTGAAATAGATAGCTATTCTAATTTCATGAATAATAACCATAGTGATTTCGCGATCGAAGCTGACTTTGTTCATTTGTTTGCCTTCCGCCAAGACATACCAATTTGTGACAATGTTAGTTGTTTAGGACAATATTGCACGCGCTTGACCCCCAATCATACGGGTGGGGCTTGTCAAACCCAGTAGTACTAAGCAAGATTTCCAGCTGGTTTCCTTAAGTAATGATCCGAAAGTGTAAGGTCTTTCAATGGTATATCACACTATGTTATACGATATACAACTTATAAAAGCGATTGTAACAAGTATGCTATCTTTCCCAAAAAGAGAGTGTATAAAAGTGGGGCATTGAATTCACCTGGTGTGCAAACAAAGAAGATAAGCAAAGCTAACAATGAGTGAGAAAGACAACCAGTCAAAGGTTACATAAAACATGTAAGTTGATAAGTACGTGTAACCAGAATAGCTTAACAAACCCTAAGTGCTCAATAAACAAGTTAACCTAAGTGATTTGGAAAATAATAAGACATTTGACCTACCCATTGGTGACATATTATTTGAAATCTTGTTTGATCAAGTATAGTAACACAGTACTCAAGATTATCATACAAGCATTTCATGTATGACAAATATGAATCTTAAGTTCTATCAAAATCATCATACTAACATCGATTATCATAAAACACAAACGAATCTCAACAATTCATCATGCTCAACATAAATATAATTAAATCTCAACTAACAAATCACACATTGACTTTAATCACACACAACAAGCCATTTGAAGCCACTCACGATTTCACATCCTAAACCTTGCCAATCCCACTAAGTAGGTGCCTCAGATTCGCACGCGTGTATGATGCTTATCATTATATTCCCAGATATGGTTCATACAAAATAACCCGTTGAACATACCTAACAATAACCTACTTTAGTCCAAACAAAATTCCATAACTTTCAAATACAATCTCATCACTTTGCATAATATCTCTCATGAAACCTAGATTTCCCAAATAATCCATCAAGCATCCAAATAACCCAACTAACACATTCTAACACATTAGACATTATCAACAAGTATTCTAGCATGATCTTAACATCATATGCATGCCCAGTTCACAAGATCAAATGATTCATATCAATAAAATTTCCCTTTCAGAAAAGTAACACCCAAAAACAATCTCTCATCAAAATAAATCATAGATTTATCAATATTATGCCTAATCTAGTTCATAGGAACCATCTAAACAAACAAAACATCCACAATTCATCAAATCCCAAATTCTCATAAACAAAAGTTTCTACTTATAGTAATGTATGAACAAGATGTTAATCTTATGAAAATCATGCATAATCCCCGTAAACTAGCATCAATACAATACAACTAACATCATAGCATAATCAAACAACAATAATTTCTACTTTTTCAATGCCAATTGAACTAGGGTTGTTCTTGAATCAAAAACCATGAAGAAGCTTGTTAAAAATCACCTTAAATCGTGTAATGATGAAGATTGACACTTGCTACAATGTAGAATTACTTGAAACGAATCAAAATCTAATTGTTTGCTTGCCTTTTAATCAATATCGCAAGGAATGGGGTTGGGGAAGGGGTTCTCATCCGAAAGAAGGGTTATGGGGGCTAGGCTTGGTTTATGTTAATATTAGCTTTTGTAACAATTACAAAATAAACTCTCTTTGTTTAAACTTTATAAAAACTAATTTTTATAAATAGTTTTAACTACAAAACACATGAGTTATTATTAATCAACAACAATAATCATATGTTTCAATTTAGCAACAATACACATAACTTATGTTCCACAAGTCGCCACAATATAAAGCAAAATTCATAAATAATACTTAAAATTCATGAATCACATAACCACATATTAATAATCAAAATTATTAATTAAGTTATTATTTTTTACACAAAGTCAACTATTTTCAAGTCACCAACATTCAACGACAACTAGTGTGTGCTCACGATATACACGAGTGCTCACGACATATGTATGCAAAACCAATGGAACTAACGGAGTTTGGTAACGGAAAATTACCGGATGTCACATTATCCCAATGTTGAAAGAATTTTCATCCCGAAAATTACGTTACATGGTTGTTTTACATCACTGGTCTACTATATTGGCACAAAGAAATCGAGGAGTTGTCATATCAACCCCATGTTGAAAGAAATTTCACCCAGAAATATAATCGTTACCTTCACCTGTTTTCGTTGTCATTTTGAAAAAATGAGGATACTTAAGCTTCATCTGATCCTCACGTTCCCACGTGAATTTCCGGTCCACGTCTTGAGTTCCAACGAACGTTAACTATGGGTATCTTGCTTTGCTTAAGAGTCTTGACCTCACGATCCATAACCTCAAATGGTTCTTCAATAGATCGCAATTGTTCATCTTCTTCTACTTCCTCGAGTGGTACAACCAAAGCTTGTCAGATATGCATTTTTTTAAGTTCGAGACATGAAAAACATTATGAACTCCACTCAACAAGTCAGGCAGATTTAATTAGTTCACCATTGGAACGATTCTATCCATAATCTCAAATGGTCTAACATATCTCGGATTAAGCTTGCGTCTTTTGCCGAATCGAATCACACGTTTCCATGGTGAGCTTTCAGCAATACTTTTTCTCCAACTTGAAACTCCAAAGCTTTCCTTCGCTTGTCCGCGTAGCTCTTTTGCTGATCTCTTGCTGCAGCCATGTGATTTCATATCTGCATGATATTTTCGGTAGTTTCATACACTAACTTAGGTCCTGTCATTTGACTATCACCAACTTCCGCCCAACAAACTGGTGATCTACACTTTCATTCATACAACGCCTCAAACGGTGCTGTCTTAATGCTAGTGTGATAGATATTGTTATAAGAAAATTCCACCAAGAGTAGATGAACTTCCCAATTGTTCTCAAAGTCAATCACACAAGCTCGTAACATGTCCTCCAAATCTTGAATAGTATGGTCGCTTTGTCCATCGGTCTGCGAATGATAGATAATGCTCATATCCAAACACGCACCCAAAGATTTCTGCAATGATTGCTAGAAATGGGATGTGAAACAAGCGTCACGATCCAAAATGATCAAAATCAGTACACCATGTCGAGAAACAACTTCTTTCAAGTAAATCCGAGTTAGGCATCTTATCAGTTTCTTTGATTGCCAGGAAGTGAGCAGACTTAGTCAGTCGATCCACAATCACCCATATCATGTCATAACCACTAGAAGCCCTGGTAACTTGGTAATAAAGTCCATAGAAATCTACTCCCACTTTCATAAAGAAATCTCAGGTTGTTGTAGCAACCCAGATGGTTTCTAGTACTCAAACTTCACCTTAGAACAGGTTTAACACTTGCTCACATATGTAGCTACATCCTCCTTTATATTCGGGCACCAATAGTTCGCCTTCAGATCATGATTCATCTTGTTAGAACCAGGATGTATAGACTACTTAGACTTGTGTGCATCGCTCATAACCAAGTCTCTTAGGTTTTCATATAAGGGTACCCAAAGCTTATCCATGAAGTAACGAATCCCATTGGCTTTCACTTCAAATTGCTTGTCCATCCCACGCAAGGATTCAGATTCAACATTTCCCGCTTTCAATGCTTCTGCCTGAGATTCCTTGATTTGTTCAGGAAATTGAGTGCTAATCATAAGCTGCAAAGCTCACACTCGTTGGAGTTTAGCGATTTCCTTTATGCTTAATGCATCAACGTCTACATTTGCCTTTCCTGGTGGTATTTGATAGCACAATCATAATCTTTAAATAATTCTACCCAGCATTGGTTCCTCATTTTCAACTCTTTCTGCTCAAATATATGCTGAAGACTCTTGTGATTGGTGTAAGTTGTGCATCTGGTACCGTAAAAGTAATGTCTCAGGATCTTTAAGGCAAAAACCACTACACCTAGTTCCGGATCATGGGTGGTGTAGTTCTTCTCATGCACCTTCAGTTGTCTCGAGGCATAAACTATCACTTTGCCATGTTGCATCAAAACACAACCGAGTCCTTGGATAGGAGCATCATAGTATACCACGAAGTCATCACTTCCTTTTTGTAGTGCTAATATCGATGCGCTACAAAGTTTTTGCTTCAACAACTCGAAAGCTGCTTCCTGCCTCTCTCCCCATTTATACCTTGTGCCTTGGTGAGTGAAAGCAACGAGAGGTTGAGAAATTTAGAAAATCCCTCAATGAAAGCTTGATAAATCCTACCACTCTAAGATATTACCATATCTCACTAGGCGTCTTGAGAACTGACTAATTCTTATTGCCTTAATCTTTGCAGGACCTACATGAATTCCCTTTTTGTTAACAACATGACCTAGGAATTCCACTTCACGCAGAAGTCACACTTTGAAAACTTAGCGTACAGTTGTTCCTTTATAAATAGTTCCAAGATTAAGTGCAAGTGCTCCTCATGCTCCTTCTTGGTCTTAGAATAGATGAATATGTCGTCAATAAACACAATGACAAACTGATCAAGGTAGGGTTTGCACACATGATTCATGAGATCCATGAATACCGCTGGTGCATTAGTCAACCCGAAGGGCATGACCAAGAATACATAATGACCATAACGATTTCTGAAAGCGGTTTTCATGATGTCTTCCTCTCGAACTCTCAGTTGATGGTAGGCAGACCTCAAGTCAATCTTAGAATAATAGCTTGATCCCTGAAGTTGATCAAACAGATAATCTATGCGAGCCAAAGGATATCAATTCTTGAGGGTAACTTTGTTCAATTCTATATAATCGATACACATTGAAAATGTGCAATCCTTCTTCTTAACAAAGATAACAGGAGCTCCTTATGGTGATGAGCTTGGTCGGATAAATCCTTTATCCAATAGCTCTTGAAGTTGTGCTGACAACTCCTGCAGTTCGTTCGGTGCTCAACGATCAGGTGCTCTCGCAATTAGGGCTGCCCTAAGAGTCAAATCGATATGAAATTCAACTTGATAATAAGGTGGTAGTCTAGGTAAACCCTCTAGAAATACCTCCAGAGAATTGCAAACTATCAGAATATCTTCTATTTTCTTTCCCTCTTGCTACTTGTCAGTCACAAGGGCTAATATGGCTAGGTGACCTTTGCGTAGCCACTTCTACGCTTTCATAAACGATATGATGCTTATCACCGCCCCACTCCTCTTGCCCTTCACCGAAAGAAATTCTCCACTAGAGAAAGGAATACGAATAATTTTCTCGCGACAGATGACTTCCGCTTGCTTTCGGAGAGACAATCCATGCCCACGACCACGTCGAAACTCCCAAGCGTAACAGGCATAAGATCAATGTCAAAAGCATGTCCAGCCAATTCTATCTTAGAACCCTTAAGGATGTGAGTAACATGAATTTGCATACTATCAGCTAATTCTGTGGTGTACTTGGATTTCAACATAGAAGGCATATAACTTAAGAGACTACTAAACTTAGTGAGATAAAACTTCTATCCGCTCCGGTATCACACAGAACAGTAGCATAACAACCATTAATAGGAAATTTAGCAGTAACAGTTATAGGGTCGTTTAGAGACTCACCTGAACCCATTACAAAAGCTCTTCCCTTAGCTCCATCGTTGTTGCCACCATTCTTGTCGCCATTGCCATTGTTGTTGTTGTTTCCATCATTTCCAACACCATTCCCATTCTTCTTTAGTTGAGGGAAGTTTCTCTTGTAGTGCCCTTCTTTCAACATTCAAAGAAACCTTTGGGTGTTTCCTGAGTCTGCTGGGGCTTTTTCATCAACTCACCATGACATTCCTTATCTGCGTGCCCTGCTTTCCCACAGCGTTGGCATCAGAAGTTGTCACATCTACCAGTGTGGTGATAATTGCATCTGTTACACTTTGGATACTTCCCAACGTGCCCACTTTGCCCTTGAGTTGATAAGGATGACCGATTGAAGCTGGGGCTGATTGTTTGACGAGGAGGCCTTGTTGCTAGAACCATCCCACTTGCATTTATTTTTATGCATGCTTGCCACCACACCCCGTTTGGGTAACTTACCCTGCTCCACCGCCTGATCCGTCTGCTTGTGAGCCAACCAGATTGCTTGTTGGATGGTGGCGGCGTTTGAGGCAGTCACCATGCTCTGAATTTTAGGCACCAATCCACGCAAGTAGAGCTCGATCCTCTTAATTGGCGGATTTATCATACCTGAACAGAGAGTTACCAATTCATGAGACCTGGTCGTGTAAGCCTCGATTTCAGATCCTTCCATTTATAGCTTCGAGAACTCTGCCTCTAGTTTCTTCACTTCGTCGCGAGGACAATACTCCTCCATCATCATGGTCATGAATTCCTCCCATCGTAAAGCATTGGCTGTCGCTTGACCCAACATTTGGACTTGAGCATTCCACCATGAGAGTGCTGCACCCTCCAGTGTTCTGTGGCATACTTCACTTAGTTCGCCGCCAAACCATTGCACTTTCCGAAGACTGATTCGGTCTTCTCACCAATCCAACAGCCCATTCAGCTCCACTATAAGTGTGGAAGTTACAATCTATGAACGCTTTGTACGTGCACGCTGGCGGTCCTGAATTAACAATTTAGAATGTTTAGCCATAAAAATTGATAAACAGACTAACGAAATATTTGTGTAACTAAAGACCAAGGTTATCGTTACCTCTAAGCTGAGTAGCTTAAGCGTTAACCGTTGCTTGCATGTGCTCATAAATAAGAGCTGCTAATTCTACCAGGGTCATATTCACTACATCGGCACCACCTCCACATCCTCTGGCACGACCATCCATTTTTTACTTTACATCCACAACTACGATAATGAGTAACATCTAACATATTAATCTCATTTAGGTATAGTAAATAATAAGAAACAATGAATTTGTCGCAACAATAACATTTATAACTAAAATACTAACTCATGATAAATAAATTGTAAGTAACTCACAAAATATCCAATCAGTGTCAAAAGCATGCTCGACTAGTATGTATATAACCTAGTTCCCTATAACCAATGGCTCTGATACCAATCTGTCACACCCTCAAAATCCACGTGCAGGGTTTTGCCGTGAGGCATACAAACTAAGATCCAAGTCATCATTTACTCAGAACGACTCTATATGTAATATTTAAAATATAACTCAAATTTTGAAACTTTAAAGTATTTCGGAGGCGGTTAGTAAATAAATCATACCCAAAGTACTAAAAATGTTAAATTCACTTAACACACGCCTAAAACATGACTTGACAGTATGCAATTAAAACCATATGTAAACAGATGAATGTTTCAAAAGCATGCTCGACTCGTGAGTGCTTGTAAAGGCAGCTGCTATTAATGATCTGAGAAAAGTATATTAGAGTGTCAACGAGACGGTTGGTGAGTTCAAGTGTTTACGTTTAACCTAAATAGTGACAGTTGTAAAATATAAGTAAGTGCATTGAAATAGATAGCTAATCTAATTTCATATAAAATAACAATAGTGATTTCACGATCGAAGCTTAAATATTAGTTGTTTAGGACAATATTGCACCCACTTGACGTCCTGTCTTAAAGGTGGGGCTTGTCAAACCCAGTAGTACTACCCAACATTTCCCACTAGTTTCCTTAATTAACAATCCATCAGTGCAAGGTCTTTCAATGGTATATCACACTATATTATACTATACACAACTTATAAAAGTAAAGTGATTGTAAAAAGTATGCTATCTCCCCAAAAAGAGAGTGTATAAAAGTAGGGCATTGAACTCACCTGATGCGCAAACAAACAAGATAAGCAAAGCTAACAATGAGTGAGAAAGACAACCCATCAAAGGTTACCTAGAACACCTGAGTTCATAAGTACATGTAACCAGAATAGCTTAACAAACCCTAAGTGCTCAATAAACACATTGACCCAAGTGATTTGGAAAACAATAACACATTTGACCTAGTTGACCCGTTGGTGACATATTAATTGAAATCTTCTTTGATCAAGTATAGTAACACATTACTCAAGATTATCATACAAGCAATTCACGAATGACACATTATGAATCTTAAGTTCTATCAAAATCATCATACTAACACCGATTATCATACAACACATGTGAATCTTAACAATTCATCATGCTCAACATAAATATAATTAAATCTCAACATACAAATCACACATTGACTTTAATCACGTAGAACATGCCATGTGAAGCCACTCACGACTTCATATCCTAAACACTATCAAACTTACTAAGTAGGGGCCTCAGATTCGCACACGTGTATGATGCCTATCATTATATTCCTAGATATGGTTCATACAAATCAACACATTGAACATACCTAACATTGACCTACTTTAGCCTAAACATAATTCCATAACTTTTTAATATAAACTCATCACTTTATATAATATCTCTCATGAAACCTAGATTTCCGAAATAATCAATCAAGCATCAAAATGACCCAACTAATGCATTCTAACACATTGGACATTATCAACAAGCATTCTATCATGATCTTAACACCATATGCATGCCCAATTCTCAAGATGAAATGATTCATATTAATAAAGTTTCTTTTTCAGGAAAGTAACACCCAAAAACCAATCTCCCATCAAAACCAATCATGAATTTATCATCATTATGCCTAATCTAGTTCATAGGAACCATCTAAACACATAAAACGTCCATAATTCATCAAATCCCAAATTCTCATGAACAAAAGTTTCTACCTATAGTAATGTATGAACAAGATGTTAATCTTATGAAACTCATGCATAATCCATGTAAACTAGGATCAATACAATATAACTAACATCACAGCATCATCAAACAACATCAATTTCAACTTTTTCAATGCCAATTGAACTAGGGTTGTTCTTGAATCAAAAACCATGAAGAAGCTTGTTAAAACTCACGTTAATTCGTGTAATGATCAAGATTGACACTTGCTACAGCATAGAATCACTTGAAACAAATCAAAATCAAATGGTTTGCTTACCCTTCAAATCAAAATAGCAAGGAATGGGGTTGGGGAAGGGGTTTTCGGCAAAGAAGGGTTATGGGCGCTAGACTTGGGTTTTTGTTAATATTAACTTTTGTAACATTTACAAAATAAACCCTCCTTGTTTAAACTTTATAAAAACTAATCTTTTTAAAACATTTTAAATAGTTTTAACTACAAAACACAAGAGTTATTATTAATAAACAACAATAATCATATGTTTCGATTAGCAACAATACACATAACTCATGTTCCACAAGTCGTCACAATATAAAGCGAAATTTATAAATAACACTTAAAATTCATGAATCACATAACCACATATTAATAATCAAAATTATTAATTCAGTTATTTTTTGTTAACCATAGTTAATTATTATCAAGTCATCAATGTTCAAAGACAACTAGTGTGTGCTCACGATACGTGTATGCAAAACCTAACGGAACTAACGAATTTTGGTAACGGAAAATTATCGGATGTCACAAAGGAAGGTTAGGAAGTTGAAACACTACGACTTACAGCTTCATGTTGGCAAAGGAGAAAACGTTGTTGTGAAGGAAGTAGTAGAATTATTTTTTTTCTTCATTGTGGTTCAAAACTTGTTTTGAACCGTGTATTGCCACATGCCTTGTTTGATTAGGAATATTGTTTCAGTTTCTGCTCTACGTGAACAAGGTATTAAGTATGCTTTAAATGATGATATATTTTTTCATATTTAGATGATATGTTTTTTCCAAAGCTAGGCCTAATAATAAAATCTATGAGATAAAAGTTCATAACAATAAAACAATGTACAATATCCCCAGCAAACGTAAGAAGTCTGATTTTAACAACACATACCAATGGCATTGTCGACTAGGACACATCATAAAAATCATATAATGAAACTCAAAACCATGGGAACTTTGGAATACACTAGTCAAGAGTCTTTTGATGATTATGATTTTTGTTTAAGTGGCAAGTTGACTAAGGTTCTTGTCACCGGTCTCTATCAAAGTGCCAAGGATCTATTAGGACTCATATATGCTGATATGTGTGAGTCATTCAGAATAATATTTAGAATTGATTGGAGATACTTTGTTATATATACTAATGATCAAATTAGATTTGGTTATAACTATCTTATCAAACATAAACATGAAACATTTGAAAAGTTAAAGGTATACGAGAAAGTAAATAATCAATTAGGTAAGACAGCCAATGCACTTAGATTGGATTGAGGTGGTAAATATAATAGTCTATAATTTGATGAGCATCTGAAGAAATGTGAGATTATATCCCAACTTACCCCACCTTGAACATACAGTTTAACGACATGTCTGAGTGGATGAATCAAACTTTGTTAAAAATGGTTCGATCTATAATATGTTAAACAAACCTGCCCCATTCCTTCTAGAGTTATGCCCTTAAGAATGTTGAAAATTTTGTCAATCTAGCTCCAACTAAAGAGGTGGATAAAAATTCTTATAAGTTATGGCCACCCAAAATGTTCTATTATAAGATCTAGGGATATGACGCTTATGCCACTAGAGAGTCTTCAAACAAACTAAATCCGTACGGTGATAAAGTTTTTTCATCAGATCCCATGCAGTAATCAATTATTTCTACAATCCTACTTAACACTATGTTTTCATAAAATGGAGAGCAACTTTTTTGGAAAAAGAATTCTTCTCACTTGGGGTAGGAGAAAATCTTTTGGATCTGATGAAGTTTGAAAACCACATGTAACCGAACCTCAAGTTGGAACTACTAATCAAAAAGGGTTATTAAACCTGAATATGAGAATACTCATGAATCGGTTGTAACACCATCAACATGAAGCTGATAGGTATGTTGGGATTTAGGAGCATGAAGACATTTGGGTGGTTGTTCATGCTGAGTATACTAGTTGCAAGGCTGCAATAATCTAAGAAATATATAGAAGCCATGAGCGCTAAGACGCAATCCATGTACGAAAACCATGTATAGGACTTGGTTAAACATCCTCCTGAGTGTGAGGTTGTAGGAAGTAAGTGGATTTTTAAGAAGATACTAACATGGATGGAATCATGCAAATGTACAAAGATAAGCTAGTCATAAAAGAATTCAATCATATCCAAGGTATTGAATATAAAAAACCTTTTCACCTATAGCTATGTATATTCAATTAGGACTCTACTTTCCATACTAGTATAAATGACAAATCCAGTCAAAACTGCATTCCTTAACAGACATCTCTCAAAGGAGGTATATATGGCACAACCAAAGTGTAAGGATCTATCTGAAGATTATGAGGCTGATGCAACCAAAGATCTTCCAACATGCACTAAGGAACAAGGATGAACTTGCTTCGGAAGCTTTACACTCTCTAAAAAAACTCTAAGTGTAAAGTCTTCCGAAGCCAAAAGTTCAGAAGAAATTACTTCGGAAGCTTTACACTTAACAAGAAAAATATTTCAAGTGTAAAAACTTCCGAAGCCAGAGGCCAAGTTCTTTCGAAGCCAAAGATGAAGTCTTCCAAAGCTTCAAAGACAAAGTCTTCCGAAGCCATTTTGCTGTGAAGACTGATTTCTTCGGAAGACAGAGAAAAGATGCTTTCTCTGATCTACTTTTGATAAAGCTGACCAACTTTCTACTCCAACTCTGATAACTCACCAACTTGTATGAGTTGGTGAAACTTCATGCTTTAGTGAATAGTAGATAAAGTCATTGTCTGTAATTTTCTTCTTTTGTACCTTTAGACTTTTTGTACTAGGAAAAGTCAGTGAGCTATGGCATGTCATAGTCACTAGTCAAAAGACAATCTGCCTTTTAACTCTAGGTTGATCTTGTTGTCTAGATTAGTCAATTCCAACTGTGTTTTCAAGTATTGATGGTTGTAGGTTGTGGTATAAAAGAGTCTCAGGTCCTTGTATTTTAATCATGCTTTGAACACTTGTAATAGAACTTGAGATCAATATACAACATCCTTGAAAACTAATACTTGTGTTATTGTTCTAAGTTCTATCTTATTGTTACTTGTGTTCCTTGTATCTTCCAAGTTTCATGTTCCCTATTTGAACTGTTAAGTGATCTAAGATCACTCCTCTTGTGAAACTAATTATTGTTAACACCCTAACAGGTCCTGCAATTGCTATCAGAGCTTTCCAGGCTCTTGATTATAAGATCTCACCATCTTAAATCCTCTTAGTTTCAGACTTCACTTAATTTTTCAAATAGCAGCTATCTCAAAGGATGATATGGAAACTGGAACTATGACAAAGTCCTCACTGATCACTCCTGAGGATTTTGATACTTGGTGCCAAAGAATGGAAGGCTTCATCAAGTCTTAAGATTCTAGGATGTGGGAGTCTATTGTCAATGGACCTTATGTACCATGCACCACTTCAGCTGCTGGTAGTGGTATGATACCAAAGGAAAGGGATGATTTTTCAAAAGAAGATTGGAAGAAAATTGATGTTGATCAGAAAGCTATGACAGCCCTTCAAACTGCTCTTCCTAACTCCATCTACAGAGGTTTCAAGAACTACAAGACCACCAAACATCTATGGGATGTACTGAAGCTGATGTATGAGGGGTCCAATGAATCCAAAGAAAACAAGAAGGACCTCTTAAAGCAGCAGTTTGAAAATTTCACCATCAAGACAGGTGAAATCATGACTCAGGTACGTTGAGATTGTGGATACTCTAGCTTATGTTGGAGTAACCATTGAGAATAGAGATATTGTTAGGAAGTTCATGTCCTCTCTTCCCAGACAATGGACACACTACTATGTCGTCATTAAGAGGACTGATAACCTCAAGACTCTTACTCTCATTGAGTTATATGTAAAACTTAGTGGATACTAGATGGAGATGAACATGCAAAACTCATCTGGTAACTCCAACACTCATCAGAGTTCAGCCCTCCATGTGGTTGAAAGGGATTGTAGAGAACCACAACACCATCTCATCTGCTACCCGGACAAATCACAAAAGGGTCCTTTCATCACCTGTCTGGAGACACCAAGGGAAGGCTACATCCCAGGAAGCCCATTCCAAGAGACAAGTTCTTCACAAGCTTTTTTGTCTTCTGATAAAAGTTCAGGCAACTTTCTCTTCACCTATGAAGACCTGGACTGTATCCATCCAGATGATCTGGAATATATGGAAATAGTCCAGCAGATGGCTCTACTCACTCATAGAGCCCAAAAGTTCTACAAGAGGACTGGGAGAAGGTTTCTCAGCAATACAGCAAGTGGAAAGTTTGGATTGGACAAAAGCAAGGTGAAGTGTTACAACTGTAACCAAATAGGACGCTATGCCAGGGAGTGCAAGGCACCAAAGTCAAATGGTGGCAAAGCACAATCTAGGCCAAACTACACTGAGGGAGCTTACCAGAATGAAAAGCCAAGAAAGCAACCTGCAGTTGCTGTTGAAGAAGGAGGCTTTGACTGGAGCTTTCAAGTAGAGGATGCTTCGCCAAACCAAGCACTAATGGCAGAACATGATAAAGCCAAGGTATTAGAACATCTTTGTACTCCTGAATGCATTGCTAAAGTTAATAGATACAGGTCCTATAACTTAGAGATGAGATCTGATCTTGAGTCCTTAAATATCTTAAAAGCTGACTTTAAAAGAGGTGAAAATAATTATAAACTTAAGAAAGAAGATCTAGAGTAAACCATTTCAACTCTTAAGCATGAGCACACAAACTACAGGACTCAAATCAAATATCTCATCTCAAAGTTAACTGAATGCCAGGCTGAGCTTGTGATCAGCAAAGCCAGGGCAGAAAAATGTGTTCTTGAAGAAGAGACCTTCAAAAACATAATATCCTCATCCCTACATGCAAAAGCTTGTTATGAGAATAAGAAGGGACTGGGATCTACTGAGATAGCTCCTCCACACACTCTATTGTCTATAAGATCTCCAAGGTATGGAACTTGTGAAGATGAGCTTCCCCTCATAGACCCTATTGTTAAAGAGGATGAAAAGGAGATAGTGAAGGATGACTCAGAGAAGAGTGAAGAAGATCATCTTAAGAAGGGTCACTATTCTCCTAAAGAGAGGAAAGAGTTTGGAATGACCAAGTCAAAGAGAAAGAACTTGATTAGAAGAGCTAAGAGAAGATCAAAGAAGGCTCAAGAAATCAAGGCTAGTTTTGACTAAAAGCAGAAACAAGTGATTATTTCTACAGGTTTTGAAGTGGTAAAGACTAAAGACTCAACTATGAACTCTAGTACTAGGAGTTCTAGTTTAGTTCCAAATCATTCCAGCAAGAAGAAGAAGACTGACCAGCTGTGTACCACTGCCACACAACCTGAACCATCCAGCTCCAAGAGCAAGTCTCTCCCTAAGAAGCTTGTTGCATCATCCGTAAAGACGAAGATGGAGAAGGAAAGTGATCAAACTCAGTCTTGCTCTCAAAAGAAAACTCTCAGAAGGAAGGAACTCAACTGTGTCATGTGTGGTAGTACTTCTCATCTGGCTAAGGGTTGCAAGTACAATCCCAAAGTACCATCCACATGACCAAGAAGAACACTTTTGAGAAGAAGAAGGAACAAACAGCTTCGGAAGAAAAATCTGTTTCCTTCGAAAGCTCCAAAATGAAGAAGACAAGTAAAAAATTGCCTTTGGAAGAAAAGTTGGTCTCGGAAGAAAGGAATGCTTCTGAAGTACTGAAGCTTGCTGCAGTGAAAGCAAGATCTTCTAAAGTTCCAGTCTCCAAGGCTTCCAAAGTTGTAAAAATTCTGAAGCTTTGAAGGTCAGGCCCAATCTTCCAAAGGTGGTGTGGAAGATGAAGGAAGACCATGTGACTAAAAGTCTTCATCAACAGCAGCAAATGAACCTCAAAGCTTGAATATAGGATCACTTACTATTACATTATCTTTAACTCATTTTAATAAGCCCAAGACCATGAGGATTGGGTTTCTAAGTGTAATCAATCACCTCATTTTATGCAGCAACAGCTAAAGACCAAGAAGACTGTTTGTATTATTGATAGTGGCTGTTCCAGGCACATGACTGGCAATGGTTATCTGCTTCAAAATTTTGAGAAAATTGAAGGAGGACCAGTTGCTTTTGGTGGAGATTCTGGTGGTTACATTTCTAGAAGGGGCAGAGTCACAAATGGTAAGCTCAGCATTGAAAAGGTAAACTTTGTCAAGGAGCTTGGATACAATCTTCTGAGTGTATCCCAATTTTGTGATCAGAAACACTGTATGCTCTTCATTGAGCAAGAGTACATTGTTCTCAAGCCCGGGGTGGCCATTCCTCAAGAGCATATCCTACTCAGAGCCCCCAGGAGAGGGAACATGTACAAGATGGATTTACATGAAACATCTCCCTTTGGAGAAGTTCCTTGCTTTCTGTCTAAAGCAAATAGTGATAAGTCTTTTCTTTGGCATAAAAGAATGTGCCATGTAAACTTTAAGAACATGAATAAATTGATTAAGAATGATTTGGTAACTGGAATACCAAAGAAAGAGTTTACAAGTGATGACCACTGTGTTGCATGCCTGAAAGGGAAGCAACACAAAGTGTCTCACAAACCAAAGGAAATGAACTCCATCACTACTCCCCTACACCTATTACATATGGATTTGTTTGGCCCCACAAGTGTAATGAGTTTAGGAAGGACCTCTTACAGGTTAGTGATCACAGATGATTTCACAAGATTAACTTGGGTCTTTTTCCTTAGAACTAAGGATGAGACCCCTGAGATCTTGAAGAATCTCATTCTTAAAATTGAGAATCAATCTGATCACAAGGTCAAGACCATAAGATGTGTTCAAGGAAGAGAATTTAAGAACCAAAATCTTTGATACATTTTGTGATGAAAAGGGTATTACAAGACAATATAGTGTTCCAGGACTCCTCAGTAAAATGGTGTTGCTGAGAGGAGAAACAGGACACTTATTGAAGCTGCAAGAACCATGCTGTCTGACTCTAAACTACCCATCACCTTCTGGGCAGAGGCAGTTAACATAGCCTGCTATATGCAGAATGGAGTTTTAGTGGTTAAGACTCGTGGTAAGACTCCTTATGAGCTGTGGCACAAAAGGAGACCATTTATTGGTTTCCTCAGGTCATTTAGATGTCCTTGCACCATCTTGAATACCTAAGATCAAGTAGCCAAATTTGATGAGAAGTCAGATGATGGACACTTTATTGGATACTCTTCCCAAGCTAAGGCTTATAGAGTATACAATCTCGAAACTAGAGTAGTTGAGGAGTCAGCCAATGTGACCTTCAATGAGCACACTCCAAGTGTGAAAGGTTCTGGTCCGGATTGGCTATTTGATCTTGACTTAGTTACCAACTGTTTTAACAAGCCTTGTGAGAATGTTTCAGGATCTACAAATAATATATCAACAGGAGATCCTGACCCAAGATTTGAGCTGAGAAGACCAAGCAAGATTACTACTTCAGCTCCTTTGGTGACTAACCCTACAAATAAAGATCCTATCAGCACAAACATGACAAATTCAGCTGATACATCTGAGGTGCCTTCAAATTCTAGCTCAGAGGTTCAAAACTCAAGAGAAGGAGCTTTAAATGTAGGAGGAATTAGAGGTGGTGATAGTGATCAAGAATTTCTTGATACTAATAACCACTCCATAGAGGACAACATAAATGATGTCACACATTCATTGAATCAGGTCTCACTTGATAAATGTGCTGATGTGGTGGGTGACACTCCATTACCAGATCTAAATTTCTCCAATCTGGATCTATCCAATCAACTTGTTATGATCCCTCAACTAAGGATCCACAAGTCACACCCCACCACAAACATCATTGGAAATGTTTAGACTAGGGTAAGAACAAGAGGACAAACCCATGACCAAAATGTTTGTCTGCACTCTTGTTTCTTGTCTCAGATGATAAGTCTCTGAAGGATGGAAGCTGGGTTAAATCTATGAAAGAAGAGCTGCTTCAAATTAAAAGACAGAAGGTTTGGAACCTATGTCCTCTTCCTCAAGGGAGGACTAGCATAGGAACCAAATTGGTTTTTAGGAACAAGAAGGATGATACAGGACTTGTCATCAAGAACAAGGCAAGACTAGTTGTTCAAGGGTACACACAAGAAGAGGGAATTGATTACACATGTGTTTTTGCTCCTGTGGCAAGACTTGAAGCTGTAAGAATATTCTTGGCTTTTGCTGCTTCCAAGGATTTCAAGGTCTACCAACTTGCTATCAAGTGTGCTTTTTTGTATGGGGTGATTGATGAAGAGGTGTATATCAAACAACCACCTGGCTTTGCAGACCCAGATCATCCTGATTATGTCTGCAAGCTTGATAAAGCTCTTTATGGGCTGCACCAAGCTCCAAGGAAGTGGTATGAAACACTATCTCAGTATCTTTGCCAACATGGTTACAAGAGGGGTACTATAGATGGAACTCTCTTCATCAAAGGGACAGGGAATGACTTAACGCTGGTCAAAGTATATGTGGATGACATTATCTTCGGGTCAAATAATCCAAAGCTCTGTAAAGAGTTTGAGAGGCTGATGAAGAACAGATTTGAAATGAGTGCCATGGGGGAACTAAATTTCTTTCTGGGAATTCAAGTGAAGCAAGTTGACAATGGCATCTTCATAAGTCACTCAAAGTATGTGCAAGACATACTTACAAGATTCAATATGACTGAATGTAAGGTTGCTAAGACACCGATAGCCAGAAACCACTCCCTAGGACCTGATCTTGAAGGGGAGTGTGTGGAAGAACACCTTTACAGGGCTATGATTAGGTCTTTTATGTACCTAACAGCCAGCAGGCCTGATATCATGTTTGCCACATGCATTTTTGCATGATATCAAGCCAACCCCAAGATGTCACACCTGGATGCTGTCAAGAGGATTCTTAGATATGTTAAAGGTGCTCCCAAGCTTGGCCTTTGGTATCCAAAGAGTTCTGACTTCAATCTATATGCTTATACAAATAGTGACTATGGTGGTTGCAACATGACTGTAAAGTCTACATCTGGGGGATGTCAATTCCTTGGTGGAAGGATTGTCTCATGGCAATGCAAGAAACAATCCTGTGTCTCTGCATCAACTACTGAGGCTGAATACTTTGCTGCTGCAAGTTGCTGTGCCCAAGTGCTTTGGATTCAGAATCAGATGCTGGACTATGGATTCAATTTCAAAGACACTCCCATTCATATAGACAACAACAGTGCTATCTCTATTATAGAGAATCCTATGCAGCACTCAAGGACCAAACACATCAACATCAGGTATCATTTGATTTGAGATAATTTTGAGAAGGGATTAATCAAATTAGTCGAAGTTAACACAAATGAACGATATGCTGATCTGATCACTAAAGCTTTTGATGAATAGAGATTCAAATATCTTGTATCAGCTATTGGGATGATTAACTTTGAGTAACGTTTTCTTAAAAACTAAAATCAACTTTATTTCTAAAAACTGTGTGTCCTAGGTTGTCTATTTTATCACCTTCATAAGCCCAGTTTATTTTGGAAGAAAATTTTTAATAATATTCCTTGGATTTATGAAAATTTTTCAAAACATATTTTCCTTCAGAAGATTTCAAGTTGCCTTCGAAAGGAATTTATGTCTTCAAATCAAGAACTACTTATAAGAAATTTACCTTCGGAAGAAATTCTGAGAATATCTTCTGAAGCATAACTATGCTTCTAAGTACTTGCATGTATTTGAAGGAAAAATATTTTCCGAAAGCCATTAAGTCTCAGAAGATTTATTATCTTTAGAATAAAACTCCCAAGACTTAATATCTTCTGAAATCAAATATGTGTCGGAAGAAAAACTCTCTGAGAAATTTTCTTCCGAAGCCAAATTTTCAAATTTCTTTATAATATCTTCCGAAGCCAAATTGGCTTCGGAAGCTTTTTCTCAAAACTTCCGAAGCAAAAACTACCTTTGGAAGATTTTCAACTTCCAAGAAAACTACCTTTTTGGGCACTTTTTCAGAAGCGGGACCTACTTTCGGATTTCAAAGTTTATCCTTTTTCATTAACTTTGTCTTAAATCCACTCTATATATATTCTCAACGGTTCTCCTTCTTCCCACTCTTTCCTTCTTCCACAAATTCTTGACCTAAAATTCTCCTAAAATTAACCTTCTTCTTCACCAACAAACTTCCTTCATGGCAAACATTGATCGACAAAACCAATCGGGCTTTACCATGCACCTTCACAGACAACACAATCAAGTTGCTCTGTTGGACTCTGAGAAAGATCCTCGTTTCTCAGAGGTCTGTCGATACCTTTCAGCGTCTCACTACTTCACCTCCCTTACTATTGATCCTCCTCTTTATGAGGATCAATTACTTACATTCTGGAGGACCTGCCAAGAGGTCACCATGGATGGGGAGAAGGCACTATCTACTATAGTGTAAGGGGAGGACAATCTTCATCACTCCGGCCATCATAGGCTCACACATTCAGCTGGATGATGAAGAAGGTGAGTTGTCCTTTCCAAAAGCTGTTATCAACCATTCTTTTCAGCAGATGGGCTATGAGGGTGACTTCTCAGTCAAAACCTTTAGAAAGGAGAGGGTCTCATCCAAATGGAAATACCTCCTACATGTCATCATACACAGTCTCTCCAACAAGCATGGAGGATGGGATCAAGTTCTAGAGGACCTCTCCTTCATAGTCCATGGAATGGTTCAGGGGGTCAAATACAGGTACTCTCAATTCGTCTATACAAATTTACTTGCCAATTTAGACTCCTTAGAATACTACATGTTCCCGCGATATGTCTAGCACATTCTGAACTGTGAATTGGGCTCACAGTTGAGGGGAACATGTAATATGCTTAAATTGGGATAGATGAAGCCCAACATCTTTATAATACTGAGAAAGCCTACTGTTGGCTTCTTCGGGGTAGAAACAGCCCTGGTTCCAAAAATGTTTGAGCTCATTGCTCAGGGTGGCAACCTAGCAGCACCAGCTATTGTTGACCCCACACCCTCTACCTCAACTCCACCCCCACAGCCTCAAATTACCATCACATACAAAAGAAAAACCAAACAAACCCCTACACCTACTACTGAGCATGTGCAGGTCCCCATATCACAACCCATACAGGAGGAAGTGGAATCTTGAGCTCCCACTTCCCCTGAGGAGCCGACAACTCCCATCTTTCAAATGGTCAGTGCTGAGGTTCCTCATGCTCAGCATGATGAGCTCACATCCCCAACAGCCTTAAGCTATCACTCTGAGTCTCAACACTCAAGTGATCAACCTTCAGGGGATAGTTACCACCCCAAGCCGCTGGACTTAAACCACCCTAGTTCCAGCCTTGATTTCTATAATGATGAGGACTTGGGTTTCAGTGAGTACAATGAGTCTCTCCTTTCTTCCCACACTCAAGGAGAAATGAGTACCCCTAACTCACCTAGGTCTAGCCCATAACATATACCTACAACTGAGGTGGGTCTTCCTGAACATGTTCAGGAGATCCATATGGAAGAGGCTCTCACTTTAGAAAGGGATTACAACAGTAAGACCTCAACCATGGCAACCCAGCCTCTTGACACTTCTCTAGAAGTTGTCATGATGCACGGGAAATCCAACAACCAAAGAGACTATGCTGGTGATGAGAAAGAAGACTTCGGTGCAATTCTCTCATCCCCCAGTGATTCTTCAATTGAAGATGAGGGGAGTCTGAAACATAGGGTGCATAAACTGACAAACACATGCACCTATCTAGTTTCAAAGATAGTTCACCTGGAATCTCAGTTGACTATCTTGCAACAAAGGGTCAATGACCAGCAACTTGAGATCACCAATCTCAAGGGCCAGTTAGCTGAGAGATCCTTAAGGAGGACTCAACTAGGTCCATAAGAACCTGTGGAAGTGATGGATGACACCCCCAGCTCACCTATACAAGAAGGTGATGCTACCAAAAAGGGGGAGAAAGTCCTCACAACCACAGAATCTAGGAGTTCCTCCCAGAGTATGGACATAGAGGAGTCACCAACCTCTCTTGCAATTGTCCAGACTCAGCAACCTCCTCAATTCATGAACATAGACTTACTCATTCAACACTTGCTTAAGGAGGGAATTCCAAGAGCAATGTCTGCTCCCTCTGATAATCCAATTATGGGATGGGGGTATGACACAAACAGAAGAGCTCTTGTGATCTCTAGAGCTCTGGGTCAACTGGAAATCTTCAACTTCTCACACCTGAGTTTCTATGAGTGCATCAATCTGTTGAATCTTCCACTTGTCAACCCAAGCCACAACAGACAAGCTGAGAGATTAGTAGATCGGATTCAAAATAGGGTGCTAGAGGAATTCAAATTAAGATCAAAGTTATATAGACAGAGGCTAGCAGGTGAGATCTTTGGTCAACTGGATGTTGAGGTGGACCCTGAGATTAGCTTCAAATGGAAAACCTTGACTGAAGGCCCAGAGGTTGAGCCTATGAACCTTGAGACAGGATCTCCCTCTGCACCCAGTACCCTCAGTGAGGCACAAGCTGGTGTAGGTCTCTCACAACCTCTCTCTTGCCAGAGCTTGACTGCTGAACCAAGCAATGAAGGCCAAAGTTCTCTCCACCCTGAGTCACCAAGGCCTGTGTTTGACAAAGAGAAAAGGAAATTAACTCCTGAGGAGTTGGAGGAGAAGAGAGAGAGGAAGAGGAGGCTGAGGCCCAGGCTTCATGGAAGCTGCAATCCGGGCTGCCCATAGGCCAAATACTCAAGAAGATGAGTTAAGGGCAACCAGACTAAACTTCTTGGGGACCAGGAACTACAATACAGATGAACTCATCTCTCTCCCCTTAAAAGAGTTAAATGAGCTAGCTGATACTGAAGTGTTAAAGGAGAGGAGGGAGGCAGAGGATGTAGCATTGCTCCTCAAAATTAAGGAAAGAAAGAGACTGAAAAGACTCTACAAACATGCTCCTGTCCTCTCCCCAGTTCAAGGAAGTCCTAAGACAGAGACTGTGGCACAGGAACAACCTCATGTAGATAGGGAAGCTGAAAGAATGAATATAATCAACTACCTGAGTGCCACATGACTCTATCAGGCAGCTGCACTTCTTCCCTTATCCTTTGAGTACATAGAGTTTGAATATCTCAAGCAACTAGAGGAAAAGGCCACAAAAGAAAAAAATGATGCTAAAAGAAAGCTAAGGGAAGAAGCTGCAAGGTCAATGGCTATCATCCACAAAAGCCGAAAGAAGTCTGAAGATAGACAAAGGATGATGAGCTTCTTGAAGCTGTATGGATTCTCTAGAAGGAGGCTTGGTCCTATGTCTCTATCCATAATGGATGAGCATATAAGGGTGATAAAGTAGAAGATCAAAAGGGGAGAGCTTGTGGACTTACATTCTCCACCAAGACCAGCTCAACCTGAAGTTGAGCTAAAGGTTGAACCCATTGAGACAACACAACCTGAACATAGAGCTGCATCTCATCCAACTTCATCTTCTGATCCACAACAGGGTCCTCTTCTCTCTCCTTCTAAACCTATGAGAGAAGAGAACCCAACTAAGAAGGACACTACTGAACCATCTGGTGCTGAAGACCAGTCCTCTCAATTGAAATCATTAAAAAGGAGAAAAAGGATGGCCAAAAGAACCCCTACAAAGAAAAAGAAAAACTAAGGCATCCATCTCTACACCCCAAGATGAGTCAGAACATCCTAAGGAAGTACATGAAGAGGCTGGTCAACCAACTCCCATTAGAGTGGAGCCTCTTGCAGTTGGAAGACCCATCGTGTCCTAGAGTTTTGCTGACAATCCAGACAGATGGTATGTCACTAGAGATCAAGGAGGTCATGATGTCTACTTTCAGCAAGACATGCTTGCCCTTCCTTTACCTGATCTCTATGACATGAGAAGATTCTATGAGAGTCTGAAGGATCCTAACCATATAATGAAGCGAGGTTTGCTGCTGAACCTAATGAGGACTATCAACATTTGAAGAATCTGTCTATTTTGGTAGCATGAGCCTTGGGGGAGTTTGTAAGGATCTATCTGAAGATTATGAGCCTGATACAACCAAAGATCTTCCAACATGCACTAAGGAACAAGGATGAACTTGCTTCGGAAGCTTTACACTCTCTAAAAAAACTCTAAGTGTAATGTCTTTCGAAGCCAAAAGTTTAGAAGAAATTATTTCGGAAGCTTTACACTTAACAAGAAAAATATTCCAAGTGTAAAAACTTCCGAAGCCAGAGGCCAAGTTCTTCCGAAGCCAAAGATGAAGTCTTCCGAAGCTTCAAAGACAAAGTCTTCCGAAGCCATTTTGCTGTGAAGACTGATTTCTTCGAAAGACAGAGAAAAGATGCTTTCTCTGATCTACTTTTGATAAAGCTGACCAACTTTCTGCTGCAACTCTGATAACTCACCAACTTGTATGAGTTGGTGAAACTTTCATGCTTTAGTGAATAGTAGATAAAGTCTTTGTCTGTAATTTTCTTCTTTTGTACATTTAGACTTTTTGTACTAGGAAAAGTCAGTGAGCTATAGCATGTCATAGTCACTAGTCAAAAGACAATCTGTCTTTTGATTCTAGATTAGTCAATTCAACTGTCTTTCCAAGTATTGATGGTTGTAGGTTGTAGTATAAAAGAGTCTCAAGTCCTTGTATTTTAATCATGCTTTGAACAGTTGTAATAGAACTTGAGATCAATATACAACATCCTTGAAAGCTAATACTTGTGTTATTGTTCTAAGTTCTGTCTTATTCTTACTTGTGTTCCTTGTATCTTCTAAGTTTTCTGTTCCCTATTTGAACTGTTAAGTGATCTAAGATCACTCATCTTATGAAACTAATTTTTGTTAACACCCTAACCGGTCCTGCACAAAGTGTGATACCCCGTGTTCTCAAGTTAGCGTCACAACGTTAATTTCTAGTATCTAACCCGTTTCTGTCATTTTGTATTATTAAATTCCCTTTTTAGCAAATGAAATTAATAATAATGATATTCTTATGATTATTATTTTTACTTTTTAAACCTAATTGTTAATAAATTAAACTACCTAATTATTATTTGAATTCAGTTAACAATTAATTAACTTTCATTAACAATATCTAACCCTAACAAACATCCCCACCCAACCAACCCCACCTTATCCCCTCCGTTACCATTAATCTATAAAACCCCATCCCTTACTTAACCCTAATTGACTACACCTCTCTTTCTCTCTTGATATCTCTCTATCTAGAACCATCATGGACTGCCTGATGAACTCCTAATATCAGCCCCTTTGACAATTTATTCCAGCAGGTATGTACCATTCCCCTCGGTTCAGTTTTGGGTGTTGCATAGCTTGTTATGCATGTTAGTGATTATGGGTGTTTGGTTTGATGCGTTGGGTGTGTGTTTGTGATCTTGATGTGTTATGAGTATGTGTGGGTCGGGGGTGTAGATGAATCGCGCTTATTAGGGTCACGAGTGTATGTATATGAGGATGTGTTTTATGCATGGGGTTCGGGTGCATCGAGGTAACTCCATTAGGGTTTTGGGATGCATTTATGTGTATGATCAGTTGTGCTTGCGTATATTCGGTTACATGGGGTTCGGGTGCTCGGGTAAGTGTATGGCTATGTGGTAGTGCAGTCTTGTATGTGTAGGTGCTTGGAAATGTGGGTGTTGTGTGTGATTGTTTCTTGCGCGAGCCAAGGGTGTGCATGGGTGTGTGTACTAGGGTTTCGTGGTGCATGGCTGGGTATATATGAATGAGGTGATGTGCATGGAGGGGGGCTTGCGCTCTTGGTTATAGGGGTGACTGAAGGAGGGCATTTGATAAGGATATATGGTGTGTGTGCATATATGCATAATAAGTGTGAAAATATGTATGATTTGTTGGTGTGGGGTACTCAGTTATGTTTATAGGGGTATACATAGTGTGTGAATTTTGGCATGTAGCTATAGGATATGCATGTATGTGTACGTAAATAAAATATTAATATGTGTGTGCATAAAATTTAACATTAAAGTGTGTGTTTGAAATAATATATTTGTGTGTGTGCATGAATCCATACATGTGTGTGTGGGTCTGAGTGTGTTGAAATGCATGCGTGGGTATGTGTATGACTGACTGGCATGTAACCAAGTTATGAAGTGATACCGTACAATTCAGGTATTAATATTTAATATTAATTATATAATAAATGTAAATACAGGTGTTTTGGATAACTAAACTCTTGTTATCTGCATTATTTGTGTTGTGTATTCGAAGTGAATTTACATCCCCGCTTACTTGTACTCTTTTTGGGAAGAGAAACGTGTTTTCAAATTACTCATATTAGATTAGTATTAATGTATGATCACTTGTTTACTATTTTTGTACCAATTGAAATTCCTCACTTTTGAACAGTTAATTTATGCATTCTAGCGAGTTAATTCTGAGTCGATATATTGGGGTTAACAAACCCCACCCAGGCTAGTCGCGCTAGCACGACTGGATGTCGAACGAGTGTTCAATTGACCTAATTTCTATTGTTGTGTTCTGGTAACCACAGCCAAGGCATACTTATATTAGTCAGTTTTGGTTGCGAACTTCATACAATAAGTAACTTGTTACGGTGACTATCTGTCTACTTTATATACTTTGTTTACTGTATCTTTTTTCTCATACATTACTATCTTATTAATCCTGTAAACTCACCAACCCTGTATTGACACTTTAGCATGTTTGTCCCAGGTTCTTGAAGGTGCACATTTCTAGAAGCATATCATCAGGTTCATGCATTACAGGTCTTTTCACAAAGGTTAATTGGGTTTATTTTACAATTAATACTAAATTTGGTTGTGTGTGTTTTTTGCGTAGTACGGTTTTATGAATTATTCCTTTATTTTCTTACCGCAATATTTCTTTTGAAAGTTAGTTTTGAATTATTTTCTAGTTTTACTTAATGAATGTTAATGACATGTTTATGTAATAACTTTATCGTTTGGTATAATTATTGGCTGAAATCATGGTATGTTATGCGTCTAACAGTAAAACCCTGTTCATGAAAATTGAGGTTGTGACATAACGGTTTTATAGATCCAAAGAATCCTAACAAGATATGCAAGTTAAAAAAATCTATTTATGGATTTAAAAAGGTATTTTGAAACTAAAATCTTAGCTTTATTCAAAAAATCAAAGATCTTTTTTTTATCAAAAACAAAGATAAGTTGTATGTTTAGACGAAGAGGAGCTCTATTACTTTCCTGATTCTATATGTGGATGACATACGAATAATTAGAAAAAATGATGATGCTATGCTGCAAGACATAAAAACTTGGCTTGGAAAATGTTTTGCAATGAAGGATCTTGGCAAAGTTGCCTAGATGCTAGGAATAAATATATACAAAGATAGATCGAAGGGGCTTATAGGTTCATATCAAATAAATATATTGATATGCTCATTCAACGTGTTTTAGTGCAAGATTCCAATAGAGGATTCTTGCCCATGACACATGGAACTATAGAGAATAGTAAATAAAGTCCATAGTCGGATAAGAAAATTAAGAAAATAAAAAGAGTTCCATATGTTGTTGTGATAGGTTACATCATGTATGCCATGATATGTACTAAGATAGATGTATCCTATGTGTTAAGTATGATGAGCAGATATCAACAGAACTTAGGTGAGAGTCATTTGGCTAATTTGAAGAATATAGTTAAGTAATTAAGAAGCACTAAAGATATGTTCTTGGTATATGGAGAACTAACAGAAAAGCTCACTGTAAGATGTTACACTAATCCTAGCTTCTAGATGGATCGTGATGATTCTTGGTTCCAAATGGGATATGTATTCATTTTAAATGGTGGAGCAATCATTTGGAAGAGTTCCAAGCAAGGCGAAGTTGCTATGTACCACTAAGTTAGAATATATTACATCCTCGAATCCTATAAAAGAAGTTGCATTGATTAAGAAGTTCATTGCTAATCTAGATGTGGTGTATAGAATTTAAATACCTATTGATACTATGTGACAACACCATTGCGATAAATAAAGTTCATAAATATAAAAATCTAGCGGACCCATTCACTAAGCCAATGCCTCGAGTGAGACACTAGGAGCATGCTTATAAGATAGGGCTTAGATACTCTAAACCATGAGCTTGATTTTTAATTTAGTATTTGTTGTTTACGAACTTTTAATAGTTACATTGTATTTATTCAGATTAATGATTAAATGCGTTATAGTTAAATGTGCAAGACCATTGAAAGGAGGTCAATGCAATAGTTTCACAATGTTTAGAGAGTGTTGGAACACTTAACAGATCAAATAAGGAACCGGTTTATGATGAAATAAAAAACAAAAGTAAAGAATAAGAACAAGAACAAGATAATATAGTTTTCAAGAATGTTGTATATTGCTCTCAAGTTCTTATAAAGTGTTACAAAGCTTGTTCTCTAAAGTTACAAGTACTTGAGATACTTTATACTACATCCTACAGCTGACCATACTTTGAAGGCCAACTGGAAACACTAATCTAGACAACAAGATCAATGTAGAGTCAAAAGGCAGATTGCCTTTTGACTAGTGACTATGACATGCCATAGCTCATATCCTAATATATTACAAAAAGGATAAAAGTACAAGAGCTGAAAGTTACAGACAAATGATCATAATCTACAGTTTTGACAAAATTAGAAACTTTTCAACAACTCATATAAGTTAGTGAGTCTTCAGAGATGGCAGCAAAAAGTGGTTCAGCCTTTGTCAAAAGGTTATTCAGAAAAAGTATGCTTTTCTATCTTTGGAAGAAATCAGTCTTAAGCTTCAGAAGACTTTGTCTTTGAAGCTTTGAAAGACTTCATCTTTGTCTTCGGAAGATTTGGTCTTTTGGCTTCAAAAGTTTTGATACTTAGCATAATTGACTGAGTTATATCAAAACTTCTAAAGTAACTTCCTTGTACTTCACATGTGCATGCTAAGAGCTCTTTGATTATATCAGCCACTAAGTGTGATCCTTACAAACTCCCCTTAGGATGATTTTACCAAAACTGAAGGAGAGCTTTGAAGCTTGATCTTCATCTTTTGATAGTCCTCATTAGAATCAAGACCATTCCGTTCATCATCAGTTGGTTAGGATTTCCAAGACTCTCAAAGTATCTCCTCATGTTATAAAGATCATGCAGAGGGAGGTCAAGTATGTTTTGCTAGAAGTACATGTCTTAACCCCCTCAATTTCTAGTGACATACCATCTGCCTAGGTTAGTGGTAAACACCCAAGACATGATGGGTCTATCAGTAACAAGAGGCTCTACTTGAATATGAGTTGGATGAGCAGCCTTTTATTGATCATCCTCAGGATGTTTTGACCCATCTTGAAGTGCAGAGGTGGATGCCTTGGACTTCTTCTTCTTCTTCTTGTCCCTTCTTATGGCTATCCTCTTCCTCTTTTTGTACTTTAACTGAGAAGGATGGCCTTGAGTACCAGATGGTTCCTATTTATCCTTCTCAATCGGGTCCTTTTCCTTCATAGATTTAGAAGGAGATGGATTAGGACCCTACTATGGATCAGAAGATGAAGTTGGCTGTGATGCAGTATTAGGTCCAGGTTGTGTTGTCTTTTGGGGTTCAACCTTGACTTCAGCTTTAGGTGAAGCCTGACTTGGTGGAGAATGCAAGTCGACCAGCTCACCCCTTTTGATCTTCTGATTGATCACTCTAATATGCTGATCCATGGTGGATAGAGACATTGGACCAAGTCTCCTTTCTAAGAATCCATACAGCTTCAAGAAGCTCACCAACTATTATCTGTCAGAAAACTTCTTCTGATTAGCTTTGATGGTGGCTCTTGACTTTGCATCCTTTTCCCTCATCTTCCTATTAGCAGCTTTTTACTCTTTTAGCACTTCTGGGTTAAGCTGCTTGAGGTATTCAAATTCAATGTATTCATAGGACAAGGGAAGCAGGTCTGCTGCCTGATACAGGCCTGTGGAACTCAGGTAGGTAGTCATATTTTGCATGTCTTCTTCCCTACCTACCTGAGTTTGTTGCACAGTGGCCACGACTTTTGCCTCAAGACTTTCCTGAACTGGCAAGAGGGTAGGAGCTTTGTAGAGTCTTTTTCTACTCATTTCTTCTTTGATTTTGAGGAGCAATTCTGCATCCTCAGCTTCCCTCCTCTTATTTAACACTTTTATGTCAGCCAGTTCATTCAGTTCATCCAAGGGGAGAGAGATGAGTTCATCAACATTGTAGTTTCTGGACCCCATATAGTTCAGTCTGGATGCCCTTAACTCATCTTCTTAAGTGCTTGGCCTGGGGGCAACCCTGATAGCAGCTTTTATAAAGCTAGGGGTCCTACTCGAACTCTCTTCCCTTGCCTTCCTCTTCCTCTCTCTCTTCTCCTCCTTAATCTCCTCAGAGGTCATTTTCCTCTTCCCTTTGTTAGTCACTGGCCTGTGTAACTCAGGGTGGACAGAGCATTGGCCTTTATTGCTTGGTATTGCATTTGAGCTCTGGGAGAGAGAGGTTGTGAGACACTGTCACTAATTGGTGCCTCATTGAGGGTAATGGGTGTTGAAGTAATTCCTGTCTCATGGTTCAGAGGCTCAACTACTTGGCCTTCAGCCAAGGTTTCCCCTTTGAAGTTAATCTTATGGTCTACCTCAGTATCCAGTTGACCAACAGTCTTTCCTACTAGCCTCTTTCTATATAATTTGGATCTGTTCTTTAACTCTTCAAGCACCCTTTTTTAAATTCTCTCAGCTAACCTTGTAGTTTGCCTGGATTGACTTGGGTTGGCAAGGGGCAAGTCAACTAGAGAGAAGCTCTCATAGTATCTCAGCTTGTGAAAGTTGAAGACTTCTTATTATCCCTGAGACCTAGATTACCATGGCTCTCCTATCAGCATCATACCTCCATCCCAACAATTGGATTTTCTGTAGGGTAGGATGGGGTAGACATTGCCCTTGGTATATGCAGGATCGGTGTTGGTTTCACAACACAAGTTTATTTTACAAGCTCACTTAATCTCACTCGGTTTGATGAAGCACAATCTCTAACTAAGTTTACAAGTAATATAATAAGTTAATGAAAACAAATGAACACAAGAGTAGTTTTTCAAGATACTTGTATATTTTACTTCTTAACTCAGTATTACAAGACTCTTACAAGCATGGTTACAAAGTTACAATTAGAAACTATATATACTACTATCTACAGCCGGTTTTACTTGGATAACCAACTGGAATCTACAACTAGACAAATACTACATTGTTAGAAGTAAAGTATCTAAGGTAAAATATTATCCTAGATTAGGTAGTCATGACAGGTCCATGACTTACCTTTTCTTCACCAACTAAAAAATGGCAACTGTACTAACTAATAATTGGTGAACAGTAGATAAAAGTACAGTCAACTACATGGGCGTGGGAAAGCACCATGCAGTATATCAGAGGTTGCAACGGATGACAGACAAACCATACTTATGTCTACTGGTTCATAGTTGGTTCTTTCGAAGCTAAATGGCTTTGAAAGAATAAGTTTTTTTGAGGCCATACTTCGAAAGAATCAACTTCTTTCTAGTCTTCTGCAAGTCTTCGGGACTTTATTCATCGGAAGACTTTGTCTTTAGGATCCTCTAAGTTGTATACTTTGCAAGGAGAACTACTTAGTCTCTGAAGACTGAGTTCTCAATTTGGAAGTTCTTAAACCTTGAGCTTCGAAAGATCTTTGACTTGTCTTCGGAAGAGCAGCTTTGTCATCGGAAGACCACTTCAATTGTACATCAAAATCTTCTAAGTGTTGTTTTGGTTGTACCAGCCTCATATGACCTACAGTATACCCTCCTCAAACAGGCTTTGAATTAGTGAATCCGCATCAATGTGAGCCTGAGGAGGTTGTTGAGTATGGACAACTACAAGTGAGGGTGGTGAATCCTCCATGTCCATACTCTAGGCGGAACTCCCAGGTTCTATGATTGTAGGTAGGTTTTCTCCCCCTTTTTAGTAGCATCACCCTCTTGCATAGGGGAGCTAAGGGTTAGGTCCACCACATCCATTGTTTCTTGTGGACCTAGTTGAGTTTTCCTTACAGGTCTCCCAGTTAACTTGCCCTTGAGATCGATGATCTCAAGCTGGTCACTAACCTGTCTTTGTAAGGTAGTCACCTGAAATTCAAAGTGACTTACATTAGAAACTAAATAGGTGTAGAGTTTTGATAGTTTCTACACCTTTAGTTGCATACTCCCCTCATTTTCATCAAAAGAATCATGGGGGGATGAAAGGATAGGACCAAAGTCTTCTTCCTCACCACCAGTTTGTGTTTCTTGGCTGTTGGATTTCCTTGCACACTAAAAGCTTCAAAAGAAGTGTTAATGGGCTGGGTTGCCATGGTTGATTCTTAATAATGTAATCACTTGCAAAAGTGAGAGCCTCTTCCATATGGGTCTCCTGAATATGTTTAGGAAGGTCCACCTCAGTTGTGGGTGGATGATGTGGGCTAGATATAAGAGATTCAGGAGCACTCATCTTTCCTTTAGCAGGGGTGAAGAAGAGAGACTCATTATACTCATTAAAACCCATATCCTCATCATCATAGAATTCTAGGTTGGGGATTGGTTGGTTAAGATCTAGCGGTTGGGGATGCTAGCTTTACCCTAAAGGTTAATCTCTAGATTTTTTAGACTCATAGTGAAGGCTTAAGGCTGGGGTAATGAGCTCATCAAGCAGAGCATGAGGAACCTCAGCACTAATCAAAGAAATAATGGGAGTGGCCTGCTCCTCAGGAGAAGTGGGAGCGCTGGTTTCAACTTCTTCCTACATGGGTGGTGATATGGGGGCCTACTCAACCTGAGTAGACTGAGCATGGGTTCGTTTGGATTTTCTTTGATAGGTGATGGTGATTTGTGGCTTTCTGGGTGGTGCAGATGTAGAAGGTGTGGGTTCAACATTGGCTGGTGCTGCCATGTTGTCAACTTGAGCAATGAGCTCTAACATTTTCGAGATCAGGTCTGTTTCTAACCCTGAAAAAGCCAACAGTGGACTTCTCATTTTTTTGAAGATGTCGGGTTTCATCTATCCCAGTTTAAGAATATTAACTGTTCCCCTTAACTGTGAGCCCAGTTCACAGTTAAGAATGTGTTGAACATATCTAGGTAACATATTATACTCTAAGGAGTCCAAGTTAGCAAACAAATTGCTATAAACAAACTGGGAGTACTTGAACTTGACCCCTTGAACCATCCTATGGACTATATAGGATAAAGTCCTTAGAAATTTGGTCCCAACCTCTATGTTTGTTGGATAAAGAGTGGATTACTATATAAAGGATGTACTTCCATTGAGAGGAAACCTTACCCTTTCTGAAAGTTCTGACAGATTTGGGGAAAGACAACTCGCCTTCTGCATCATCTAGCCTCAGATGAGAATTGATGGTGGCTGGAGTGATGAATATTGTTCTCCCCTGCACTGTGGCCATCTATACATTCTCACTATCCAAGATGACCTCTTAGCAGGTCCTCCTGTACTATAGGAGTTGATCTTCATATAATGTAAGGTCTATAGTGAGGGCGGTGAGGTAGTGTGAGAGAGATAAGGAGCGGAAAACATCTGAGAAACCTGGATCTTTATCAGATGATAACAGAGCAACCTTATTGTGTTACCTGTAAAGATGCATGGAAAAATCTAGTTGGTGTCGAGGATCAGGGTTGGCCATTTTGAGTAGCTTTGAAGTGAAGAAAGGTAAGAACAAAGACAGTTTGTGGGAGAATTTAGGGTTTGAACTTTTGCAGATGAAGAGGAAGGTGAAAGAGGGGGAATTGTTGTACGAATATATATATATGGTAAGCATTTGAGACAAAGTTAATGCAAAAGGATAATCTTTGAAATCTGGATGTCGGTCCCACCTCTAAAAAAGTGCCCCAAAAGGTAGTTTTCTTGGAAGTCTAAAATCTTCTAAAGGTAATTTGTCATCGGAAGGTTTGAGAAAAGCTTCTGAAACCACTATCGCTTCGAAAGATATTCCTTAGCTTTTCAAGAATTTGATTCAGAAGATATTCCTTAGCTTTTCAAGAATTTGATTCGGAAGAAAAATCCTTAGAGTATTTTTACTTCTCAGACAAATTTTGCTTTGGAAGAAATCAAATATCAGAAATTTTATTCAAAGAAAGAATAAAGCTTATGAGACTTAATTGCTTTTAGAAGAAAATAATCCTTCAAGACATATAAGTACTTGGTGACAAATGTAAGCTTCAGAAGATATATCAGAATTTCTTCCAAAGGTAAATTTCTCAGAAGTAGTTATTGTCTTGAAGACATAATTTTCTTACGAAGACAACTGGATGTCTTCCGAAGGAAAACGCATCTAAAATTCTCAAAATTCTAAGGGATATCATTTTTAAAAGTTTCTTTGAAAGTAAATTGGGCTTATATAGGTGATGATATAAACAACTTAAGACACACATATTTGAAAAATAATCTTTAATTTAGTTTAAGAAAATCTACTCAAAGTTAATCACCCAAATAGCTGATACAAGATACTTAAATCTCTATTCATCAAAAGCTTTCATGAACATATCAGCATATTGTTTATTTGTGTTAACTTTGACTAGTTTTATCAATCCTTTCTAAAAATTATCTCTAATCAAATGATACCTGATGTTGATGTATTTTGTCTTTGAGTGCTGCAAAGGATTCTCTATAATAGAGATACCACTGTTGTTGTCTATCTGGATGGGAGTCTCCTTGAAGTTGAATCCATAATCCAACATTTGATTCTAAATCCAAAGCACTTGAGTATAGCAGCTTGCAGTAGCAATGTTTTCTGCTGCCTTCTCTAAAGACTCACCAACTAGCAAGAGTTGGTGAAAAGTCCATGCTTTTGTCAACTGTAGATTAAGGTGTTGAGTCTGTAACTTTTCAACTATGTACTTTTATCCTATTGTATTAGATAAAGATGTGAGCTATGGCATGTCTATAGATGCTTCTTAAAGATTAACATTTAGTCTTTATGTGTCTTGTAAAGTTTTTTTCATAGTATAGGGACTACATTTGTAAATATGTTCCTTTTTGTTTTCTTTGATAGTATAAATAGCATAGATAAGGTATTGTGTAGGTAGACTTAAGAGACTGATAGAGACTAGATCAGTGAACGACTTATAACTGTTTTTACTTAAACTTGTACTTTCTATGCTTACTAATCAATGAAAACCTATGAATTTTTGTGATTTGTTAGCATTGAATTGATTGCATGTGTTTGTTTGATTGAATTGTATCACAATATCATCACATGTCGATCCATTTTGATCCTATCAATTGGTATCAGAGCTGTTGGTTTAGTGATTTGAGTTCTTCAAACTGTCAAACTTTTGAATCACTTGAATCTATGATTGATAAGCAATTCAATCTAACAATTATTGATTTCATTTGTGTTTCATCATCAGAAACATGAATTGAATCGCAATTTGCAGTTCAATTCGTCCAAAATCAGTGAATTTGTTCAAATTAGTGTTCGAACCTGTTCTTCATTTTCGAACTAAAATTCGATCAGAAAACTGAATTGTTGTTGTTGTTTGGTGAAATTGATTATGAAGGACTGTTAATCGATAAAATTACAGTCTAATTGGAAGTTTTCCAAGCAATTCAACAAGTTTTGAAGATTTTCAGCAGATCTGAGTTCGTTTGAATCTGTTGAATTTGGCGCATTAGGTCAAAACACTACTGAAAATTGCCTAAGTGTTTGAGCGCTTGACAACTGTTAAGGCGTTTTTGGTCTAGGCGTTTTACCACTGTGGACACTTTGAAACTTCCCAGAAACTAAGTATTTTCAGGCGCATTTCCACTGTTGAGGCGCATCTAAACTGTTTGGGAGTTTTTACACCCAGGTGTCTAATAACTGTTTGGGCATTTCACAACTGTTCATGCGCATTTCAACTTGGGCGTTTGAGAATTTTTCTAAGGCAATCCCTTAGGCGTTTCTAAGTCAAAGTCAAAGAAGGTTCACAACTGTTTGGACGCTTCATCACTGTTTAGTTGCATCAACATCAACACTTAGAAATTTTTCAAAAACATAAAAAAAAATCCAAAAATATTTTCATTTCATTGTTTTAATTCAAAAACTTAAAAAACAACAAAAACAAATCTTTTTCTAAAATCAAAAATTAAAATGGTGAAATCAGAAGACTCAGAGAACAGAGTTCCTAAACTAAAGAACAAAGCTGATTTTAAGAATTGGTCACTTAGATTGAAACAACACCTTAATTCTATTGACACTGACTTATGGAAGTCAATAGAAAGAGTACCTCACATTCCTATCACTTCAGACGGTCCTGATAGAGGGTTTGTCTATATTAAAGACTCTCCAGAACCATATCCTGAAGATGGGTTACAAGGTGATGATCTAAGAAAAGTAAAGAATGACATTAAAGCCTATTCCTTGATGTGTAAAGGACTACCACTTGAAGTCTTAACTAGACTAGATGGATATCAAATGGGATATACCATGTATACAACTTTGAAGATAATTTATGAAGGTGGTAAGGAGATTCAAGATCTCAAGAAGAAGAAATTGAAGAGACAGTTAGAGCTATTTGAGCATTTAATGATGAATAGATTTGTGCAACTGACAACTGAGATGTCAACTGCTGGCATCCAAAATGATCTAAAAGATCTAAACTTTAGGCTTCCTAATGCTCTTCCATCTTCATGGAAACAAATAGTTACACTGTTAAAGCATACTGAGAAATTTCCTATGGATCTTGATCTGTTGATAGCCAAAATTGAGTATTTTGAAATTGATGAAAGCTCAAGGAATAATGACAGAGCAACTTCAATGTCTCAGTACAGATATGTTGCATCTCTAGCTAGTACTATGGAGAATGCCTTTATGGCTAAAAATGAGAGTTTACCAGAAGAAGAGGGTGATCTGTTTGTAGGAGCAGGGTTCTTCACAGATTCTTCATATACAAGTGCTCCTGCTTTTGCAACACAGCATCAACCTCAGTCTCCTCCTAAAGCTCAAACTTCTAACACTCATACTGAGACTCCATCTTCTAACTCTGCTAAATCTAGCAAAGCTAAAGATGTCATCAACATCCTATTATAGGATGAAGAGTCCAAATATGCTTTTACTGCTTTTATGGCTAGTTTTCAAGCTTATCAAGGTAGCCATTTAACACAATTAGATCTTATTTTGCAGGACTTATTTGAAATGGATCTAGATGATGTGGAGGAAATGGATCTGAACTGGCAGATGGTGATGATTGCTTATAGGACTCAGAAACACTCATATGTCAACAGGAATCACAAGCCAAGTGCTAACAAGACTGTTGGATTTGACAAGTCTAAGTCAAGGTGTTTTAACTGCAATAGTTATGGCAACTTTTCAAGAGAATGCAAAGCTCCTAGAAACAAAGGAGGGAATGGCCAATCGAGTTCAAGCAATCAGAGGTTTCAATAATGATCTCAGAAGACATTCCTGAAACCATACCAAAGCTTACCAATGCCTGAACTGAAAGATGAATCTAAGTCATCTGAAAAGCCTAAGAAAGCTCTAGTTGTTAATATTAAAGATGGATATGATTGGAGTGCTGATGCTGAGCAATTTACTGCTGATCTAACTTCTAATTTATCCCTTACTGCAGAAGTTCAAGGAGAAGATTGGTTAGAGGAAAATGATCCAAAAGCTGAAGGGAATTCTAAGAATGAGGAGGAAGAATATGACTGGAGTGACAAGTCTGATCCTAAAGAGGATTCAGAAGAAGTTGCTTTAATGGCACAGTCAAATCAACCAAAGGTTCAAAATTCATCTTCTAACACTGAGACCTCTCCTCCTAAATATCCTGAAATACCATCAGAAGTAAGAGAAAAACTATGCTCAAAATCAAGCTTTGAACATGTTGAATACTACAGAAATTACTCATACAAAATATGTGAAAAACTTGAGCAAGAGGAATTAATGCATAATAAACTCAAAATGATCACAAAGTATCAGATGAAAATATCATTTCTTTACAAACTTCATGGAACAAAACTTTGAAAGAACTAGAAATAGTTTCAAAAGAACTTGAAGAAATGACCAAGAACTTAGAACAGGAGAAAATAGCACATGCTGCTACTCAAGTTGATCTTGCTAAAGTCAAAAGTTCCAAAACAATCGTGGAACAACTGGTAAGTGTAAGAAAGATAAACAAAAAACAGGATTAGGTTTCACTCACGAACCAATGCCTGAATCTATAAGTAACACTTTGCCAGAAAAATTTTAATACGCATGATCACTCTCCTGAAAATAAGGCAAAACTCAAAGCTTTCCAAAACAAAAATAAGATTTCTGATAATGAAGAAGAGAAAGCTAATGTGGAAATCTTTGAAGAGAAAGATACTTAAAAAATCAAAAACGGTCATCCGGTTAAAGTCAAATCTTATAAACCAAGACCGAAAAGCAAGAAAATGTTTGTTCCAAAAGAATCTATCTTGAAGGAAGTAATCACTACAAATGATAACCAAAACTCTAAAACCAAAGATAAAGCTAAACAAAAAGAAGTAACATCAGAAGATTCTAACTCATATAGTCTAAATAATCCTGAATTTATTAAATGGCAAAAGGACCATAAAAAGAAAGAAAATGAAAAAGAATCTTCAACTGAAGATGTTCAATCTCAAGTAAAATCAAGTTCCATAAAATCAAGGAACCAGAGAAGAAGAAGAAAAATGAATAAAGCTAAAAATAATCAAATTAAAGAAAATCAGACACATACAACAAATCAAACAAATAAATTTAAAACAATAAAATTTGTGTCTGCTGGTATGTTAAACATGAATTCAATTCAAGATGTTAAGCAAACTCCTAAAAACAAATCGACCTCTGATTTGAAAACAGCTTCAGATTCTAAGTCTTCCGCTGTCGTTAAACGATTTGTATCTAAGGAAACAACGAATGAAGCTCATGTTCAAAAGAAAAACAAAATATGCAAAAGAAAAATCTATCAAATCAAAAACAAAATTTTTCAAATCAAAAACAACAGATTAAGTTTTTGACGCCTAAACTTAAACAAGTATCAAATGTTCCGTCAACATCGAAAGTTAATAAACAATTGTTCAAAACTCCGCAGAGGTACTGTGAAATCTGTGACATGTACAATCACAAAACTTCTAAATTTCTTTTTAATAAATACTGTCACATTTGCGATATGAGAAATCACTCAACATCAGAGTGTTATTTCAATAAGTATTGTACCTACTGTGATGAACGGACTCATAATACTGAAAATTGTTACTTTCGAAAGAGTTCATCAAGGAAAGGATTTGCTACTTCACCAGTGAGCAAAGGTTATGTTAATCCTCAATATAAAAGAAATCAAAATGTTGGGTTTCAAAGATTAACAAACCAACCTTCCTTAGGCTTGAAATCTTTCAAAAGAAATGATTTGGTGAGACCAAAACAATACGTTAAAGATCGATTCATTTCAAGGTCTGTGAGAATGAATAATAAAAATTTCAAAAATAAAAGTTTTTCAAAAATTGGTCATTCAAAAGGTATGAATTTTCCAAATAATCAAAAATTTGTGAATAATAACAGCATTGGTAAATTCATTAAAAATAAGCCTGATGTGAACAAATTTCTTTTTAAACAATTTACAATTGTTGATAAGTTTGGAAAACCCAAGACCATCTCGGCTTGGGTAGATAACTCAACTTAATTTCTTTGTTTTGCAGGTACGCCCGAGAAGACCATTTAACACATGGTATGTGGATAGCGGGTGTAGCCGGCACATGACGGGCAATCATGCCTTACTACAAGATTTTAAGTTAAAAGATGGTACACACGTCGTATTCGGTGGTGATGCAGGAGGAAAAATCACAGGCGAGGGAACAGTATCCAACGGGATAATAAGCTTCGATAAAGTCAACTTCTGCTCACAGTTGAACTTTAATCTGTTTTCAGATTAGCAAGGACTGGTTGGTTGTTAAAGCTGTTAGGGATCGAGATGTATACAAGCTAGATATGTCTCAAGTTGATCCATCAACAGAAACAACATGCCTTATTGCTCAAGCATCAAATGACGAAAGTCAGCTTTAGCATAGACATCTCAGACATTCCAACTTCAAGAATATGAACAAGCTTGTAGCGGGAAATCATGTTATCAGCCTTCCAATAAAAAAGTTTGCCACTACTGATCTCTGCTCAACATGTTTAAAGGGGAAGCAACACAGAGCGTCTTATAAGCCCAAACAAATAAACTCAAATTCCAAACCTCTCCAGATGTTGCATATGGACCTTTCGGACCAACCAACGTGAAGAGTATTGGAAGAAAATCTTATTGTTTAGTTATCATTGATGACTTTACAAGATTTTCATGGGTTTTCTTTTTGAATGCTAAATCTAAAATAGCAGAATTATTAAAAGAATTCATCACAAAAGTTGAAAATGAATTAGAACAAAAAGTAAAAATAATAAGAAGTGATAATGAAACGGAATTTAAAAATGCTAATATTGACATTTTCTATGCAAAAAAAGGAATTGCTCATCAGTTCAGTTCTACCAGAACTCCACAACAAAATGGAGTTGCTGAAAGGAAGAACAGAACTTTGATTGAGGCTGCATGATCCATGTTAGTAGATGCAAAAATTCCTATTACTTTCTGGGATGAAGCCATATCTACTGCGTGTTTTGTACAGAATCATACTTTAATTGTGAAAGACAAACTGAAAACTCCTTATGAGTTGATGTTTGGCAGGAAACCAAACATAGATTTTCTTAAATCTTTTGGTTGTCTAGTTATGATTTTAAATTCAAGTGATCAGCTAGGAAAATTTGATTCAAAATCTGATGAAGGATTTTTTGTTGGATATTCATCTGTTTCAAAAGCCTATCAAGTTTATAACTCTAGGACAAATGTTATACTTGAAACCTTCAATGTTAAATTCCTTGAAAATTCTTTTCCATCAGTTTCAAATGGTCAAGCTTGGTTATTTGATTTAGATTCATTGTCAAACTCTTTTCAATCTAACTTGTTTAATCAATCTAACTTGCTTGATTCTACAAGTAAGAAGAAATCTCAAGGAGATCTTGGTTCTTTCAGTGATGATTCAGATTCTGATGATATGGATGACTAAAGCCCAGATTATTCATTTTTCTCTTTTGTCAAAGATTCTATAATTCTATTTGAAAATAATGATGATCTCTCTCAGCAAGATGAAGATCATTTCGTTTCAAAAAATCAAGATGTTTCACAACCTATTCCTAATGATGGTATAGAAATTATACAACCTGAGTCTGGAACTTCATCCATTTCTGGTGATGTAGTTGACACCGGTAATTTTGGTTACTTCATCAACTCACCGACTCAAGTTCTCAATTTCAATCCACATTCTTCGAACCTATTGCATCAGCTTTCTAACTTGAACCAAACCAATCTGGATGTTCATGTTCAAGGGAATGAGATTCCAACATCTCGTATTCACAAGATCCATCCAACGTCTCAGATTATTGGTCCATTGAATGAGAGAACAACAAGAAGTAAATCAGAACAAGCAAATCTTTGCTTATACTTGTGTTTTCTTTCTCAAATTGTTCCTAAAAACGTTACCGAAGCTTTAAAGGACAATAGTTGGATTGAGGCTATGCAAGAAGAATTACTTCAATTCCACAAATAAAAAGTGTAGAATCTTATGGATTTACCTAAAGGAGAAAATGCCATAGGCACAAGATGGTTGTTCAGAAATAAAATAGATGATCGAGGAATTGTTACTAGAAATAAAGCGAGACTCGTTGCACAAGGATACACCCAAGAGGAAGGAATAGATTATGATGAAGTATTTGCTCCAGTTGCAAGACTTGAATCATTTCGTATGTTCCTGGCTTATGCATCATTCATGAGATTCAAAGTGTATCAAATGGACATTAAAGGTACATTTTTGTATGGTCCAATCTCCGATGATGTGTATGTCAAGCAACCTCCAGGTTTTGAAGACTCAGTATTTCCACATCATGTGTACAATCTTAGCATTACTTTGTATGGACTCCATCAAGCCCCTAGAATCTGGTATGAAACATTATCACAGCACTTAATCCAACATGGATACACGCAAGGGAAAATCGATCAAACTTTGTTTATAAAGAAGGATGCAGATGATCTTTTATGTGTACAAGTGTATGTTGATGATATCATATTTGGTTCTACTAGTCCAAAATTGTGCAATGAATTCGAAGAAATAATAAAATCTCGATTTCAAATGAGTTCTATGGGATAAATAAATTTCTTTCTTGGACTTCAAGTCAAGCAATCTGCAGATGGAATATTCATAAATCAAGAGAAGTTCGTTGACAAACTCTTGAAGAAATTTAAACTACAAGATTGTCAATCCATAAGAACTCCAGCTGACGTAAATACCAAGATTGAGCCTGATCCAAATGGAAAATCTGTAGACCAAACTTTATACAGATCTATGATTGGTTCATTGATATATCTTACTGCATCTAGACCTGACATAATGTATGCTGTTTGTGTCTGTGCCAGGTATCAATCAGACCCGAAGGAATCCCACTTAATTGCTGTCAAAAGCATATTCAGATATCTCAAAGGAAAACCGGGCTTAGGGTTATGGTATCCTTATGAAGGAAACTTCGAGTTATATTGGTATACTGATAGTGATTATGGAGGATGTTGTCAAGATAGAAAATCAACTACTGGTGGTTGTCAGTTTTTAGGACCCAGATTAGTCTCATGGCAATGTAAGAAACAAACAAATGTCTCCGTTTCAACCGCAGAAGCTGAGTACATAGCTGCTTCAGCAAGATGTTCTCAAATCCTTTGGTTATAAAACCAACTGCTGGATTACGGGTTCAACTTTCTTAAAACTCCAATTTACATTGATAACACTACTGCTATGTTCATTACAGCTAATCCTGTCCAATATTCAAAAACAAAACATATAGAGATTCGATATCATTTTCTCAGAGATAACTCTTAAAAATATAGAGATTCGATATCATTTTCTCAGAGATAACTCTTAAAAAGGTTTAATCATTTTGATTAAAATTGCAACTGAAAAACAGCTCGCTGACCTTTTTACTAAAGCCTTCTTACCAGGACGGTTTGAGTATTTGGTAGAGTCAATTGGTCTTATTAACCACATTTAAAAACTGGTTTTTGAGTATTTCAGTTAATTGAGTCGAAATATGATCAGAACCCTCTCTTACCTGAATAGGACACAGCAAGAGAAACTATCAAAGTTAATTGCCTGATTGTATTTTGTGTGTGCATGTTTCTTAAAAAAAAAAAGCAAAACCAAATACAAAAATAGAAAATTGAAAAATCAAAAGATAATAATATAAAACAAAAAAAATAGAGTTTTTCTTTGTTAATTCATTATTTACGATGAATTTGGTATTGCAATATGTGAGAAATGATAGATACATTAGTATGATTAGTTGTATACTCCACTCGATAATAAAGTCTGATGTTATCAGATATGATGTGCAAGTAAGTTCATGCAAATAGACTGAAAAAGTAAATTCTTGTGATTAAACTAAATCACTCATGCATTCATGTCTGTCTATCTTAGCACTAATGAGTAGTGTTGATTTCTCAAATTGATTGCTTGTTAAGAAATAATCTCACACCTGATGGTGATATAAATAAACATTGAGCCCTAATTATTTAAAGCATCTAACACATCTCTGTTATGAGTCATCATAGACCTGAAGTGATGAGATATCCTTTGTTGTAAGTGATTACAGACCTGGATACTCTCACTGATGCAACAAGATGCCAATGTGCACAAACACTAAATGAGATCTGGTTATAGTATATGTCAGGTTAACAAGTTGAGAACAATGACTTCTTGCATATCTTTATGAGAATTAACCTCTCTAAGTCTAAGTGTGACTACATAATGTCATATCTAATTGTACCTTAATCAGTCCAAGAATTGAAAAAGTAAGTGTGCTGAATATCTTGCTAAATGCACTCATTTTCTGTCCTTAGATCTCGTGTCTCCTTTGCTGCAGAAATGCTGACCTGGAATACACTTGTTCAGGATTTATTCACTGTCTATGACTATCCATCAATTTTTTATATCCATGTGCTGATCTTAACTGATATGATCTCACTGCAGACATTGATTCATCTGTAAATATTAGATTTTTATTCTGCTTTAATTTTGATTTTTGCATGTTTTCTATGTGCATGCATATTAACAATGATTAGTGTGATCTTCATGTGACAAATTCAAGAAACTTCTAAGTTTTGTTAAACTTAAAAGTTTAGGGGGAATAAAAAGAGTAAAAAGTCTAAGAGAAAATAATTCAAATTTCAAGATATGAAAAATCAAAATTTAGTGTTTTGAATGGAAAGGATGAAACTAAAAAGTTCAAGCATGTGTGTGTTTGACATAATGTAAAAATGAACCTGAAAAACATTTTAATGTGAAAAAGTTTCTTGCAACATTGTAATATGAGATTATTTGTTGAAATTAGAAACTAAAATGACAGGAAATTGTTTTTGAATAATTAATAACAAATATAAAAAGGTCAAAACATAAAATGATCAAAAATAAAAATAAAAAGTTTGAAATGTCAAAAGTTTAAAATTGAGGGTCAATTATGAATATTTTGGGTGAAAGTAAAAATTTGACAATTGTTTAAAAGATTAGTATATGAATAGTACTAATGTGTTTAAACAGTGTTCAGGTGGAAGATTGAAAATTACAAGTGTTACTCGTGAAAGTTATCTCATGCGCCTAAACAGTGTTCAAAAGTTCAAAAATTAGGAGCATGATGATATTTTAGAATTTGCACAAGTGTTGGGCGTTTCAGAAAACCTCATGCGGCTACCCAGTTGTCGTGCGGCTAAACAGTTGTCATGCATCTAAACAGTTGTCACAAGTCTGAAATTTTGGTTAAGTGTTGGGCGTTTCACAAATCCTCATACGCCTACACAGTACCAAGCTTTCAAGTGGGCGTTTCAAGTAAAAAAAATTTCAAAGTATTGGACATTTCAGATGGCTGAGTTAAAATTTGAACTAAAGCATAATGTGGCAGCTTTACTAAATGAAGAACTACAAGAGGCTCTTAGCTATGAAGAAACGATTAGGTTCCTGTTAAGAACTAAATATGTATATGCTATGTGTTATCAACCAGTCATATATGCAAGATTGATAAAGAAGTATTGGAACACAGCCACAGTTGAACTCAATGATGATGGTAGAAAGGTTGTAAGGGGATTTATTACTAATGTGAGAATGATTGAAGTTTCAGAAGACTCAATTAGAGAAGCATTAAGGTTGGGACATAATGACCCTGATGATTTAGCTGAATTATCTTTCAATGAATGTAGAGAAACATTTATGGCTATGGGTCACCCAGACCATTTTCCCAAGAAACAATTCTTCAGAGCACGAGTGTATAATCATTGGAAGCTACTGTATTATGTGTTTCAGCACTGCATGTCAAAGAGAAGTGCGGGATGGAATTATTTTCCAGTTGACATAGCATCTCCGATTGCAGCTCTTGCAACAAACAAAAGGTTTAACATGTCAAAATGGATTCTTAATGGTTTTATTTTCAATCTGGAGAAAGGAATCAGGAATAAGTACTTGATGTATCCAAGATTCTTACAAATGATAATCAATGAAGAGCATCCAGATATTCATGTTCATGGTTTTAGTAGAGAGACAATAATACTAGAGCATATGTCAGAAATTTCTTATAAAAGACTTGCTATGATCATAGGTGCACAAAATGTACCCATGTTTGAATACATGAGAAATGTTGCTAATGATGAGGTGGATATTACTATAGATCACTTTTATTTGGCTGAGGAAGAACCAATTGATCCAAATGAACTTATTGAAGAATTACCTCAGGAACCTTCTAATGATGATGAAGATGAAGGAGATGATGCTGTTGAGAATGATGATGATGATAATAATGATTCTGATAATGATGGTGATGAAATGGAAATAGCTCATGATGATGTTGTTGATGAAACTGAGCAAGTAATTAAAGAAGTACTTGAAGAAAGTCAAGATATAGTTGAAGAAACTAAACAAGTTGCTGAAGATGTTAATGACAGTCAAAATGTTGAGGATATCATGAACATGATTGATGAAATAGTGGATACTGATGAACATGTTGAATTTAATGATAATGTTCAAGATTTGAAGTCGTTGAAGCTGAGATTCACAATGATTTGTGAATGTACCTCAACGAGATGTTCATGTAACTGAAGAAACTAATTTTCAGCAGATTATTGATGATCTGAAAGAAGAGAATTTAAAGCAGTTGAAAGTTATTGAAGAATTAAAAGAAGTAAATGAAAAGTCACAAGAAGAAATGAAAAAGAAAGATGAAGTGATTGCAGATCTGATGAAAAGCAAAGAAGATAATGTTAAAACATTTGAAGTAATGATGAAAGACTATGATTTAATGGAGGAAAAGTTTAAGAAATTGAAAGAAGAAAATGAAGTTATGAAAGAAGAGTTAGAGAAAATGAAAGAAAAAAAAATTCTCATTCTCCAGAGTTGATGATTATTTCAGAGATTAATCCGATAGATGTTGAGAAAATTTCTAAAGTGGATAAAGGTAAGAGAAAAGTTGATGATATTGATGTGTTAGTATTACCTGAATCATCATCCAAAGTTCAAAAGATGATTGATGAACCTGCAAGTGTAAAAGAAGAAGATTCGAATATTCAAGAAACCATTGGAGCTCTAGAAGATTTAGAAGGTGAATTTGATGATGACTGGTATAATGAAGTTTAAGAGGAGGAAGACTTAGTAGAAGCAAATGTTGATGAGCATTATTTACCAATTGATATAACTCATGATGATATACCTGTGGATGTGGAAGAAAGGTATAATTACCTGATTAAAATGAAGTACAATAGAGTTTTTTTTTATGGTTAAACTGTGTCTCAGATTACTGAAGAATTTGAGAAGTGCATTACAGCTGAATCAGTTGCACCAATTGATCTAGATGAGATTGTCATGGAACACGGGGAGTGGAATCCATTGCAGGAGAGCATTAATATTGAAGAACTATCTACTTTTGAGTTGCATCATCCAAACCCTGATGATATGAATGTTACAGCACTAAGAATGTGGTTACAGTCTCGAAATTATCCACGGAAGAAACTTAATCGATTACAAGCTGAGTCATTAAGGAACTTAGTGAGAAGTTTCCAAGCCACTGAAAGACAAACAAACAAAATGATTGTGCTTGACATGGACAATCCTCAATACTTAGAAATCACTAAAAGAACGAGGATTCTGAAACCTTAGGAAATTCAGTCTATGGCTATGAAGAGTACAGTGTATGAACGAATAAAGGAGCTTATGAGAATGTTTCCAGAGACTGAAAGGCAAGGTTATCAAGTCTCAATGGAACAAAAGCAATTATGGAACAAAGCTCGTTCAGCAGGAGATCTGGTACGCAATGTATTGCAGAAAGGGAAATCTATTTCAGAGCTACTAAATGTTATGATTGTACATGATATAACTAAAGAAGTGAGAATTGTGGCATGGAAATATGATGAGATTTTCGACGCATTTTTTATCAAAAGAGTAAATGCGATCTGTGACGTTTATCGTTTTTTCTCAAGTATTATTAAACTTCCTGTTCAAGATCTCAAGGAGTTGAACAAACTGCCATTGATTAATCCATCTAAAGCTAAGCGTGGAGAAAACTTTATGTAATTGTTGAATAGAGGAATAACTCGGATGAGTTCATTTTTACAAACGAGGTGTAATTAGGAGGATAAGGAATACTTTCAATCATTGAAGAAGAAGAGAAAAGGCGTTGAGAAAGATATTGGAGAAGAAAAGTTCTTAGACGCATTCAGTAATCAATACTTTGAAAAAGTAACAATTCCGGGACTCAAAGTCATTGATGGAACACAACAATCAAAGCCAATCTTGAGGTGGTTTTATAATGCCGATACATTTGAGCTGAAGTTAGTTAGAGAATTGGATGATTGGGATCGCGATAAGATTTCTTTATTTGGTGTTTTCGAGTTGAAACTTTTGCATCCAGTTACATCTCATTCTTGTCTATACAGAAATTTGAAAAAGTTGTTCCAGAAACGGCTGAAAATGATAAGAAGTATTTTGTGTCTATTATTAAAGTAATGAATGTGGCAATGGAAAGGATATCTATAAGGAAAGCCTTGGCGTATGCTAACATTGTGAAAAAGGATATTAAAGAGATAGAGTTCATGAGGATATCTAGCAAAGGGGTTTTAAAAATTCATTGTAGAGATAACCCAAACCCAATAGAATTTTATGCTAACATGGATATTGCAGGTCTATCAAAGGAAACTTTGGAAGTAATGAATAGAATGGAGATAAAGACTAATGAATAGAATGGAGAAAAGACAAATGAAGCTAAACCGGAGCAAGGTATCTTAGCTAGCAAGTTCAAGTCGGCTATTACTAAATCTTTGAGGGAACAAGAACTTTATACAAAGAAACCAGTATTCAAGATTAAAGAAGAGCCTGAAGACTTCTTTGATTTATGAAGACTGAAGACAAAGAAAAAGCATGGAGACTAAAGATAAAGACAAAGAATGAAGATTGAAGAAGATAGAAGATATGAAGACAGAAGATTGATTTTGAAGACCAAAGACAATTTCAATCTTAGGGGGAGTATTGTAGATGCTTCTTAAAGACTAACATTTAGTCTTTATGTGTCCGGTAAAGTTTTTGTCATAGTATAGGGACTTTTGTAAATATGTTCCTTTTTTTTTCTTTGATAGTATAAATAGCATAGATAAGGTATTGTGTAGGTAGACTTAAGGGACTGATAGAGACTAGATCAGTGAATGACTTGTAACTGTTTTTACTTACGCTTGTACTTTGTATGCTTACTAATCAATGAAAACCTATGAATTTTTATGATTTGTTAGCATTGAATTGATTGCATGTGTTAGAGAATGAAAGAGCTCTCAGCACACACATGTGAAGTACTAGGAAAGTACTTCGGAAGATTTGATATAACTCTGTGAATTATGCTAAGTATCAAATCTTCTGAAGCCAAATGACCAATTCTTCCAAAGCCAAATATGAAGTCTTCCAAAGCTTTAAAGACAAAGTCTTTTGAAGCCAAAGATTGATTTCTTCTGATGACAGAGAAGGCATGTCTTCTCTGAAATACTTTTGTCAAAAGCTGAAACACCTTTCCGCTGCCATCTCTGAATACTCACCAACTAGCATGAGTTGGTGAAAAGTCCGTGCTTTTGTCAACTGCAGATTAGATGCTAATTTTGTAACTTTCCAATTTTGTACTTTTATCCTTTTTGTATTAGATAAGGATGTGAGCTATGGCATGTCATAGTCACTAGTCAAAAGGCAATCTGTTTTTCGACTCTACGCTGTTCTTGTTGTCTAGATTAGTGTTTCCAACTAGCCTTCAATGTATGTCCGGCTGTAAGATGTAGTATAAAGCATCTTAAGTACTTGTATTTAGATTAAACTTTGTAACACCTGTAAAAACTTTAGAGCAATATACAACATTCTTGAAAACCATATTCTCTTGTTCTTGTTCTTGTTATTTCTCTAAGTGTTCCTTTTTCATCCTAACCAATTCCCTATTTGATCTGCTAAGTGTTCCAAGTTTCTCCACCTTATGAAACTGTTGCATTGACCACCCTTCAATGGTCCTGCAATTGGTATCAGAGCATTTCAGGCTCTTGATTGTAAGATCTCACCATTTTAGATCTCTTTAGTTTCACAAAACACTTATCAACTCAAATGGCAGTTATCTCAAAGTCTAATATGGAAACCAATACCATGAAAAAGTCTCCACTAATCACTCCTGATGACTTTGATAGTTGGTGCCAACGTATGGAAGGGTTCATCAAGTATCAGGACAGCAGGATGTGGAGATCTGTTGTTGAAGGACCTCACATCCCAGGCACCTCTTCAGCCACTACTGTAGGTGGGTTGATTCCAAAGAAAATGGCTGACTACACTGAAGAAGACTGGAAGAAAATAGATGTAGATCAGAAAGCCATAAGCACCCTCCAAACTGCTCTTCCAAACTCCATATACAAAGGCTTCAAGAAGTATAAAACCACTAAGCAGCTCTGGGATGCACTAAAGCTCATGTATGAGGGGTCTGAGCAAGTCAAGGAAAACAAGAAAGACATTATGAAGCAGCAGTTTGAGAACTTCACCTTCAAGACAGGTGAATCCATGACTCAACAATACTTCAGGTATGTTGAGATTAGGGATACTCTAATGGATATTGGAGTCAAGCTTGAGAATAGGGACATAGTGAGGAAGTTCATATTCTCTCTTCCCAGACAATAGGCTCACTACTATGTGGCCATCAAGAAAATTGATAACCTCTCAACTCTTACTCTCACAGAGCTATATGGTATCCTTAGTGGTTGCCAGATGGAGATGAGCTTGGAAAATGAATTAAACAGCTCTTCCAACAATCAGTAGAGTTCAGCCCTTCATGTGGTTGAAAGGGATAGCATTGAACCATAGCATCATCTCATCTGCTTCCCTGATAACTTACAAAAGGTTCCTTTCATCACCTTCCCTGAGACACCAAGGGAGAGCAACATCCAAGGAAGCCCATTCCAAGAGACAAGCTCTGCTCAAGCCTTTGTGTCTGCTGATGAAAGTTATGGAAACTTTCCATTCACTCTTGAAGACTTGGATTGCATCCATCTAGATGACCTGGAGTACATGGAAATAGTCCAGCAGATGGCTCTCCTCACTCACAGAGCCAAGAAGCTCTACAAAAGAACAGGGAGGAAGTTCCCAAGCAATGTGGCAAGTGCAAAGTTTGGCTTAGATAAAAGCAAGGTAAAGTGTAACAACTGTAACCAATTGGGACACTTTGCTAGAGAGTGCAAGGCACCAAGGACAAATGGTGGCCAGGCACAATCCAGACCAAACTACATGGATGCAGCTCCTAGAACCGAGAAACCAAGCCAACCTAAACAACATGCTGCTGTTGCTATTGAAGAAGGAGGCTTTGACTGGAGCTTTTAGGTAGAAGATGCTTCTCTAAACCAAGCACTGATGGCTGATCATGAAGCCAAGGTATTAGAATACGTTTGTACACCTGAGTGCATTGATAAAGTTAATATGTACATGTCCTACAACTTTGAAGTGAGATCTGATGTTGTGTCCTTAAACATTTTAAAAGCTGATTTTAAAAGAGCAAAAAATGATTATAAACTAAGTTAACTGAATGCCAGGTTGAGTTTGTGATCAGTAATGCTAAGGCAGAAAAATGTGTTCTTGAAGAGGCAACCTTCAAGAACACAATATCCTTACCTTGCATGCAAAAGTTTGTTTCCAAAACAGGCAGGGACTAGGGTTAAGTGAGATAGCTCCTTCACACACACTCCTATCTGTTAGATCTCCAAGGTATGGAACTTGTCAAGATGAGTTGCCTCCTATTGATCCTATCCAAGAGAAGGATGAAGATGTAGATGAGATAATAAAGAATGAACCTGAAATGAGTGACAAGGGTTATCCTAAAAAGGGTCACAATTCTCTAGGAGAGAAGAAAGAACCAGGGATGACCATGTCTGCAGGGAAGAACTTGATAAGGGCAGCCAAAAGAAAGTCAAAGAATGCCCAAGAGATCAAGGCCACCTTCACCTCCAAGCATAAGCAAGTTTTTATTTTTGTTGGATTTGAAGTCGTAAAGACTGAAGACTCAATAATGGACTCTAGTACCAGGAGTCCCAGTTCATGTCCAAATCATTGTGCTCAAGAGAAGAAGGCTTATAAAATGTGCACCACTGTTGCACAGCCTGAACCATCCAATTTCAAGTGCAAGCCTCACCCCAAGAAGCCTGCTGCATCATCTTAGAAGATGAAGAAGGATGTGGAAAGTGATCAAGCTCAACCTCCCACTCAAAAGAAGACTCTTAGAAGCATGGCAACTGAATGCATCATGTGTGGTAGTACATCTCACTTTGCCAAGGATTGAATCTACAATCCCAAAAGTACTATCCACATGACCAAAAAGAAAACTTCTGAGAAGAAGAAAGCTTCGGAAGGAAAATCTCTTCCCTTCGAAAGCTCCAAAGTGAAGAAGAAGATAAGTGAAAACTTACCTTCGGAAGGAAATTTGGTCTCGGAAGAAAGGAATGCTTCCGAAGTACTGAAGTTTGTTGCAGTGGATGCAAAAACTTCTGAAGGTCCAGTCTCCAAAACATCCAAAGTCATAAAAACTTCCAAAGTATTGAAGGCCAAGTCTAGTCTTCCAAAGATGGTATGGAAGATGAAGGAAGGCCATATGACTAAAAGTTCTTCATCAACAACAATAGATGATCCTCAGAGCTTGCATATAGGATCATTTACTATTGCATTATCTTCAGTTCACTTTGAAAAGCCCATGACCAATGAGGCTTGGGTTTCTAAATGCAGGTAAACATCACTTTATGTGCAGGAACAACTAAAGACCAAAGGGAATGTATGGCTCATTGATAGTGGCTATTCCAAGCACATGACAGGCAATGGTTCTTTGCTTTGGAACTTTGAGAAAATTGATGGAAGGCCTTTTTTTTATAGGAGAATCAGGTGGTTACATTACTGGGAGGGGAAGGGTCATAAATGATAAGCTCAACATTGAGAAGGTAAATTTTGTTAAGGAGCTTGGGTACAATCTCTTGAGTGTATCCAAATTTTGTGACCTGAGACATAACATGCTCTTTACTGAGCATGAATGCATTGTTCTTAAGCCTGGGGTGGTCATTCCTCAAGAGCATCTCCTGTTTAGAGCCCTAGGAAAAGGAACATGTATAAGATGGATTTGCAGAAAACATTTCCTTCAGGAGAAGTTTCTTGCTTTCTATCTAAAGCAACTAGTGATGAGTCTTTCCTCTGGCATAAAAGAATGTGCCATGTAAACTTTAAGAACATGAATAAATTAATTTAGAATGATTTGGTAACTTGAATGCTAAAGAAAGAGTTTACAAGTGATGACCATTGTGTTGCATGCCTGAAAGGGAAACAACACAAAGTGACTCACAAGCCAAAGGAAATAAACTCCATCACTACTCCCCTACATTGATTACATATGGATCTCTTTGGCCTCACCAGTGTAATAAGTCTAGAAAGGACCTCATACTATTTGGTAGATGACTTCACAAGATACAATTGGGTCTTTTTCCTTAGAACTAAGGATGAGACCCCTGAGATCTTGAAGAGTTTCATTCTAAAAATTGAGAATCAATGTAATCACAAGGTCAAAATCATAAGATGTGATCAAGAAATTGAATTTAAGAACCAAATCCTTGATACATTTTTTGATGAGAATCAATGTACGGAACAGAGTTTTAGTAGTCAAGACTCATGGTAAGACCCCTTATGAACTGTGGCATAAAAGGAGACCTTTCATTGGTTTCCCTATATCATTCGAACGTCCTTGCACCATCTTGAATACCAAGGATCAAATAGCCAAATTTGTCGAGACATCAGATGATGGACATTTTATTGGATACTCTTCCCAAGCTAAAGCTTATAGAGTATACAATCTCAGAACTATAGTAGTTGAGGAGTCAGCCAATGTGACCTTCAATGAGCACACACCCAGTATGAAAAGTTATGGTCCTCATTGGCTGTTAGATCTTGATTTAGTTACCAACTGTTTTAACAAATCTTGTGAAGACGTTTCAGGATCAACAGGAAGCTTATCAATAGGAGATTTTGATCCAAGATTTGAGCTAAGAATACCAAGTGTTCAAATTACTTTTGCTCCAGTGGTAACTAGCCCTGTAGTTGGAAATCCTATCAGCACAACCATGACAAATTCTTCAGTTGATACATCTGAGGTGCCTATAAATTCCAGCATAAAGGGACAGAACTCAAATGAAGGAATTTCTAATATAGGAAGAGATGGAGGAGGTGATAGTGATCAAGAATTTCTTGATGCTGATAACCACTCCATAGAAGACAACATCAATGATGTAACACACTCATTAGATAAAGTTTCACTTGATAAGGGTGTTGATATGGTGGATGACACTCAATCACCAGATCTGAATTTTACTAATTTAGATATGTCTAACAAACTTGCTTAGATTCCTTAGTTGAGAATCCGTAACTCACATCCCACCATAATCATCATTAGAAATGGAAAGACAAGGGTGAGAACAAGAAGACACACCCATTACAGAAATGTTTGTCTTCAATCTTGTTTATTGTCGCAGATTGAGCCAAAGAAGATTGATGAGGCTCTGAAGGATGGAATTTGGGTTGAAGCAATGTAGGAGGAGCTGCTTCAATTTAAGAGATAAAAGGTTTAGAATTTATGTCTTCTTCTTTAAGGGAAGACTACTATAGGTACCAAGTGGGTATTCAAGAATAAGAAAGATGATAGAGGAATTGTCATCAAGAACAAGGCAAGACTAGTTGTTCAAGGGTACACACAAGAAGAAAGGATTGACTACACTGTTGTTTTTGCTCTTGTAGCAAGACTTGAAGCTGTTAGGATATTCTTTGCCTTTGCTGCATCCAAGGATTTCAAGGTCTACCAACTTGATGTCAAGTGGGCCTTCTTATATGAGGTGACTCATGAGGAAGTGTATGTCAAAAACCACCTGGCTTTGCAGACCCAGATCATCCTGATTATGTCTGCAAGCTTGGAAAAGCTCTCTATGGGTTGTATCAAGCTCCAAGGAAGTGGTATGAGACACTATCATAATATCTTTGTCAGCAAGGATACAAAAAGGGTACTATTGATGGAACACTCTTCATCAAAAGGAACAGAAAATGACCTGATACTGATTTAAGTTTATGTAGATGACATCATTTTTAGGACAACTAATCTAAAGCTCTACAAAGACTTTAAGAAACTAATGAAGAATAGATTTGAAATGAGTGCCATAGGGGAACTCAATTTCTTTCTTTGAATTCAAGTGAAGCAGGATGACAATGGCATCTTCATAAACCAGTCAAAGTATGTACAAGACATACTTACCAGAATTCATCTGACTGAGTGTAAGGTTGCTAAGACACCCATAGCCAGAAACCACTCTCTAAGACCTGATCTTGAGGGGGAATGTGTTGATGAACATCTATAAAGGGCTATGATTGGGTCTCTTATGTATCTCACTGCCAGCAGGCCTGATATTATGTTTGCTACTTGTATTTGTGCAAGATATCAAGACAACCCCAAGATGTCACACCTGGTTGCTGCCAAGAGAATTCTTAGATATCTCAAAGGTGCTTCGAAATTTGTCCTTTGGTATACAAAGAATTCTGACTTTAATCTGTATACCTATACAGATAGTGACTTGGTGGAAGGATAGTCTCATGGCAATGCACGAAACAATCTTCTATGTATGCATCAACTTCTGAAGCTGAATACATTGCAGCTGCAAGCTACTGTGCTCAAATGCTTTGGATTTAAAATCAGATGCTAGACTATGGATTCAATTTCAAGGAGACTCCCATCCATATAGACAACAATAGTGAAATCTCTATCATAGAGAATCTTGTGCAACACTCAAAGACAAAACAAATCAATAGCAGTTATCATTTGATTAGATATAATTTTGAAAAAGGATTGATAAAACTGGTCAAAAGTAACACAAATGAATAATATGTTGATCTGTTCATAAAATCTTTTGATGAGCAGAGATTTAAGTATCTTGTATCAGCTATCGGGATGATTAACTTTGAGTAGATTTTCTTAAACTAAATTCAAAATTATTTAACACGTGTGTCTTAAGTTGTCTATGTCATCACCTATATAAGCCCAGTTTACTTTGGAAGAAACTTTTCAAAATTGATATTCCATAGAATTTTGAGAATTTTGGATATATTTTCTTTCAGAAGACATCAAGTTGTCTTCGAAAGAAAATTATGTTTTCAAAACAAATAACTACTTCTGAGAAATATACCTACTAAAGAAATTCTGTTATATCTTCCGAAGCTTATATTTGTCACCAAGTACTTACATGTAATGAAGGACTATCTTATTCTGAAAGCAATTAAGTCTTGGAAGTTTTATTCTCTCTTTGAATAAAATTTATGATATTTGATATCTTTAGAAACAAATTCATCAAAGAAGTAAAAATACTCTAAGTATTTTACTTTCGAAGCCAAAATCTTGAAAGACTATGGAATATATTCCGAAGCCAAATTAGCTTTGAAAGTTTTTCTCAAACCTTCCGAAGACAAATTACCTTTGGAAGATTTTAGACTTCCAAGAAAACTACCTTTTTGGGCACTTTTTCAGAGATGGGACCGACATCCGGATTTTAAAGTTTATCTTTTTGCATTAACTTTGACTCAAATCCAATACATATAAATATACCTTTAACGGTTCACCCTTTTTCACTTTCTTCTTCATCTTTAAAAGTTCATAACCTGAATTCAACCCCAAATCACCTTTGTTCTTATATTCCTTCACATCTAAGCTACTCAAAAATGGTAAACCCTGATCCCCGAAACCAATTCGATTTTTCCATGCAGTAACACAAACAATAGAACCAAGTTGCTCTGTTATCATCTAAGAAAGATTTAAACTACCTCATCGCACTTACCATTAACCCTCCTTTGTATGAAATCAACTTTTAGAGTTCTAGAAGACCTGCAAAAGGTCATCTTGGACGGTAAGAAGGCACTGTCTGCCACAGTTCAGGGGAAGACAATTTTCATCACTCCAGCTACCATCAACTCTCATCTGAGGCTGGATAATAAAGAAGGAGACTTCTCCTTCCTCAAATCTACTATAAACAACTCATTCCGGTAGATGGGCTACGAAGGGGACTACTCAGTAAGAACCTACAAAATAGATAAGGTTTCCTCCCAATGGAAGTACCTCCTCCATGTGGTCATCCATTCTTTGTCCAACAAACATGGAGGTTGGGTCCAAATTCCTAAGGACTTATCCTGCATAGTCCATGGAATGGTTCAAAGGGTCCAGTTCAGGTACTCTCAATTTGACTATACAAATTTGCTTGCTAACTTGGACTCCTTAGAGTATTACATGTTCCCTAGATATGTTCAACACATTCTTAACAGTGAAATGGGCTCACAGTTAAAAGGAATACGTAACACTCTTAAACTGGGACAGATGAAGCCCGGCATCTTTAAGATAATGAGAAAGTCCACTGTTGGCTTCTCAGGGGTAGAAACAGCCCTGGTCCCAAAATATTATAGCTCATTGCTCAAGGTTACAATTTGGTAACACAAGCCAATGTTGAACCCACATCTTCTACATCTACACAACCCACACAGCCACAAATCACCATCACCTACCAAAGAAAATCCAAACAAACCCATGCTTAGTTTACTCAGGTTGAGCAGGCCCCCATATCAGCACCCATGCAAGAAGAAGTGGAAACAAGAGCTCCCACTTCCAATGAGGAGCACACCACTCCCATCATCTCCCTTATCAGTGCTGAGGTTCCTCATGCTCTGCCTGATGAGCTCACTACCCCAGCCTTAAGCCTTCACTTAGAGTCTCAAAAATCTAGTAATCAACCTTCAGGGGAATGTTACCATCCCCAGTCTTTAGAACTTAACCAACCAATCCCAAACCTTGAATTCTATTATGATGAGGATATTGGATTCTGCGAGTACCATGAGGCTCTCTTCTCCATCCCTACTCAAGGAGAGATGAGTGCTCCTACATCACCTATATCCAGCCCACATCATCTACCCACAACTGAGGTGGACCTACCTAAACATGTTCAGGAGGTCCATATGGAAGAGGCTCGCACTTTTATAAGTGATTACATCATTAAGACCACAACCATGGCAACCCATCCCATTGACACTTCTCTTGAAGCTGTCATGGTGTAGGGAAAATCTAGTAGCCAAGAATCACTAGCTGGTGGTGAGGAATAAGACTTTGGTCCTACTCTCTCACCCCCATGATTCTTCTGATGAAGATGAGGGGAATCTACAACTAAAAGTGCAAAAACTGTAAACAACATGCACCTATTTTGTTTCAAAGGTGAGTCACCTTGAATCTCAGGTGGCTACCTTACAAAGAAGAATCCACGACAAGCAACATGAGATCACCAATCTCAAGGGAAAGTTTGCTAAGAGACCTATCCAGAGAACTCAACCAGACCCACGAGAACCTTTGGATATGATGGACCTAACCCTTAGCTCCCCTGTGCAAGAAGCTGATGCTACCAAAAGGGGGAGGAAGTCCTACCTACAATCATAGAACCTGGGAGTTCCTCTCAGAGTATGGACATGGAGGACTCACTACCCTCACTTGTAGTTGTCTATATTCAACAACCTCCTCAGGTCCACATCGATGTGGACTCACTCCTTCAAAGCTTGTTTAAGGAGGGTATACTAAGTGTAATGTCTACTCCATCTCACCCTGCTGAGAATCCAATAGTGGGATGGAGGTATGATGCTGAAAGGAGAGCCCTAGCAATCTCTAGGTCTCAAGGACGACAAGAAATCTTCAACTTCTACAACTTGAGATACTATAAGAGCACTTATCTAGTTGACCTCCCACTTGCCAACCCAAGTCAAAACAGGCAAGCTGCAAGGTTAGCTGATAGGATTCAAGATAAGGTGCTTGAAAAGTTCAAGATAAGATCCAAATTATATTGACAAAGGCTAGCAGGTAAGACTGTTGGTCAACTGGATGCTGAGGTGGACCCTATGATTAGCTTTAAAGGGAAAACCTTGGCTGAAGGCCCAGTAGTTGAGCTTGTGAACCTTGACAAAGGAACTGCTTCAACACCCATTACCCTCAGTGAGGCACCAGCTGGTGAAGGTGTCTCTTAGCTTCTGTTTGGCTAGAGATCAAGTGCAACACAAAGCAATGAAGGCCAAAGCTCTCTCCACCCTGAGTCACACCGGCCAATGATTGACAAAGAGAAGAGGAAGATGACTCTAAAGAGATTAAGGAGGAGAAAAGAGAGAGGAAGATGAAGGCAAGGGGAGAGAGTTCAAGTGGGACCCCAGGCTTCATGGAAGCTGTAATCAGGGCTGCCTCTAGGCCAAAAACTCAAGATGATGAGCTAAGGGCAGCCATATTGAACTATTTGGGGTCCAGGAACTACATTGTTGATGAACTCATCTCTGTCCCTTTGGATGAACTAAATGAACAGGCTGACATGAAAGTGTCAAAGAAGAGGAGGGAAGTTGAGGATGCAGAATTTCTCCTCAAGATCAAGGAAGAAAGAAGGAGAAAAAGACTCTACAAAGCTCCTACCCTCTCCCTACTTCAGGAAAGTCCTGAGGCAGAGGTTGTGGCTACTAAGCAACAAACTTAGGTAGTTAGGGAACAATACATGCAAAACATGATAACCTATTTGAGTGCCACGGGTCTCTATCAGGCAGTAGTCCTTCTTCCCTTATCATATGCATATATTGGGTTGAATGCCTCAAGCAGCTTGAGCAACAAATGCTAAAAAAGTAAAAAGTTGATAAGAGGAAGATGAGGGAAGAGGCTGCAAGGTTAAGAGCCTCCATCAGAGCAAATTTGAAGAAGTCTACTAATAGACAAAAGGTGGTGAGCTTCTAGAAGCTGTATGGATTCTTTCGAAGGAGATTTGGTCCAATGTCTCTATCCACTATGGATGAGAACATTAGAGTGATCAAGTAGAAGATCAAAAGGGGTGAGCTGGTTGACTTGCATTCTCCACCAAGTTAGGCTGCACCTAGAGCTAAGGTTAATGTTTAACCCCCGGAGACAACACAACTTGGACCTAGTGCTGCATCACAGCCAACTTAATCTTTTGATCCACAGCAGGGTCCTGATCCTTCCCTATCAGAACCTATGAAGGACAAGGACACAACTAAGAAGGTCAAACAAGAATAATTTGGTACTACAGGCTAGTCTTCTTAGTTAAAATACAGAAAGAGGAAAAGGATGGCCACAAGAAGAGATGAGAAGAAGAAGAAGAAGAAGAAGAAGAAGAAGAAGAAGAAGTCCAAGGTATCTACCTCTGCACCTCAGAATGGATTTGAACATCCTAAGGGTGCTCAAGAATAGGCTGCTCAACAAGGTCCTAAGAGACCCATCTTGTCTTGGGTGTTTGCTACTAACCAAGATAGATGGTATGTCACTAGAGATAAAGAAGGTCAAGACATGTACTTCTGGCAAAAAATTCTTGATCTCCCTCTACATGATCTCTATGACATGAGGAGATACATTGAGAGTCTGAGGAATCCTGACCAACTGATGATGAAAGGAATGGTCTTGATTCTGATGAAGACTGTCAACAGATGAAGATCAAGACTCAAAGGTCTCTTCAGTTTTGGTATCATCAGCCTAGGGGGAGTTTGTAAGGAATACACTTAAAGGCTGATGCAACCAAAAAATAACCAAAGAGCTCTCAGCATGCACAAGTGAAGTACTAGGAAACTACTTTGGAAGATTAATATAACTCAGTGAATTATGCAAAGTATCAAATCTTCCAAAGCCAAAAGACCAATTCTTCCAAATCCAAACACAAAGTCTTCCAAAGCTTCAAAGACAAAGTCTTTCGAAGCCAAAGACTGATTTCTTTTAGAAGATAGAGAAGGCATGTATTTTTTGACATACTTTTTTCAAAAGCTGAAACACCTTTCTGCTGCCATCTCTGAAGACTCACCAACTAGCATGTGTTAGTGAAAAGTCCATGCTTTTGTCAACTATAGATGAAGGTGTTGAGTTTGTAACTTTCCAACTATTTACTTTTATCCTTTTTGTATTAGATAAGGATGTGAGCTATGGCATGTCATAGTCACTAGTCAACAGGCAATCTACCTTTTGACTCTAGATTAATCTCGTTGTCTAGATTAGTGTTTCCAGCTGCCCTTTAAAGTATGGCCGGCTGTAGGATGTAGTATAAACTATCTCAAGTACTTGTATTTAGATTAAGCTTTGTAACACTTGTAAGAACTTGAGACAAATATACAAAATTCATGAAAACCATATTATCTTGTTCTTGTTGTTTCTTTAAGTGTTCCTTGTTTCATCCTAATCTGTTTCGTATTTGATCTGCTAAGTGTTCCAAGTCTCTCCACCTCATGAAACTGTTGCATTGACCACCCTTCAACGGTCCTGCAGAAAAGTTTCTTCCTAAGTAAACTGGGCTTATATAGGTGATGATATAGACAATTTAAGACACACATATTTGAACACTAATTTTGAATTTTGTTTATGAAAATCTATTCAAAGTTAATCATCCTAATAGCTGATACAAGATACTTAAATCTCTATTCATCATAAGCTTTCATGAACAAATCAGCATATTGTTCATTTATGTTAACTTTGACTAGTTTTATCAATCCTTTCTCAAAATTATCTCTAATCAAATGATACCTGATATTGATGTCTTTTGTCTTTGAGTGTTGTATAGGATTCTCTATAATACAGATAGAACTATTGTTATCTATGTGGATGGGAGTCTCCTTGAAGTTGAATCCATAATCCAGCGTCTGATTCTGAATCCAAAGCACATGAGCACAGCAGCTTGCAGTAGCAATGTATTCCGTTTCAGCAAATGATGCAGACACACAGGATTGTTTCTTGCATTGCCATGAGACTATCCTTCCACCAAGAAATTGACATCCCCCAGATGTAGACTTTGTGGTCATGTTGCAGCCACCATAGTCACTATCAGTATAGGCATACAGATTGAAGTCAGAATTCTTTAGATACCAAAGGCCCAGTTTAGGTTAACCTTTGATATATCTAAGAATCCTTTTGACAGCAACCAGGTTTGAAATCATGGGGTCTACTTGATATCTTACATAAGTACATGTAGCAAACATAATATTAGGCCTGCTGGCTATGAGGCACATAAGAGACCCACTCATAGCCCTGTAGAGATGTTCATCAACACACTCCCCCTCAAGATAAGGTCTTAGGGAGTGGTTTTTAGCTATAGGTGTCTTAGCAACCTTGCACTCAGTCAGATGAAATTTGGTAAGTATGTCATGCACATACTTTGACTAGTTTATGAAGATGCCATTGTCAACCTACTTCACTTGAATTCCTAGAAAGAAATTAAGTTGAGTTCCCCCGTGGCACTCATTTCAAATCTATTCTTCATTAGCTTCTCAAAGTCTTTGCAAAGTTGCGGATTAGTTGACCTAAAGATGATGTTATCTATATAAACTTGAACCAGCATCAAGTCATTTCCTATTCCTTTAATGAAGTGTGTTCTATCAATAGTACCCCTCTTGTATCCATGCTGACAGAGGTATTATGATAGTGTCTCATACCACTTCCTTGGAGCCTGATACAACCCATAAAGAGCTTTGTCAATATTAAAGACATAATCAGGATTATCTGGGTCTACAAAGCCAGGTGGTTGATTGACATACACCTCTTCATCAATCACCCTATATAATAAGGCACACTTTACATCAAGTTAGTAGACCTTGAATCCTTGGATGCAGCAAACGAAAGGAACATTCTAACAGCTTCAAGTCTTGAACAACTAGTCTTGCCTTGTTCTTGATGACAAGTCCTCTATCATCTTTCTTATTCTTGATTATCCACTTGGTACCTATAGTAGTCTTCCCTTAAGGAAGAGGACATAGGTTCCAAACCTTTTGTCTTTTGAATTGTAGCACCTCTTCCTACATTACTTCAACCCAACTTCCATCCTTCAGAGCCTTATCAATCTTCTTAGGCTCAATCTGGGACAAGAAACAACAGTGAAGACAAACAATTTTGTCATGGGTTTGTCCTCTTGTTCTTACCCCTATCTCAACATTTTCAATGATGTTTGTGGTGGGATGTGACTTGTGGATTCTTAGTTAAGAAATCATAGCAAGTTAGTTTGACAAATTTAAATTTGTAAAATGCAAATCTGGTGATTGAGTGTCATCCACCATATCAACACACTTATCAAGAGAAACTTGATCCAATGAGTATGTCACATAATTGATGTTGTCTTCTATGGAATGACTATCAGCATCAAGAAATTCATGATCACTTTCACCACCTCTATTTCCTCATACATTAGAATTTCCTTTAGTTGAGTTCTGTGCCTCTGTGCTAGAATTTATAGGCACCTTAGATGTATCAGCTGAAGAGGTTGTCATAGTTATGCAGACAGGATTTCCAACTACAGGGCTAGTTGCCACTAGAGCTGAAGTAGTTTGAACACTTGGTCTTTTCAGCTCAAATCGGTCTTTTCAGCTCAAATCTTGGATTAGAATCTCCTGTTGATAAGCTACCTGTAGATCCTGAAACATCTTCACAAGATTTGTTAAGACAATTGGTAACTACATCAAGATCAAACAGCTAATCAGGACCAAAACCTTTCACATTGGGTGTGTGCTCATTGAAGGTCACATTAGCTGAGTCCTCAACTACTCTAGTTTTGAGATTGTATACCTAATGTAAGGTTATATTAGAAGATTAGAAGGCTGATGCAACTAAAGAAGCCAAAACTACGAAGGATCTTCCTGCATGCATGCACTGAATGTACAAGGTAAAAGTTGCTTTGCAAGTTTTACACTCTCCATAGAAAATATTCTAAGTGTAAAATCTTCCGAAGCCAAAGTCCAAATCTTCCAAAGCCAAAGATGAAGTCTTTGGAAGCTTTAGAGGCAAAGTCTTCAGAAGCCAATTTGCTGTGAAGACTGATTTCTTTCGAAGACAGAGAAGACATGCTTTCTCTAATCTACTTTTTCATAAAGTTGACACACTTTTCGCTGCAACTCTTAAGACTCACCAACTTATACAAGTTGGAGAAAAGTCGATGCTTTTGTAAACAGTAGATTATGGTCTTTGTCTGTAACTTCCTACTTTGTACCTTTTAACCTTTTTATATTAGAAAAGGATGTGAGCTATGGCATGTCATAGCCACTAGTCAAAAGGCAATCTGCCTTTTGACTCTACATTGATCTTGTTGTCTAGATTAGTGTTTCTAACTGTCTTTCAAAGTATTAACGGTTGTAGGATGTAGTATAAAGTATCTCAGGTCCTTGTATTTCTTTATGCTTTGTAACACTTGGTATAGAACTTAAGAGCAATATACATCATCTTTGAAAACCATAATTCTATGTTCTTGTTTTGAGTTCTGTCTCATTACTTACTTGTGTTCTTAGTATCAACTCACACAAACCCGGTTCCCCATTTGATCTGTTAAGTGTTCTAAACCTCTCGTCATTGTGAGACTGATTGTATTGACCACCTTTTACATGGTCCTGCAATTGGTATCAGAGCATTTTAGGCTCTTGATTGTAAGATCTCACCATCTTAAATCCTTTTAGTTTCACAAAATACTTAACATCCCAAATGGCAGCATCACAAAGGCTGATATGGAAACTGGTACTATGACAAAGTCTCCACTGATCACTCCTGAAGACTTTGACACTTGGTTCCAAAGAATATAAGGCTTCATCAAGTCTCAAGACTCCAGGATGTGGGGATCTATTGTCAATGGACCTCATGTACCATCCACCCCTTCAGCTGCTACTGGTGGTGGTATGATACCAAAAGAAGTAGCTAATTATTTTGATGAAGACCGAAAGAAGATTAACATAGATCAGAAGGCCATGACCGCCCTCCAAACTGCTCTTCCAAACTCTGTCTATAGAGCCTTCAAGAAGTGCAAGACTGCTAAGTAACTATGGGATGCACTGAAGCTGATGTATGAGGGGCCAAATGAAGCAAAAGAGAACAAGAAGGAAATCTTGAAGCATCAGGGTGAGAACTTCACCTTCAAAACAGGTGAAACCATGACTCAAAAGTACTTTAGGTATGTTGAGATTGTGGATACTCTAATAGATGTTGGAGTAACTCTTGAGAACAGGGTTATTGTGAAGAAGTTCATGTCCTCTCTTCCCAGACAATGGACACACTATTGTGTGATCATTAAGAGGACTGAGAAACTCAAGACCCTTACTCTCACTGAGTTGTATGGTATCTTCAGTGGCTACCAGATAGAGATGAACATGCAAAATCCATCTGGTAACTCCAACAATCAACAGAGTTTAACCCTTCATATGGTTGAAAGGGATTGTAGAGAACCATAGCATCATCTCATCTGCTACCCTGACATCTCACAAAAGGGTCCTTTCATCACCTTCCCAAAGACACTAAGAGAGATCTACATCCATGGAAGCCCATTCCAATAGACATGCTCTTCACAAGCCTTTGTGTCTACTGATAAAAGCACAGGAAACTTTCTCTTTACCCTTGACAACCTGGATTGTATACATCCAGATGATCTGGAGTACATGGAAATAGTCCCGCAGATGGCTTTTCTCACTCATAGAGCCAAGAAGTTCTACAAGAGGACAGGGAGGAGGTTTCCTAACAATGCAACCAGGGGAAAGTTTGGGCTGGACAAAAGCAAAGTAAAGTGTTACAACTGTAACCAAATGAGACACTTTGCTAGATAGTGGAAGGACAATTGTAACCAAATGAGACACTTTGCTAGAGAGTGCAAGGTACCAAAGACAAATGGTGGCCAAGCATAAACCAGACCAAACTACACTAATGGAGCTTACCATAATGAGAAACCCAAGCAGCAAGCTGCAATTGCTGTTGAAGAAGGAGGCTTTGACTAGAGCTTTCAGGTTGAGGATGCATCTCCAAACCAAGCACTGATGGCAGATCATGATGAAGCCAAGGTATTGAAACATCTTTGTACACCTGAATGTATTGCTAAAGTTAATAAATATAGGTCCTATAACTTAGAGATGAGATATGATCTTGAGTCCTTAAACATCTTAAAAGCTGATTTCAAAATAGCTGAAAATGATTACAAACTTAAAATAGAAGATTTAGAGAAAACCATTTCAACTCTTAAGCATGAACATACCAACTATAGGACTCAGATAAAAGATCTCATCACTAAGTTAACTGAATGCCAGGCTGAGCTTGTGATCAGCAAAGCCAGGGTAGAAAAACATGTTCTTGAAGAAGAGACCTTCAAGATCAAGATATCCTCATCCTTGCATGCAAAAGTTTGTTAGCAGAATAAGCAGGGATTGGGATCTACTGAGATAGCTCCTCTACACACTCTATTGTCTGTAAGATCTCTAAGGTGTGAAACTTGGGAAGATGAACTTCCCCTTATAGACCCTATTGATAAAGAGGATGAAGAGGAGATAGTGAAGGATGATTCTGAGAAGAGTTAAGAAGATCATCTTAAGAAGGGTCACTATTCTCCTATGGAGAGAAAAGATACTGGGATGACCAAGTCTAAAAGGAAGAACTTGATCAGAAGAGCAAAGATGAGACCAAAGAAGGCTTAAGAGATCAAGGCCACTTTCAACTCTAAGCAGAAACAAGTGTTTATCTCTGCAGGATTGGAAGTGGTGAAGGGTGAAGACTCAACTATGAACTGTAATACCAGGAGTTCTAGTTCTTGTCCAAATCATTCCAGCAAAGAGAAGATGGCTGATCAGCTGTGTACCATTGCTACACAGCCTGAACCATCTAGTTCCAAGAGCAGGCCACTCCCTAAGAAGCTTGCTGCATCATCTGTGAAGATGAAGATGGAGGTGGAAAGTGATTAAGTTCAATCTTCCTCTCAAAAGAAGACTCTTAGAAGGAAGCAAATGGATTGCATAATGTGTGGTAGTACTTCTCATTTTGCTAAGGATTGCATCTACAATCCTAAAAGTACTATTCATATGATCAAAGAGAAAACTTCTGAGAAAAAGAAGGAAAAGCTAGCTTCAGAAGAAAAATCTTTTTCCTTCAAAAGCTCCAAGGTGAAAAAGAAGACAAGCGAAATCTTTCCTTCGGAAGAAAATTTGGTCTTGGAAGAAAGGAATGCTTCTGAAGTACTGAAGTCTGCTGCAGTGAAAGCAAGATCTTCCGAAGGTCTAGTCTCCAAAACTTCAGAAGTTGTTAAAACTTTCGAGGTATTGAAGGTCAAGTCGAATCTTTCAAAGATGGTGTGGAAGATGAAGAAAGACCAAGTGACTGAAAGTTCTTCATCAACAACAGCTAATGATCCTCAAAGCTTGAACATAGGATCAGTTACTATTACATTGTCTTTAGATCACTTTGAAAAGCCTAAGACCAATGAGGCTTGGGTTTCCAAATGTAACTAACCACTTCTTTCTTATGCAGGAACAGCTAAAGACCAAGGGAAATGTATGGATTATTGATAGTGGTTGTTCCAAGCACAAGACTGGCAATGGTTCTCTACTTCAAAATTTTGATAAAATTGATGGAGGGCCAGTTGCTTTTGGAGGAGATACTGGAGGTTACATTACAGGAAGGGGCATGGTCAAAAATGGTAAGCTTGGCATTGAAAAGGTTAATTTTGTCAAAGAGCTTGGGTATAATCTGTGTATCCCAATTTTGTGATCAAAGACATAACATGCCCTTTACTGAGCATGAGTGCATTGTTCTCAAGCTCGGGGTGGTCATTCCTCAAGAGCATATCCTGCTCAAAGCCTCCAGGAAAGGGAACATGTACAAGATGGACTTACAGGAAACATCTCCCTCAGGAGAAGTTTCTTGCTTTCTATCTAAAGCAAATAGTGATGAGCCTTTCCTCTGGCATAAAAGAATGTGCCATGTAAACTTTAAAAACATGAATAAATTAATTAAGAATGATTTTGTAACTGGAATGCCAAAGAAAGAGTTTACAAGTGATGACCACTGTGTTGCATGCCTGAAAGGGAGGCAACACAACGTGTCTCACAACCCAAAAGAAAGGAACTCCATCACTACTCCCCTACACTTATTACATATTGATCTCTTTGGCCCTACTAGTGTAATGAGTTTAGGAAGGACCTCATACTGTTTGGTGATCACAGATGACTTCAAAAGATTCACTTGGGTCTTTTTTCTTAGAACTAAAGATGAGACTCCGGAAAAACATCATTTTGAAAATTGAGAATCAATCTGATCACAAGGTCAAGACCATAATATGTGATCAAAGAACAGAATATAAGAACCAAATCCTTGATTCATTTTGTGATGAAGAGGGTATTACAAGACAATATAGTGCTCCTAGGACTCCTCAGCAAAATGGTGTTGCTGAGAGGAGAAACAGGACACTTATTGAGGCTGCAAGAACCATGTTGTTTGACTCTAAACTACCCATCACCTTCTCGATAGAGGCAGTTAACATAGCCTACTATGTGTAGAACAGAGTTTTAGTAGTTAAGACTCATGGTAAGACTCCTTATGAGCTGTGCAACAAAAGGAGACAATTCATTGGTTTCCTCAGGTCATTTGGATGTCCTTGCACCATCTTGAATACCAAAGATCGGGTAGCCAAATTTACTACAAAATCAGATGATGGACACTTTATTGGATACTCTTCCCAAGATAAGGCTTATAGAGTATACAATCTCAAAACTAGAGTAGTTGAGGAGTCAGCCAATGTGACCTTCAATGAGCACACTCCCAGTGTGAAAGGTTCTAGTCCTGATTGGCTATTTGATCTTGATTTAGTTACCAACTATTTTAACAAATCTTATGAGAATGTTTTAGGATCTACATATAACTTATCAATAGGAGATCCTGACACAAGATTTGAGCTGAGAAGACCAAGCAAGAATACTACTTCAGCTCTAATGGTAACTAACCTAGCATGTGAAGATCCTATCAGCACAAACATGACAAATTCAGCTTAGAGGTTCAAAACACAGGTGAAGGAGATTCAAATGTATGAGGAAATGGAGGTGGTGAAAGTGATCAAGAATTTCTTGATGCTGATAACCACTCCATAGAAGACAACATAAATGATGTCACACACTCATTAGATGAAGTCTCTCTTGATAAGTGTGCTGATATGATAGGTGATACTTCATTGGCAGATCTGAAGTTCTCTAATTTAGATCTTTCCAATCAACTTACTGTGATCCCTCAACTCAGGATCCACAAGTCACACCTCACCATAAACATCATTGGAGATGTTGATATAGGGGTGAGAACAAGAAGACAAACCCATGACAAAAATGTTTGTCTATACTCTTGCTTCTTGTCCTAGATTGAGCCAAAGAAGGTTGATGAGGCTTTGAAGGATGGAAGTTGGGTTGAAGCAATGCAAGAGGAGTTGCTTCAATTAAAAAGACAAAAGGTTTGGAACCTACGTTCTCTTCCTTATAGGAAGACTACCATAGGAACCAAGTGGGTTTTTAGAAACAAGAAGGATGATAGAGGACTTGTCATCAAGAACAAGGCTAGGCTAGTTGTTCAAGGATACACATAAGATAAGGGAATCGACTACACAGATGTTTTTGCTCCTGTAGCAGACTTGAAGCTGTAAGTATATTCCTGGCTTTTGCTGCATCCAAGGATTTCAAGGTCTACCAACTTGATGTCAAGTGTGCTTTTCTATATGCGGTGATTGATGAAGAGGTGTATGTCAAGCAACCACCATGCTTTATAGACCCAAATCATCCTGATTATGTCTGCAAGCTTGATAAACCTCTTTATGGGCTGGACCAAGCTCCAAGGAAGTGGTATGAAACACTATCTCAATATCTTTGCCAATATGGTTACAAGAGGGGTACTATAGATGGAACTCTCTTCATCAAAGGGACAGGGAATGACTTAATGTTGGTCCAAGTATATGTGGATGATATTATCTTCTGGTCAACTAATCAAAGCTCTGCAAAGAGTTTGAGAGGCTGATGAAGAACAAATTTGAAATAAGTGCCATGGGGAAACTCAATTTCTTTCTAGGAATTCAAGTGAAGCAAGTTGATGATGGCATCTTCATAAGTCAGTCAAAGTATGTACAAGACATACTTACAATATCTGTGTGGATGAACATCTTTACATGGCTATGATTGGGTCTCTTATGTATCTCGCAGCCAGCAGGCTTGATATCATGTTTGCCATATGCATCTGTGCAAGATATCAAGCCAAACCCAAGATGTCACACCTGTTTGATATCAAGAAGATTCTTAGATATCTCAAAGGTGCTCCCAAGCTTGGCCTTTGGTATCCAAAGAATTCTGACTTCAATCTGTATGCCTATATAGATAGTGACTATAATGGCTGCAAATGATTGTAAAGTCTACATCTAGGGGATGTCAATTCCTTGGTGGAAGGATTGTCTCATGGCAATGCAAGAAACAATCTTGTGTGTCTGCATCAACTGCTGAAGCTGATTACATTGCAGCTGCAAGCTACCATACTCAAATGCTTTAGAATCAGAATCAGATGCTGGACTAAGGATTCAACTTCAAAGAGACTCCCATTCACAAAGACAACAACAGTGCCATCTCTATTATAGAGAATCCTGTGCAGCACTCAAGGACAAAACACATCAACATCAGGTATCATTTGATTAGAGATAACTTTGAAAAGGGATTAATCAAACTAGTCAAAGTTAACACAAATGAACAATATGCTGATCTGTTCACTAAAGCTTTTGATGAATAGAGATTCAAATATCTTGTATCAGCTATTGGGATGATTAACTTTGAGTAGATTCTCTTAAACTTAAATCAACTTTATTTCTAAAACTTGTGTGTCCTAAGTTGTCTAATTTATCACCTTTATATGCCCAGTTTATTTTGGAAGAAAATCTTTAAAATGATATTCCTTAGAATTTTGAAATTTTTTCCAAACATATTTTCTTTTGGAAGATTTCAAGTTGCCTTCGGAAAAAAATTATGTCTTCAAATCAAATAACTACTTATAAGAAATTTACCATCAGAAAAAATTCTAAGAATATCTTCTGAAGCTTAAATATGCTTCTAAGTTGCATGTATTTGAAGGACAATTTTCTTCCGAAAGCAATTAAGTCTCGGAAGATTTATTCTCTTTAGAATAAGACTAACAAGTCTTAATCTCTTCCGAAACCAAATATGTCTTGAATGAAAGCAATTTTTCTTCCGAAGCAAAATTTTCACAAATCTTAAGAATATCTTTCAAAGCCAAATTTGCTTCGGAAGCTTTTTCTTAAAATTTCTGAAGCATAATTACCTTCGGAAGATTTTCAACTTTCAAGAAAACTACCTTTTTGGGAACTTTTTCAGAGGTGGTACCAACATTCGGATTTCAAAGTTTATTCTTCTGCTTTAACTTTATCTCAAATCCATTTCATATATATTCTCTCAACGGTTCTCCCTCTTCTCACTATCCTCTTCATTTCCATTTTTCTCTAACCTAATTCACCCACAAACCGCCTTTGTTCTTATCTTCCTTCTCTGTAAAGCTGCCTCAAATGGCCAACCCCGACCGCAGAAACCAACCCGATTTCTCTATGCATCTTCATAGGGAACATAATCAAGTTGCTCTGTTAGACTTTGAAAAAGATCCTGGTTTCTCAGAGGTTTGTCGTTACCTTTCATTGACGAACTACTTCACCTCCCTCACCACTGATCCTCCTCTCTATGAGGATCAGTTGTTGGAATTATGGAGGACCTTCCAAGAGGTCACCATGGATAGGGAGAAGGCACTGTTTGCCATAGTGTAGGGGAGGACAATCTTCATCACTCCAGCCTCCATAAATACTCATCTTCAGCTAGATGATGTAGAAGGTGATTTGTCCTTTCTAAAATCTGTTGTTAACCACTCCTTTGAGTAGGTGGGCTATGAAGGTGACTTCTCAGTCAGGACCTTCAGAAAGGGGAAGGTCTCCTCTTAGTTGAAATACCTCCTCCATGTCGTCATTTATAGTTTATCCAACAAGCATGGAGGTTGGGACCAGATTCAAGAAGACCTTTCCTTTATAGTCCATGGGATGGTTCAGGGGGTCAAGTTCAGGTATTCACAATTTGTTTATACCAATTTACTTGAAAACTTAGACTTCTTAGAGTATTACATGTTTCCTAGATTTGTCCAGCATATTCTCAACTGTGAACTGGGCTCATAGTTTAGGAGAACAGATAATATTCTAAAATTGGGACAGATGAAGCTTGGCATCTTTAAGACGATAAGGAAGCCAACTGTTGGCTTCTCAGGGGTAGAAACAACCCTTGTCCTGAAAATGTTAGAGCTCATTGCTCAAGGTGACAACCTAGCAGCACCAGCTAGTATTGAACCCACACTTGTTACTTCCCAACCACCTATACAGCCACAAATAACCATCACTTTATAGAGAAAATCCAAACAAACCCCTGTACATGCTACTCAGTTTGTGCAGGTCCTTATATCATCACCAATACAAAAGGAAGTGGACACTGGAGCTCATACTTCTCCTGAGGAGCAAACCACTCCCATCTCACAAATGATCTGTGTTGAGGTTCCTCATGCTCAGCCTGATGAGCTCATAACCCCCACAGCCTTAAGCCTTCACTTAGAGTCTCAACACTCTAGTGAACAACCTTCAGGGGATAGTTACCATCCCTAGCCTCTTGATCTAAACCAACCAATCCCACGCCTTGAATTCTATGATGATGAAGACATGGGCTTCAGTGAGTATCATGAGTCTCTCTTCTCCACCCCTACTCAAGGAGAGATGAGTACTCCTATTTCTACCATGTCTAGCCCATATCATCCACCTACTACTGAGGTGGATCTCCTTAAACCTGTTCAGGAGGTCTATATGGAAGAGACTCTTACTTCAGCAAGTGATTATATCATTCAGACCTCAACCATGGCAACCCAGCCTCTTGACACTTCTCTTGAAGTTGTCAGGATGCAGGGGAAATCCAGCAACCAAGAACAAAATGTTGGTGACGAGGAAGAAGACCTTGGTCCTATTCTCTCATCCCCTCGTGATTCTTCTGATGAAGATGAGGGGAGTCTGAAACTAAAGATGCAACAACTGACTAAAACATGCACCTATTTAGTCTTAAAGATTAGTCACCTGGAATCTCAGGTGACTATCTTACAAAGGAGGGTCAATGACCAGCAACTTCATATCACCGATCTCAAGGGCAAGTTAGCAAAGAGACCACTTAGGAGAACTCAACCAGGTCCACAAGAACCTGTGGATGTGACAGACCCAACCTTTAGCTCACTTATTCAAGAAGGTGATGCTACCAAAAAGGGGGAGAAAGTCTGAACAACTACATAACCTAGGAGTTCTTCATAGAGTATGGACTTTGAGGATTCTCCACCCTTACTTGCAATAGTCCATACTCAGCAACCCCCTCAAATCTACATGAATGTGGACTTACTTGCCCAAGTCCAGATGGATGTGGACTCACTCATACAAAGCTTGTTTGAGGAGGGTATCCCCAGAGCTATGCCTACCCCATCTCATCACTTTGAGAATCCAATCATGTGATAGAGGTGTGACATAGATAGAAGAGCTCTTGTCATCTCTAGATCTCAGGGTCAACAGGAAATCTTCAACTTTTTCAACCTGAGTTTCTATGAGTGCATCCATCTGATTGATCTTCCACTTGTCAACCCAAGTTAAAATAGACAAGCTGTAAGATTAGCATATAGGATTCAAGAAAGGGTGCTAGAAGAGTTCAAGCTGAGATCAAGATTATATAGACAAAGGGTAGCATGTGAGATTTTTAGTCAACTAGATGTTGAGGTGGACCCTAAGATTAGCTTCAAAGGGGAAGTCTTGACTGAAGGCCCAGAAGTCGAACCTGTGAACCTTGAGATAGGAACTTCTTCAGCACCTGTTACCCTCAGTAAGGCACCAGCTGGTGAAGGTTCTTCACAACCTCTCTCTGGCTAGAGCTTGACTGCTAAACCAAGCAATGAAGGCCAAAACTCTCTCCACCCTGAGTCACCAAGGCCTGTGCATGACAAAGAGAAGAGGAAGATGACCTCTGAGGAAATCGGGGAGGAGAAGAGAGAGAGGAAGAGGAAGCTATGGGGAAAGAGTTCAAAAGAGTCTCCAGGCTTCATGGAAGCTGCCATCAGGGCTACCCCCAGGCCAAATACTAAAAATGATGAGTTGAGGGCAGCCAAGCTAAACTACCTGGGGACCATGAACTACAAAATTAATGAACACATATCTCTTCCCTTAGATGAACTGAATGAACTGGCTGACAAGGAATTGTCAAAGGAGAGGAACGAGGCAGAGGATGCAGCATTGCTCTTCAAGATCAAGGAAGAAAGAAGATAGAAAAGGCTCTACAAGCATGCTCCTATCCTCTCCCTAGTTGAGAAAGAGGATGTGGCAACTGCATAACCTCAGGTAGACAAGGAAGCTATTGAACATGATCAACTACCTGAGTGCCACAGGACTCTATTAGGCATCTGCACTTCTTCCCTTATCATATGAGTAAGTTGAATTTGAGTATCTCAAGCAGCTAGAGCAACAAGTTAGCAAAGAAAGAAAAGCTGCTAAGATAAAACTAAGGGAAGAAGCTGCAAAGTCAAGAGCCATCATTCAAAGGAGCCAAAAGAAGTCTGATGACAGACAAAAGATGATGAGCTTCTTGAAGCTGTATGAATTCTTCGAAAGAAGGCTTGGTTCAATGTCTCTATCCACTATGGATGAGCATATCAGAGTGATCAAGCAGAAGATTAAGAAGGGAGAGATTATTGACTTGTATTCTCCACCAAGTCCAGCTAAACCTGAAGTTGAGGTAAAGGTTGAACCCCCTGAGAAAACACAACCTGCACCTAGAGCTGCATCTCAGCCAATTCATCTTTTGATCCATAGCAGGGTCCTCTTCTCTTTCCTTCTGAACCTATAAGAGAAGAGAACCAAACTGCGTGAGACACAGTAGAACAACCTGGTTTTGAAGACCAATCCTCTCAGTTAAAGACTTCAAAGAGGAGGAAAAGGACGGCCATGAAAAGTGTTTAAAAGAAGAAGACCAAGGCATCCACCTCTACACCTTAGGATGAGTTAAGCATCATGAGGAAGTGCAAGAAGAGACTGCTCAACTAACTCTAATTCGAGTAGAGCCTTTTGCAACTGGAAGACCCATCTTGTCCTGGACTTTTGCTGCTAATCCAGATAGATGGTGTGTCATTAATGATCAAGGAGGTCAAGATGTCTATTTCTAGCAAGACATACTTGATCTTCCTTTACATGGTCTCCATGACATGAGAAGATATTATGAGAGTCTGAGGGATCCTGACCAGATGATGAAGAAAGGTATGGTCTTGATCCTAATGAGGATTGTCAACATCTGAATAACTTATTTGTTTTGATAGCATCAGCCTAGAGGGAGTTTGTTAGGTTATATTAGAAGATTAGAAGGCTGATGCAACCAAAGAAGCCAAAACAACCAAGGATCTTCCTGTATGCATGCACTGAATGTACAAGGTAAAAGTTTCTACAAATGTTTTACACTCTCCACAGAAAATATTCTAAGTGTAAAATCTTCCAAAGCCAAAGTCCAAATCTTTTGAAGCCAAAGATGAAGTCTTCCAAAGCTTCAGAGACAAAGTCTTCTGAATCCAATTTGCTGTGAAAACTGATTTCTTCCGAAGACAGAGAAGACATGCTTTCTCTGATCTACTTTTTCATAAAACTGACACACTTTCCGCTGCAACTCTGAAGACTCACCAACTTATACAAGTTGGTGAAAAGTTCATGCTTTTGTAAACTGTAGATTATGGTCTTTGTCTTTGTACCTGTTAACCTTTTTATATTAGAAAAAGATATGAGCTATGGCATATCATAGTTACTAGTCAAAAGGCAATCTGCCTTTTGACTTTACATTGATCTTGTTATCTAGATTAGTGTTTCCAACTATCTTTCAAAGTATTGACCATTGTAGGATGTAGTATAATGTATCTCAGGTCCTTGTATTTCTTTTATGCTTTGTAACACTTGTAATAGAACTTGAGAGCAATATACAGCATCCTTGAAAACCACACATCTCTGTTCTTGTTCTGAGTTTTGTCTCATTACTTACTTGTATTTTTAGTATCATCTCACACGAACCCTGTTCCCCATTTGATCTGTTAAGTATTCTAAAACTCTCCTCATTATGAGACTGATTGTATTGACCACCCTTTTACACGGTCCTGCACTCTATAACCCTTAGCTTGGGAAGAGTATCCAATAAAATGTCAATCATCTGATTTCTTAGCAAATTTGGCTATTTGATCCTTGTTATTCAAGATGGTGCAAGGACATCCAAATGATCTGAGAAAACCATTGAAATGTCTCTTTTTGTGCAACAGTTCATAAGGAGTCTTACAATGAGTCTTGACTACTAGAACTCTATTTTGAACATAAAAGGTAGTGTTGCTGCCTCTGCCTAGAAGGTGATGGCTAGTTTAGAATTAGATAACAGGGTTTTTGCAGCTTCAATAAGTGTCTTGTTTCTCCTCTCAGCAACACCATTTTGTGAGAAGTCCTGGGAGCATTGTATTGTCTTATAATACCCTTATCATCGCAAAATGTTTTAAGGATTTGGTTCTTGAATTCAGTTCCTTGATCACATCTTATGATTTTGACCTTGTGATCACATTGATTCTTAATTTTCAGAATGAAGCTTTTCAAGATCTTAGGATTCTCATCCATAGTTTTAAGGAAGAAGACCCAAGTATATCTTATGAATTCATATGTGATCACCAAACAGTATGAGGTCCTTCCTAGAGATCCATATGTAATAAGTGTAGGGGAGTAGTGATGGAGTTCATTTCCTTTGGCTTGTGAGACACTTTGCGTTGCTTCCCTTTCAGGCATGCTACACAATGGTCATCAATTGTAAACTCTTCCTTTGGCACTCCAGTTACCAAATCATTCTTAATTAATTTATTCATGTTTTTAAAGTTTACATGGCACATTGTTTTATACCACATGAAAGGCTGAACTCTGCTGATTGTTGGAAGAGCTGCTTGATGGATTTTGCATGTTCATCTCCATCTAGTAGCCACTAAGGATACCATACAGCTCTGTGAGAGTAAGGGTAGTGAGGTTTTCGGTTCTTTTAATGGCCACACAATAGTAAGCCCATTGTTTGGGAAGAGAGAACATGAACTTCCTCATAATGTCCCTAGTCTCAAGTTTTGATCCAACATCCATTAGAGTATCCATAATCTCAACATACCTGAAGTATTGTTAAGTCATGGTTTCACCTGTCTTGTAGGTGAGGTTCATAAACTGTTGCTTCATGAGGTCTTTCTTGTTTTCCTTGGCTTCCTTAGACCCCTCATACATAAGCTTAACTGCATCCCAGAGCTGCTTAGCAGTTTTGCACTTCTTGAAGCCTCTGTAGATAGAGTTTCGAAGAGCAGTTTGGAGAGCGGTCATGGCTTTTTGATCTACATCAATTTTCTTCCAGTCTTCCTCAGAGTAGTCAACCATTTGCTTTGGAATCATCCTACCTCCAGCAGTGGCTGAAGAGGTGCTTGTGATGTGAGGTTCTTTAACAACAGATCTCCACATCCTGATGTCTTGAGACTTGATGAACCCTTCCATATGTTAGCACCAAGTATCAAAGTCATCAGGAGTGATTAGTGGAGACTTTGTCATGATATCGGTTTCCATATCAGCCTTAGACCTAGCTTTCATTTGAGCTGGGAAGTTTTTTGTGAAACTTAAGAGACCTAAGATGGTGAGATCTTACAATCTAGAGCCTAAAAAGCTCTGATACTAATTGTAGGATGGTTGAAGGGAGGTCAATGCAACAGTTTCACAATGTTTAGAGAGTGTTTGAACACTTACAGATCAAATAAGGAACCGGTTTATGATGTAACAAAGAACACAAGTAAAGAACAAGAATAATATAATATGGTTTTCAAAAATGTTGTATATTGCTCTCAAGTTTTACAAAGTGTTACAAAGCTTGTTCTCTAAAGTTACAAGTACTTGAGTTACTTTATACTACATCCTACATGTAGCCATACTTTGAGGCCAGCTGGAAACACTAATCTAAACAACAAGATAAATGTAGAGTCAAAAGGCAGATTGCATTTTGACTAGTGACTATGACATGCCATAGCTCACATCCTAATATATTACAAAAAGGATAAAAGCACTAGAGTAAAAAGTTACAGATAAAAGACCTTAATCTACAGTTTGACAAAAATAAGGAATTTTCACCAACTCATATAAGTTGGTGAATCTTCAGAGATGGTAGCGAAAAGTGGTTCAGCTTTTATCGAAAGGTGATTTAGAAATAGCATGTCTTCTCTGTTTTCGGAAGAAATCAGTCTTAAGCTTCAGAAGACTTTGTCTTTGAAGCTTCGAAAGGCTTCATCTTTGGCTTCGCAAGATTTAGCCTTTTGGCTTCGAAAGATTTGATACTTAGCATAATTGACTGAGCTATATAAAAATCTTTCGAAGTAACTTTCTTGTACTTCACATGTGCATGCTGAGAGCTCTTTGGTTGCATCAGCCTCTAAGTGTGATCCTTACAAAATGTTCCTATGTTTTATTCTTGGTATGTTTATATCCTTGAATATTAAAAACTTAATTTCGGTAGTCAATCAGATTTATGGAAATGGATCTGAAGAAAGACTATTATGAATGGTTATTTGTTCATGAGAAAAAAGCTCAAGGAAATTGAGGACTAAGATTCACTTATATTCATTGGAGAATGATATCGGATTTAGCTCGCTTCAAATTAATCTTCATGATTCCATTTATATGATATTTTGAAACTGATATGGTAATCCATTTGACTTGAGATGCAAACTAGAACTAATTTTAGCTAAAAGTTATTCTTAGATTTTTATTTACCTAAAGTTGTTTTGTGAAAGGTAGTCAAGCATAATGGTATTGATTGGTGCCAGATTTGATTGGATCGTGACGTTCGTTGGTACTATCGTATCTAATCTTTGGAAGATTCGTCAAAAGTTCAAACTTTAATCGTTTAAAGATTTGGTTTCTTATTTTACTTTACTTGGCATAATTGAATCCTCGTGGGACAGATCTTATCCTAGGCGTGTACACGTTTCCACTTTTAGTTTTTAACAAATGTTGTTAGAAAATTAAAATTATTTATTTAGAAAATTAAAACTATTTTAACAAATGGTATACGGATTTCTAACTACATGGTTATACAATAAAGCACATAATTTCAACTTATCATATCAATAAAAAAGAATCTTTTTATTCTATTTTAGCCATAAATAAATCTTTCTATTATAACAAAAGAGTAAATACACGTTGTCACATGTCAGCACCACATTCATTCTTATCAATTTTTTTCCGTTTCTCTCTCCTATTAAATAGTTATATTAATTACTAATAATATTATTTATTTATTTATTTTTATATTATAGTTAGTTTTTAAATAATTTAAGAAATAGATCTTTTATTAATGTTATTTCTATAGAAATTGTTTTTCTATAAAATTCATATTATTCTTTTATTACTTATATTTATTACTCATGCGTAATTCCAATGATATCATGTATTTGTATATTGTTTTATAATTAATAAAAAAAATTGTTATATTTAATACTTTATTTGTTCAACCCGTGTAATACACGGGTTTTCTAAAGCTAGTCACATAATATTCAACTAATTTTACCCCTCAAAAAACAATTATCTTCTACTATAAAAAAAATCTCTTGTAAAAAAAATAGATCCAAACCATCCTAACAACCGGAACGACATCTTCAAAATTGGTAGGAACTATCATCTGTACATGGATTTAGGATTTCAACATTTTCGCTATCCGTACAAGAGGAGATTGTATATATTTTTGATCTTCCAATACCTTCAAAACCATGTGGAATATCAAACAATGATTATACTTTTTAAAAGCATGTTAACGATTCAACTGAAGTGGATGATGTTTAAAAGCATATTAATGATTCAATAGAAGTAGATAACTTGGCGATAAATACTACAGAAACAAATATCTAAGAAGATGTGTTTCTGGAACCTTATGACATTCAAAATTTATTGAAATGAAAACTTCCACATAATGGTTACAAGATAATGTTGAGACCAAGAGGTTATTCAACCCTACCAGATTGAAGGAATATTTGTTAAGTTCTCCTTTTAAAATTGAGGTATTTATTGAACAAATATGATGTTAGAAAATCAGTGATAATCAGTAACAAGAAATTTGATACAATATCAATAAATAGAATGCAATTAGCAGCAGAAAATAATCCTACAAAATAAATATAAAGAACAGAAACAGATGAACACGAGAAGAACCGGGCTTGTGTTTGACACAATTCCCAACAGATTCGTTGTCTGTTCCAGGGCACGCTGGTTCAAAGAAGCGTACTGCCGAACGTCGCACTTGCCTGAAAGATAGCCGGAAGATGTAGAAATGAAGTTGTCGACTTTTGTTGGTGTGTTTTTTCATTGTATATGACCTCTCTGTTGTGTTGGCATATAAACAGGGAGAGAAGAGAATTAAAACCGATTTATATCATTATTCGATAATAATGATCATCATGGTATTAGACGTTGTGACAAAAATAGAGAACTTCTCTCCCGTATATTTCTCTAAATTGTGCAAATGAGAGTTTTTTTCAGCTCTTTCTTCAAAACCCCAACCACCTCTTAAGGAATTTTGGCATCTAAAAGAAAAAAAAAGGGCGGGTCAAAAGCAGAAGGAAAAGAGAAGAAGGTGGTGGAGACTTCATCTGAAAGGCCACCTCATTTCAGTCTTGGCCTCTCTGAAAGTCTTAGCTTCACTTATAGAAGACCCTTCGAGCTTATCCGCTCCTTTCTCCATAGTTTTCTTTTTTCCAACAACAAGCTCTTCTAGATCTTCCCTATTTTACAATGCTCTAAATCAACCATCCCTTGATCAACCTTCTCAATGTTAGAATCGTCATGTCTGACATGCTTTTCATGTGTGCCATTAGAGCGGATCTTCTGATCGAGCGATCCTATCTAACTTCACCTTTACAACTTCTACAATCGTCTGGGCCTCGATTCCTAATGTGAGGATCGCAAAATGCATCGATAGCCCAGGTAACATAGACTATTCATGGATCTTATCCAAAATGGGAGCCTCACCAAGCTAAACAAACAAATGAACACGACCAATAATAAAATCCTCTAAAAGGCTGACAATTACAACACACGAAGAAAATCAATTACAAAATGACACTCGACAACACAAAAAACAACAAAAGAAAAGAATACTCATTCTTATCTTACTATATAGATATAGATCTTATAGGCCTTCCCTAGAAGTGATTCGTTCCAAACCTAATCAATGAATGCTTCGGGAGGTCACAAAAGGCAGCTTGATTTTGAATCAAAATTATGTAATCTAGGTCATTCTGTATTCCTATTTTAGGTGGGGTATCCACTAGCAACTCGTTTACCTCATGGAAATGCATCTCATGAAGAATAACATCCTCACGTATAGCGGTTTTTTAATGCTTAAAGATGGAAGGAACATCTTTAGCATGCGTTTCACCACCATGTCTGTTACGAAATGAATACCAATCCCCCTTCTTAGTAATCTCATAGGATACGTTGAAAAGCTTCAAAGAAAAAACCACATAAAAGGTGTGGAAGCAATATTGTAAAAGGGTCACTCGACACAGTACGAAAGAATTACAAAATATTGAGGGTAAAGATTGTAATAAGGATGCGGATGTTATTAAGCATAAAGAAGTCTGCATATGCAGTTATTTTTCAAAGGAGAGTTTCATGTAGTTGTTAGGATATTAACATGTCTTTTGAAGTCATTTTACAACGCTAGCTTATTTTGGCATGTAGTTTCAAGATCCTTTTAAACAAATCCCTCTCTAGATCTATATGTATGAAGATGAATCTTATAAAAATAGCCATTAGTGCGCATCCTGTTGGTGAAGAATATGCATGACGTGGTTTCCTTTGAGAAGATAAGAACTTTGAATATTATTCACCGAATACACACCAAGCAAGCTCTATCCAAGTGATAGTTTAAACATCCGACTTCATAACCAAGCAAATAAAATTAAATAGATGCAAAGCTTAAGCCATGGATTTATGATATTTTGTGAGAAAAAAAAAATATTACTATGGTCTAAATGGGGATAAATTTTCATGTCTTCAACTCGACTCCCATTTGCTTCAAGACCTTTATTTTTGAACCCCAAGTTCTTCTACCCTGCAAAGTTTTCTTTTTTATTTGTTACATTTTCAAAATTAGAAACACAAACTAATCTATTTTACATATAAATTGAACAATATACATATTCTTTCTTTTGGTACATTTTGAAAATTAGAAACCTAAACTAATCTATTTTACATAAAAATGAACAAGTACATGAACTGAAAGTGAATAATTATTACATACCCAAATGAATAAATATTACAATCATATTGAATAACACAAACATATGGCCTTTTGGTAGCTTTAATAAATATACTGTTGGGGTTTTCACAAGTTTATCAGAGTCATTTTATCCTTATAAAATGAAAAACGCAACGGAATTATGATGAAAAACTTGTTACAGTTAATATATATATAAACCATTTTATATATCTGTTAATACCCATAATAGATCGTTATATGAAAAACATGCTTACAAACAACCATAGGGTGTTTAGAATTCTACCTCTCGAATGGGTCAGAGGAAGATAATCTTTGAACGGCAGCTTCCAAAGTAGGAGGCCTCAAGCTTGCCTACCCCAAGCTTCCAACAAGCACCAGGTTGCTAGGATTTTCACTTGAACGAACTCTTTTCTTGGTTTTCTTCGACCGATCGAGAGAAAAGCAACAAAAACACCGACATGCACCTTTTGTGTGTGTTGTAAGTTATCAGAGAGAGTGGTTGATTGCAATCATATATCCCATGTCATGTGAAACTGAATTTCAGAAAAGGAGAGAGAGAAAAGTAGGCAGGACCCAGCCCCTTAACCCGTCGGCATTTCTCTAACATTCATCCGCATTAGTATATGCGGATGAACAACCTCTAACTGCATTTGTAAATGCGGATGAAGAAATTTCATCCGTATTTCCCAATTGTACATCCGCATTTGTAAATGCGGATGATCAGTTTCATCAGCATTTCCTTAAATGCTCATCCGCATTAGTAAAGGCGGATGAAGAAATCCTTCGGCATTTCTACAAATGCACATCCGCATTAGTAAATGCGGATGAGGAACATTCATCTACATTTCCTCAAAAGCACATCCGCATTTGTAAATGCGGATGAGAAATCAAGAAATGCAGACAAAAGACTTATATTGTTGTTCAACCATTTAAATAACAATATAAAATACTCTCTCTCTAAAAATAAATTATCCATATAATTTATTCACAACACTAGTGCAAATATTTAGAAACCCAATTTCTAAATACTTCAAATATCAATATTTATTTACATAATCATATCATAAAATAAATATTGTAGGTGTTTGTCTAGCTTGTTATTGTGTATGACCCAACTTGGATCATAACATACTAGCCATATCAATTCAATATGTGTCTTGGGCAGACCATTCCCAACAATCTCCCACTTGCACAAGATACATAGAGTATTAATGCAACTAGTAAACACCGCCTAACAATGGTTTACTACCCCTAATACGCATGACGAAGTGCCATTCAATAACATCATCTTCCTCAAGTACCTTACTTGAAAATGATTTAGGTGAATCTATCATTTATCCATTTATTACAGATGTCATGTTAAATCTAGAGACATAGAATGATCATTCCCTGTTGATTTAACTTTATCAGGCCTTAGACATCTTACTCTCAACGAATAAGAGGAACAAATCCCATCTTGACTATATACGTTTCTCACAATCATCTTGTATCACACCTAAAACTAGCCTTATGTACTGTCCATATTTTAGAACAGCGAAGAACTAGATCAAAGTATAATATTTGGTGAATATCGAAACCCAATATGTATCTCGGGTCGAAGGATAGTATGATATTCGTCTTTACTCAAATTTACTTATAATCAATTACATAATTCCATGCATTAAAATTTCAGAGCGGGTCAATCCAATATTTGTATCCCATAAATATCTATGAACTTTGGTAGCAACCTTTTGCTCTATATTCATACCTCATAAATATCCACCAATCCAAGTTCATAATAGTCTTACCTTATATTTGTTCCCACAAATATGACCGACTACAGACATTTAGAATAATAAACATATTCATGGATCTAAACATGCTAAAATGGAACATAACTTATAGTATCATAATCATATATATATGAGTCAAAATAATAATTGTTCTGGTATTTAAATACTAAATAGATCAAATCCAATCATTAGAATATCCAAGTCCTAAGGCACAAGTATGACTCTCATGCTTTGGCCTTTCAAGGAGCTCATGAGTGGATCCGCAGTATTTTGATCGGTGTGAACTTTGCGAATACAGATCTTTCCTTTTTCAACTTCATCCCTTATGTAGTTGAATCTCCGCTCAATGTGCCTTGTCTTTTGATATGCACGGGGTTCCTTGATTTGAGCAATCGCACCCTCGTTGTCATAAAAGATCTCTAGGGGATCTTGAATGGTAGAGACTACCCCTAGATCGGCAATGAATTTCTTTAACCATGCAGCTTCCTGTGCTGTCAATGAAGTGGTGATGTATTCCGATTATGTCGTGGACAATGCTACCACGTCCTGCTTTGAACTCTTCCAGGATACTGCCCCTCCATTCATAATGAAGACATACCCCGATTTTGATCGAGAATCATCTCGATCAGTTTGGAAACTCGTATCCGTGTAACCCTTTAAAACGAGTTCCTCTTCACCAGATCCATATATTAGAAACATAGCCTTAGTCCTCCTAAGATATTTCAATATACTCTTAACAGCCATCCAATGGCTATTTCCTGGATTCTGCTAATATCTACTTGTCATGCTTAAAGCGCATGACACGTCCGATCTAGTGCATATCATTACATACATGATGGATCCTATAGCAGATGCATATGGGATTTCCTTCATCCTTTCTTGCTCATCCTTTGAGCTTGGACATTAAGATGCACTCAATATTGTCCCTCTTTGAATAGGTACCAAACATTTCTTAGAGTTCTCCATTTTGAACCTTTTCAAGATTTTATAAATATTTGCACTTTGGTTTAAACCTATCAACCGCCTTGATCTATCCCTATTGATCTGTATTCCAAAATATAGGCAGCTTCACCAAGCTCTTTGATGGAAAAACAACTTCCAAGCTAGGTTTTAACACCTTCCATGGTTGGAATGTCATTTCCAAATAGTAGTATATCATCAACATACAATAGTAAGAATGCGATGATGCTCCCACTAGCTTTCTTATACACAAAAGCTTCATCCACGTTCTTGATGAATCCAAATTGCTTGTTTCAATCCATAGATTGATTTCCTTAACTTGCATACTTTATTAGGACATCTATTTGCCAAAATCTCATAGTCATAATATGCAGCTATGGCAAATAATATCCTAATTGACTCTAGCATTGCCACAGGCGAGAAGGTCTCATCATAATCAACCCCTTGAGTCTGAGTGAAACCTTTTGCTACAAGTCTTGCTTTATAAGTATCCAAGTTTCCACGCATATCGGTTTTCTTCTTGAAAACCCACTTACATCCAACTGGCTTGGAGTTAAGCGGTGGCACAACCAATTCCCACACTTGGTTGTCATACATGGATTGCATCTCTACATTCATGGCTTCAAGCCAATTGTCACAATCCGAATTGGACATTGCATCGTGGTATGTAGTTGGTTCATTCAAGTAAACTACATAGCATCCATTTATGAAAAATCCATATCTTTCGGGTGGATAGCTAATTCTATCAGAATTATGAACGTTTTTTGTGTATTGATCAACCACTTGATCATTATCAACAACCTCTTGTTGATTACTAGTATCAACCAAATGTGTATCGGCTTATGGTTCTTGATCCTCATCAAGTTCCACTGTTATATCGGTATTTTCTTCCATAAGGAACTTAGTTTCCAAGAACTTAGCTTTTCGAGCAATAAATACCTTTTGCTCTGTTGGATTGTAGAAGTAATATTCCATCGAGTCTTTGGGATATCCTACAAAGATACACTTAGTGGATCGGCTTACCAACTTGTTTAGGGTGTTTTGCTTAACATAAGCTTCATAACCGCACACTTTTAAATATGATAATGATGGAACCCTTCCATGCCATATTTCAAAAGGTGTCTTATCCACTTTCTTGGTTGGGGCCATATTCAGAATACGGGCCATGGAGAGCAATACAAAACCCTAAAATGACAGAGGTTGTGTGCTTCTAGCCATCATAGATAGAACCTGATCGGTTCAAAAGAATCAAATCTATGATGATATCGTAATGCAATGATCAATTCAAACATAAAGTAATCAACACATACAAATACATCAAAAATTTATAGATTTCATTGATAGCAAATGCACAGGATACAACGTGTAAGGGTTACAGTTCGTTCAACTAACTCTAACTGTTTCTTAGATCTCTCTTATCTAAATGTTTAGATTCTCTATCTTCTTGCACATACATAAAATATCCTATTTATACTATCAAGAAACAAAGGAACATATATTTACAAATAAGTCCCTATACTATGACAAAAAAACACATAAAGACAAAATGTTAATCTTTTAAGATCTTCAACAATACTCCCCCTAAGATTTACATTGTCTTCAGTCCACATTGAACTCTTTTGGCTCATCTTTGATCTTGAACACGGGCTTCTCTTTGTAGAGTTCCAACTCTCTTAAAGCCTTCTTGAATGTAAACATGAACTTTTTTCAAAGATTCTATGATCTGCTCAGCAATCAAGATCTCAGAAAGAACTATAGAATTTATTGTTGATTTCCCACCTTCATCTGGCACATGAATAAGTGAATCAGCGACAACTTTGATAACTTCGAGTGAAGACTCCTCGACAATCAAATTCTCCTATGATATCTATATATCACAAAGATTAACTGATAACAATCAAATGTTTAATGAATGAGTGTATCGGGTGTTTGAGTGAGTGAATCAGAGTGTTTGAGTGTGTCTTTGTGAATGAGTGATTGAAAACTACACAAGTGTTGTATACATAAGTGTAAATTTTTTGGCGCATGAGCACTGTTTGTGCGCATGAGGTTTAGAAGTATGAGCACTGTTCAGGCGCATGAGACTAAATGAAACGCCTAACACTTGGTAATTTTTCACTTCAAATGTCTAACCCTTGGAAGTTTGGTACTGTTTAGGTGTATGAGCATAGATAATACGCCCAACGCTTAACCAATTTTTCAGACACATGACAACTATTTAGGCGCATGAGCTTGTCTGAAACGTCCAACACTTGTGCAATTTTTTGAAAAATCACCATACTCCTTAATTGGATTTAAGAGTACTGTTCAGGCGCATGATGATACTTCCATAAGTCTTGACACTTGTAATTTTCGCATCATCCATCTGAACACTATATGAACATATTAGAATAGTTCACACTCAATTTTCAACACTTAGTCAAAATTGTGTAACTATTATTCAAAATTTTCATTAATGACCCTCAATTTTATCATTTTTGACATTTCAATTTAAATTTTTAAAAACAATTTCCGGTCATTTTAGCCTCTAAATCTATAAATGGTCTCATATTTGTTTTATTTTGTTGCAAGAAGCTTTTCCACTTTTGAATTCTTTTCAGGTTCATTTTTACATCATGTCAAACACACATGCTTGTAATTTTCAGCTTTATCCTTTTCATCCAAAACACTTTATTTTGATTTTGATTTTCCACACTTGTGAAACTTTAAATTTTCATTTATTTTCTCAGATTCTTACTCCCCCTAAACTTTTAAGTTAGCAAACTTAGAAGTTGCTTTTTCTTTGCAAGAAGAGCAACTAATCATTATTAACATGCCTGCACATAGAAAATCATGCAAAAATCAAAACTAAAGCAGAATAAAAATCTACTACATACAATTGAATCATTTGATTGCAGTGAGATCATATCAGTTAAAATCAGCACATTAAAATAAAATAAAATGATGAATAGTCATAGACAGTGATTAGATCCTGATCAAGTGTGTTCCAGGTTAGCATTTCTGCAGCAAAGGATACACGAGATCTAAGGACAGAAAATGAGTGCTTTTGGTAAGACAGTCAGCACACTTACTTTTTCAATTCTTGGATTATTTAAGGTACGATTAGATATGACATTATGTAAATCACACTTAGACTTAGAGTTCAACTCTCATCAAGATATGCAAGAAATCACTTTTCTCAACTTGTTAACCTAACATATACTTATAACCAGATCTCATGTTCAGATTGTGCACATTGGCATCTTTTGCATCAAGAGAGAATATCCAGGTCTGTAATGACTTACAACAAAGGATATCTCATCACCTCAGGTCTATGATGACTCATAACAGAGAAGTGAATAGATGCTTTAAATAATTACAGCTCAATGGTTATTCATATCACCACCAGGTGTGAGTTTATGACTTTACAAGCAATCAATCTGAGAAGTCAACACTACTCATTGGTACTAAAATGGACAAACATGAATGCATGATGGATTTAGTTTAATCGCAAGAATTTACTTCTTCAGTATAATTGCATGACTTTACCTACACATCATATCTGATCACGTCAGACTTTAGTAGCGAGCGAAGTATGCAACTGATCAAAACTAATGTATCTATCATTTCTCACAAATTACGAAGACAGATTCTGTCCTAAACAATTAACTAACAAGAAAAACTCTATTTTTGTATTTTATTTTATATTTTTCTCTTTTGATTTTGCAATTTTCTATTTTTGTATTTGCTTTTTCATTTTCTATTTAACATGCACACACAATTTATACAATCAGACAGTTAACTTTGACAGTTTCTCTTTTAGTTTTCTCATTCAAATAAGGGAGGGTTCTTACCATTTTATGACTCAATAACTGAAAACTCAAAACCAATTTTTTAAACATGGTTAATAATTCCAATTGACTCGACCAAATAATTCCAATTCATTCAAATAAGGGAGGGTTCTTACCATTTGTTTCTTACATTGCCATGAGACTAATCTGGGACCTAAAAACTGACAACCACCCATAGTAGATTTACGATCTTGACAACATCCCCCATAATCACTATATGTATATCCATGTAACTCGAAGTTTCCTTCATAAGGATACCATAGCCCTAAAGTCGGTTTTCCTTTGAGATAATTGAATATTCGTTTAACAGGGATTAGATGAGATTCCTTCGGGTAAGATTGGTACCTGGCACAGACACAAACAACATACATTATATCAGGTCTAGATGCAGTAAGATATATCAAAGAACCAATCATGGAATTGTATAAAGTTTGGTCGATAGATTTTCCTTTCGGATCAGGTTCAATCTTGGAATTTACGTCAGTTGGAGTTCTTATGGATTGAAAATGTTGCAGTTTAAATTTCTTCAAGAGTTTATCAATGAATTTCTCTTGATTGATAAAAATTCAATCTGCAGATTGCTTCACTTGAAGACCAAGGAAAATATTTATTTCTCCCATAGAACTCAATTGAAAACGAGACTTCATGATTTCTTCAAATTCATTGCACAACTTTGGACTTGTTGAACCAAATATGATATCATCAACAAACACTTGAACACATAAGAGATCACGTGTATCCATGTTGGATCAAATGTTGTGATAACGTTTCATACCAGATTCTAGGAGCTTGATGCAGACCATACAATGCTTTGCTAAACGTGTACACACGATGAGGAAATTCTAAATATTCGAAACCTAGAGGTTGCTTGACATATACATCATCGGTGATTGGTCCATATAAGAAAGCACCTTTAATGTCCATTTAATACACCTTGAATTTCATGAATGATGCATAAGCCAGGAAGACACGAATTGATTCAAGTCTTGCAACTGGAGCAAATACTTCATCATAATCTATTCCTTCTTCTTGGGTGTAACCTTGTGCAACGAGTCTCGCTTTGTTGCGAACAACAATTCCCTAATCGTCTATTTTGTTTCTAAACAACCATTTTGTGCCTATGGCATTTTCTCCTTAAGGTAATTCCACAAGCTTTCCCACTTCTTGTTTATGAAATTGCAATAATTCTTCTTGCATTGCTTCAATCCAACTATTGTCCTTTAACGCTTTGGTGACGTTTTTAGGAACAAATTGAGATAGAAAACACGAGTATAAGCATAGATTTGCTTGTTCTGAATGACTTAAATGGACCTATAATCTGAGATGTTGGATGGTTCTTGTGAACACGAGATGTTGGAATCTCATTCATTTGAACATGAACATCTAGATTAGATTGGTTCAAGTCAGAAAGCTGATGTAATAAATTCAAAGAATGTGGATTGAAATTAGGAACTTGAGTCGGTGAGTTGATAAAATAATCAAGATTATGAGTACCAACTACATCACCAAAAACTGATGACGTTCCAGACTCAGGTTGTATAATTTCAGGACCATCATTAGGAAAAGGTTATGAAACATTTGAATTTTCTGAAATGGGATGCTCTTGACCTTGTTGAGACCGAAATATAGAATCTCTAACAAATGAGAAAAATGGATAATCTGGGCTTGAGTCATCCATATCATCAGAATCAGAATCGTCGCTGAAAGAACCGAGATCTGCTGCTTGATTTTCTTCTCACCTGTAAATTCAAACAAGTTAGAACGAAAAGAGTTTGATAATGAATCTAAATCAAATAGCCAAGCTGGACCATTTGCAACTGATGGAAAAGAATTTTCAAGAAATTTAACGTTGAATGTTTCAAGGATAACATTTGTCCTAAAGTTATAAACTCTATATGCTTTTGAAACCGACGAATATCCAACGAAAAATCCTTCATCAGATTTTGAATCAAATTTTCCTAGCTGATCACTTGAATTTAAAATCAAAACTGGACAACCAAAAGATTTAAGAAAATCTATATTAGGTTTCCCGCCAAACATCAACTCATAAGGAGTTTTCTGTTTATCTTTCACAATCAATGAACGATTCTGCACAAAACACGCTGTGGATATAGCTTCATCCCAGAAAGTGATTGGAATTTTGGCATCTGCTAACATAGACCGTTCTACTTCAATCAAAGTTCTGTTTTTTCTTTCAGCAACTCCATTTTGTTATGGAGTTCTAGGAGCACTGAATTGACAAGCAATACGTTTTTCTGCACAAAACATGTCAATATTAGCATTTTTAAATTCCGTTCCATTATCACTTCTAATTATTTTGACCTTTTGTTCTAATTGATTTTCTACTTTAATGATGAATTCTTTTAATAATTCAGCCGTTTCAGATTTAGAATGTAAAAAGAAAACCCAAGAAAATCTTGTAAAGTCATCAATGATAACTAAACAATAAGATTTCTTTCCAATACTCCAAACATTTGTTGGTCCGAATAGGTCCATATACAACATCTGGAGAGGTTTGGAATTTGAGTTTATCTGCTTGGGCTTATAAGACGCTTTGTGTTGCTTTCCTTTTAAACATGCTGAGCAGAGATCAGTTGTGACAAGCTTCTTTGTTGGAAGACCTACAACATGATTTCCTGATACAAGCTTGTTCATGTTCTTGAAATTGGAATGCCCAAGACGTCTATGCCAAAGCTGACTTTCGTCATTTGATGCTTGAGCAATTAGGCATGTTGTTTCTGTAGATGGATCGACTTGGGAATATCTAACTTGTATACATATCGATCTCGAATAGCTTTAACAACTACCCATTCTTTGCTAATCTGAAAACCTGGCTTTAAAATATAGTAAAGCGAATCATCAAAAAGAACCGAGTAAGATTTTTCACAAATTTAGGAGACACTTAAAAGATTAAAGTTCAACTATGAGCAATAGTTAACTTTATCAAAGCTGATAATCCCATTGGATACAGTTCCTTCGCCTATTATTTTTCCCCCTACATCACCTCCAAAAGCAACATGTGTACCATCCTTTAACTTAAATTCTTGAAGCAAGGCATGGTTGCCTGTCATATGCCGACTACACCCACTATTCATATACCACATATTGATAGGTCTTCATGGGCGCACCTGCATTTCAGAAAGAATTAAGTTGAGCTATCAACCCAAGCCGAGATGGTCTTGGGCTTGCCAAATTTATCAAGAATGGTAAACTGTTTAAAGTGAAACTTTTTCAAATCAGGCTTATTATTGACAAATTTATCAATTCCTTTTCTTAGAAATTTTTGATTATCTTTGATTTGTTTTGTCCTTAAAGCATTGTAATGTTTTTCAAGATCATCATAAAGATATTTCAAACCATCAGAAAAAAATTTTGTTTACCAAGCTTCCCACCATTCATTCTCACAGATCGTGGAATGAATTTTCCTTGATTGTACTGTCTTGGTTTTGCAGCATAAGAATTATCATAAACAGAATCATTTCTTTGAAAAGATCTCAAGCATAAGGAAGGTTGTTTTGTCAATCTTTGAAAACCAACACTTTGATTTCTTTTAAATTATGGATTGACATATCCATTTCTTAACTGTGGATTAACATATCCATTCCTCGACGAGTTCTTTCTGAAGTAGCTTCTCCGTTTTGTGAGTTCTTTCATCATAATAGGTACAATATTTGTTGAAATAACAATCAGTTGTTGAATGGTTTTTCATATCACATATATGACAGTACATGTTAAAGAAACATTCTTCAGTCTTATGATTGTACATATCACAGATTTCACAATACCTTTGAAAGTTAAACAATTTTTGATTAACTTTAGATGTGGATGCCACATTTGATCCTTGTTTGGATTTAGGAGTTGAAAAGTTAACCTGTTGTTTTTGATTTGTTAATTTGTTCTTTTGAAATTTGAGTTTAGATTTTTTAACATTAACATCATTCCTCGACTCCTTAGATACAAATCGTTTATTGACAGCGGAAGACTTAGAATCTAAACCTGTTTTCAGATCAGAGCTGGATTTGTTCTTTGGATTAGATTTGATTTCTGGAATTTTGTTCATGTCAAAAATACCTGCAGATACAAATTTCATAGGGTTAACCTGATTTGATTGATTTGTTCTTTTGATTTGACTGTTTTGAATTGCATTCTTGTTGATTTAGCTTTAGTATTTTTCTTTCTTCGTCTTTGGTTTCTAGATCTCGATGATCTTTGTTTGCTTTCAGATTGAACATCTTCAGGTGAAGATTCTTTTTCATTTTCTTTATTCTTTTGTTCTTTTTGCCATTTTATAAATTCTGGATTATTTAATCCATAAGAAAATGAATCTTCGGATGTTATTTCATCTAGCTTTGCTTTCTCTTTATTATTAGAGTTTTGATGGTCATTCCTTTCACTTATTTCTTCGACAACAGACTCTTTTGAAACAAAAATTTTCTTAGTCTTTGGTCATGGTTCATAAGATTTAATTTTCACTGGGTGACCATTTTGATCTTTTCAGAATCATGTTCCTCAAATATCTCAACATTTGTTTTCTCTTCATCACTCTCAGAATTCATTTTCTTATTTTGGAATGTTCTTAGCTTAGCTTTGTTTTCAGGTGAATGATCATGCGTGTTGAAGTTTTCTAGTAACGTGTTTGTAATTGATTCAGGCATTGGTTCATGTGTAAAACCTAAACCTACTTTTTGTTTGTCTTTTCTCTCACTTACCAGTTGTTCTACAATTGTTTTTGAACTTGTAACTTTTGCAAGATCAACCTGTGTTGTAGCATATGTTATTTTCTCTTCTTCTAAATTCATTGTCATTTCTTCAAGTTGTTTTATAACAATTTCCAGTTCTTTCAAATTTTTATTCCATGATGTTTATAGAGAGAGAATCTTTTCATCAGATATTTTGTGACCATCTTTAAGTTTGTTATGCATTACTTCCTCTTGTTTGATCTAGTCACATATTTTATATGAATAAGTTCTGTAGTACCCTACTTGTTCAAAGCAAGCTTTAGTGCACATTTTTTTCTCTTACTTAAACTGGATTTTCAGGATATTTTGAGAAAGAAGTCTCAGAGTCAAAAATGAATTTTCAACCTTTGGTTGATCTGACTGTGCCATTAGTGCAACTTCTTATGAATCCTCTTTAGGATCAGATTTATCACTCCAGTCATACTCTTCTTCTTCATTTTCTGAGTTACCTTCAGGCTTAGGATCACTGTCTTCTGACCAATCTTCAGTTTGAATTTCAGCAACAAGAGATAAACTAGAGGTTAGATCAGTTGTAAATTGTTCAGCATAAGCACTCCAATCATATCCATCTTTAATGCTAACAACTAGAGCTTTCTTTGGCTCTTTAGATGCTTTTGATTCATCCTTAAGTTCTAGCATAGGAAGACTCTGATATGGCTTTTGAAATGTCTTCTGAGACTGCTGATGATATCTTTGACTGCTAGAACCTACTTGACCATTTCCCCCTTGGTTTCTGGGAGCTTTACATTCTCTCGAGAAATGACCATAGCTGTTATAGTTGAAACACCTTGACTTTGATTTGTCGAAGCCAACAGCTTTGTTAGCCCTTGGCTTGTAGTTCCTATTAACATATGAGTGTTTCTGGGTTCTATAAGCAATCATCACCATCTGCCAGTTCAAGTCCATCTCTTCTACATCATCTGGATCCATCTCGAACAAGTCCTGCTGTAACACCCCGAATTTTATTTAAAAGAAGAACAAAGAAAGGTCTCTAGAAAGAAAAGAATATGGAGACAAGTAGAAGGGGGAAAAGTGTAAAAAGCACAAAAGTCCATTATTTTAATATAAATAGGAGTATGGCCACCCACTTAAAGTGGATCTACAATTTTGCTCTCGGTTGAAGAAGAAGAAGAAGAACTCGGTTTTAGAGAGAGAAAGATGAAACCGAAGTTCTTGGTGTTTGATGCTTTTTTTTTGGGATTTTAGTGCTGAAACCGTGGGGGAGATTCAGATCCGAAGTGAAGTGCTCAAGCTGTTCAAGGTGAGTTTCTAGAATCCCTCTTTTACTGATTTTCAAGTGTTTTGGGGTTGTTATGCAGACCGAGTAAACATTTTAAAAAGGAACCAAATGTTTATGCTTGTTGTTGTTCGAATGATGTTCTATGATTTAAACTTTGATGATGTTTTAGAGGTTAGAATTGTTGTTAGTATATTTTATGGGCCTTAGTATGTTAGATCTGTGTTAGGAAGTGTTAGATGGGTGTTCGGGTGTTGGTTGTAGAGTAGTTTATATTTTCAGAATGTGTTCATGTGCCCAGCTAGTAGTCAGGCGCCCAAACAGTACCCTTATGCGCCCAGAATATGGTCATATGCCTAAGTGTTGCTCATGCACCCAAGTGACCTCATGCGCCCAAGTGACCTCATGCGCCCAAGGTCATGCGCCCAAATAGTAGTCATGTGCCCAGAAGGTTGTCCAGGCGGCTAAACGTTGGTCATGCGCCTAAACAATGCCATGCGCCCAGAGTTGCTCATGCGCCTAAGGGTTGATGCGCCTGAGCAGGGCTCATGCGCCTGCATAGTGGAGATGTGCCTAAGCAGGGCTCATGCGCCTGCATAGTGCTAATGCGCCCAAGTTGTTTTTACTTTGAATTTTCATGTTCATGCGCCTGAAATGTTCCAAGTGCCTCATTTTGGACTTAGGATTTTCTAAGGGGTTTTATGAGGTAGATGTTTAAGATAGGTCCCGTTGTGGTGTGATGGCTTATGCTTGATGTATGCATGATGATGTGATGAGGTTTATGATGTGATGTATGTGTGTGTGATGTGTTATCTTTCTTCGTTAAACGGATTTCAAAGCGTATGTATTATGTTATATTATACGATATGTATGATGTTATGACTTTACGTGGTATGATGTATGAATGAGCATACGTAAAGTATTATGTAACGAAGTGAAAGATAACTTTAATGAAAAGTGGAACATAACGAACGAATGAAAGTCTTGCAAGCGATGAATGGAGGTGCACGACCATGTTGTCGTTAGCTCAACTGTGTGTGGTTTAGCTAACCAGAATGATGCACACAGGGAGTCTATGAGATAGACTTGATGGGGGTCTAATAATGACTCAAAGGGGGACTAATCCTTGAGGTTGACCCGAATGATGTCGTGATGCACGCCCCGGTACTGTGTCGGTCTTCGGACATGAGTCGGGGGTTTGTTTATAGGCCCCGGCATAGTATCGGTCTTCAGACAGGAGTCGGGGGTGTTGCAAATAGATACGGGGTCCTTGTCGCGTACCCCAGTACTGTGTCAGTCTTCGGACATGAGTCGGGGGTTTGTTTACAGGCCCAGGCACAGTATTGGTCTTCGAACATGAGTCGGGGGTATTGCATGAGACAGGATCTGATTAATGGTAAAAGATGTAATGAACGAATGAATGAACGATGATGAAGATAATAATAATTATTATCAATGTGTAAGTATGATGTGTGATCGCGTATGATTGTGAAGGTTATGTTTTAAAGAAGTAAAGTATTTTATTTATAAAACTAGTACTCACTCAGCATCGCTGACTTTTTGTATGCATGATAGTTGGCAGGTATTTTGTTGATGCTGAGGAGTTGCAGGCATGGATGCATACGCTACTGGGGACGTTTTGAGACTGGCATCCATGTTTTGTTATAATGCCATATTTTGATATGATGTTGTAATCTGAAATGTAACAATGATGTAATGTGATGACATGTTTTTAATTACTAATGAATGTTTTTAAATTCCGCTGCAAAAGTAATGTATGTTTTAAATATTTTATGCAATGACGGTCCAGCTTTAAGCGTTCCGGGAACGGGGCCTTACAAGTTGGTATCAGAGCTAAAGTTTAAGAGAATTGGGTAAATATTTTCAAAACCTAATCTTAAACTGTGAATGGGACGAAAGAAAAGGGATGCTAGTCCTAGTAGCTACGTGCCTGCAGGTAAAAGATTTATGTAAATGTTTTATGTAAAAGTTTTATGTAAAGGTTTTATGTAACTTAATGTTAAACGGTATTATGTGTGCATGTTATGTGGCTTGTGTGCTTTTGTGTAGATATAGATACTGATGTAGTCAGGATAGGAAATGCTTAGGGAATAAAGGGTAAAGTAAGTGGCTAATCATAACTGGCCACTGTGATTAGGGACTTACTATACTTGACATAACTCGAGCTATTACCTTGATTGACCGTGTTGGTGTTTGAATCTTGTAGTGTTTTAGAAGGCTGGAGGTAGGTCTTCTGAGGCTTCCCGAGGTGGAGTGCGTGGGGGATGTGGTGCTGGAACACGTGCCACAAGGAGAGGGGTTAGGGCTGCTAAAACAACCCCTGTAGATCCCGAGGTTCATCAGCATGAGGGCGTTGATGAGAGAGAGCCTTAGTGAAGGAGGCGGTGGTTGAGGAGGTTCACCAGGTCATGCAGACGATTCTGCCATCTGAAGTGACTGAAGTTATCTGTGCTGTGAGGGATGACAAGAAAACAGAGAAGGAGGAGATGAGGAGGACCGCATGGCGAGAAGGTGAAGCTGGAGGTTCTGGGGATATGGAGCAAACCGATGCTGACATGGTTGTCTCCAGTGACGATGAAGAGGAGGAAGCTGTGCCGGAGACTGCGAAGGGATGCAGCTATGGAGCATTCCAAAGGTGTAGGCCCCCGATGTTTGAGGGAAATGGGTGTGCTCCGGCTGCACAACGTTGGGTGAGAGAGATGGAAGCGGTACTTGACATCAGCGAGTGCCATGAGGATCAGAAGGTGAAGTTTGCTACCCACTCGTTCGTGGACTCGGCCTTATGCTGGTGGCACAACATTTTCCAGGCTGAGGGTACCAGGGCAGTGGGAGGATGAAGTGGAAGGAGCTGAAAAGGTTGGTGGTCGAGGAGTTTTGCCCTCATAGGGAGCTGGACAAAGTGGAGAGGGAGTTCCTGCAGTTGGAGGCGGGAACCATGACACACCAGCAATACACCACAAAGTTCAACGAGATGGCAAGGCTGGTGCTAGATCAGGTGACGCCTGTGTCACGAAGGATCAAAAGGTACATTCAAGGTCTGTCAACAGATATCCGCAGACATCTGGTCGCTGCCAGACGAAGCACGTTTAGGTCAGTGGTTGATTTGGCGGGGAGGCTGTATGACGAGCGAGAGGCGGTGGCGATAATGGATGAGGAGGAGCGGGGTTATGTTAAGAGTGGGAACAGAAGGCGGGTCAATGATGATGGTGAATTTGTGGCTGGAGGTAAGACGATGAGGTTCGTGTTGGATCTTATATGCCCAAGACACATACAAGATTGATGTGGTTAGTACGTTATGATCCAAGTCGGGTCATACCCAATAACAAGCTAGGCAAACACCGATAAATATTTATTTGTTGACATGATCAAGCAAATAAATTTTGACACCAATTTAGAAAATGGGTTTTCTGAATTATTGCATTTGAGATAGAACAAATTATATGGATATTTTGTTCATGAGATATCATTTGTAATGTTATTTAAATAAGTTAAATAACATAAAATAAGAGTGTTTAAGTTATAAATTAAAATTGGTTTAATTATATAACTTAATTAGTTATTAACAATGTATTAAAAGGGAGTTTATCAAAATGGGAGGGAACCCATTTTGAACCCATGTTTTCGGCCGCCCCTTGGGTTTTGCCTTGGATTCCTTTGTCTTGTTTTTATGCAAGACATTTACTTGATCAACCAAGACACTCAACACACTTTCTCTCTCACACATTCAAGCTCCTTCTTCTCCATTTTCTCTTCTCCCATTTTCGGATCTAGAGCTTTTGTAAGAAGGATCTTTGGTGTCAACTTCCTAACAAGTTGGGTGTTTTGCAAAGCTTGTGGGTATAAGCTTGAGATTCTTTGGTTACGTTCATCAGCTTCATCTTTAACGAATTGTTCTTGAAAGGTAGTATTCAAGAACATCCTAGATAGCATTTCTTTTCACATATATATATGATCCTTGTTTTGTTGTTTAAATGGTTTTAAACATCTTTGTTAAACTTGTAAGAACCTAACAATGGCATCTAGAGCCGGTTATGTGGAAAACTTGCTTCAAAAGTCCAAGAAAAGTTAGTTTTGTTGGACTTTTTCAACCCATTAGGGGCTGTTTTGTTGTGGATGAATGAATCCCTTATCTTTCAAAGTTTTATCTTACATGCTTTAGAATAAACCTTGAAAGATTAACATCAAGTGGTTGATTGTTTTGTTTGGACTAAACCCTAAAGTTTGGGTTTATGTTGGCCGAAACTTTAAGGGTTAAAAGGGAGTTCATGGTTGTTCTTGGATGTTGTATTTGATACATATTTTGGTGTATAACATAGCCTTGACCTAATGTGTTTTGGATTTGGATGAATGTGATTGTCATGTTTGGTTTTATTCATTAAAGGGTTGTAATAATAATTTTGGTGTTTGTATCTTTTGGGTTGTAATTTATTTATTCATTGGTTATGTAATAAATAGATTAGGTGCATTTCTTTTATTAGAAAAATTGTATTAGGATATGATTTTGTAAAAGAAGATGCACAAGTTGGAGACTCAAGGGAAGATACAAAGGAAGAACTCAAAAGACATGGACACTTGAAGCATTTGGATGCGGATTCGAGTGGGAGTTCTTGGACACATTTTAATGTGTCATTATTAACCCTTAGGAAAGACCAAATGACAACACTTGTGATGGCAAACAAGTGTGGTCACCTTAGTGGCTATGGTTATGCACTTATGATTGAATGGTTGTGCTTGTTTGGTTGTTTTGTTTTATGTTGGATGTTTGATATATGGATATGCATAACTAACAAATTTATAAACATAACAAGCTGAAAATAAATGGTTCTTAATCATTAAGTGGTTAATAAAAGGTTATTAAAAGGATTAATGATTTTAAATAAAAGGGGTTTTATTAAAAGAACCATAGGGTACCATGTTTTGAAAGCATGCAAATACAAGGTACATAGAGTTTTCTAAACTAGAATTATGAAAACTTAAAATGTCTTTTGAAAACAAGTTTATCACCATCCTTTTACACAACACTTGAGTCACTTGAAAACTCTTAATGGGATAAAGGTCACCTAACCACTATGAGGGAACTTGTGATTTGAGGTGGGAATGCCATATTTGTGGGATAAAGATCACCTAACCACTTATATTGGTAAACTCACATGTGTGTGTAAGTAGGGTAACTTGATTTGCAAACCATGTTAAATGGATCACCTACAGTGTGGTTTACAAAAGGTGTTGATGGGATTAACATGCCGACTATACATATGATGTTTAAGTCGATCCCATACCTCTAGAAGTTGCAAAGGGTTGCAATTGGCAAACGTTGACTACCTTGTTAATTTAAATAATGGGATAAAGGTCACCTAACCACTATTTAAATGTAATGTTGGATTCTAGAATTTTATTTTGTGTATAACACATAAAAGGTATTTATAATTAAATATGATAATATCGTAAATACTAAAATTGAACCTTGTTAAATTTTGTAGATGGCCACCAACAACAATGAAAATAATGATATTCCATCCGCTAATACCCTATCACTAAGAACCATTCTCCAAAAGGAGCGTCTAAACCATAACAATTTCATTGATTGGTTTCGAAACTTGAGAATTGTTCTCAAGCAAGAGAAACGGTCATATATCATAGACGATCCGATTCCCGATGAACCCAATGAGGAAGATGAAGAGGCCTACATGAATTGGGTGAAATACACTGAGGACTCGGTCCAAGTGTCTTGCCTCATGTTGGCAAGTATGACTCCGGATCTCCAAAAGGAGTACGAACAGAGCATACGACATGATAACCCAGTTAAAGGAAACATTCTAACAACAAGCAAGGGTAGTGCGCTTCGAAACGGTTTGAGCACTCCATGCATGTCGTATGGATGATACCCAATCGGTCTCGTCTTATGTACTTAAGATGAAGAGCCACATAGACCGCCTCGAAAGGCTGAATTGTCCCGTCTCGAAAGAGTTGGCTACAGATTTGATCCTCAACTCTTTGTCAAAAAGGTTTGACAATTTTGTTATAAATTATAACATGAACGGTTGGGACAAGAACATAACTGAGCTTCACTCTATGCTCAAAACAGCCGAGGCGGCCATGGGTAAAAGGAGTTTACCCGTTCTCACCATCAATGAAGGTGGGAACAAGAAGAGGCCTCACCCCGCATCCAAGGCAAGTGTTGCCAAAGGTAAAGGGTACGTTGGGAGAAAGGGAAAGGGAGTGGTAAAAGTGCCACCACCAAAACCAGCGGAGAAGAAGCAAAAGGTTGCTTCGGATGACCCATGCTTTAAGTGTGGGGAGATAGGACATTGGGCAAGAAATTGTCATGTCCATCTCAAAGAGTTGAAAGCTAAGAGGGATGCCAAGCAAACCTCAGGTACAATTTTCATGATTCATATTGATCAAAGTTTAATATCCTCTAACACATGGGTATTGGATACCGGATGTGGAAATCATATTTGCAATTTGTTGCAGGGGTTCAAAAGAAGTAAAGACTTCAAGAAAGGGGATGTTAGCCTCTACATGGGGAATGGGGCAAAAGTTCAAGTTGAAGCCCGAGGGGACTACATCCTGAAGCTTCCAAATGGTTTGGAAGCAATTTTGAACAATGTTTTGTATGCTCCTAGTTTGACTAGGAACATTATTTCAGTTGCCCAATTAAGACAATATGGTTATGTTTTGACGTTTATTGAAAATGAAATTCATGTTTCTTTAAATGACATCTTTTATTTTAAAGCTATTCCTATTAATGGTATTTATGAATTGGTTCGTGAAAACACATTATATGATAGCTCCTTATACCAAACTAGTACCAAGAAGCTCAAATTGGATTTGAGTGACACCTATCTTTGGCATTGCCGTCTTGGTCATATAAACAAGAAGCTCATACAAACACTTCAAAAGAATGGTCTTTTAAAAGCAAGTGAATATGATTCATTAGATGTTTGTGAATCTTGTTTACAAGGCAAAATGACTAAGGCACCTTTTAGTGGCAAAACCGAAAGGGTAAAAGATTTATTAGGTATCATACATTCGGATGTATGTGGTCCTTTTAAGCCAATGACTAGGTACAATGAAAGATACTTCATTACCTTCACCGACGACTATAGTAGGTATGGGTTTGTGTACTTGTTAAGACACAAAGATGAAGCTTTTGAAATGTTCAAAACCTTCCAAAATGAAGTAGAAAATCAACTCAACAAATCAATAAAAATTCTTCGCACCGATAGAGGAGGTGAATACCTGAGTGATACTTTTAGAGAACATCTTAGAAGTTGTGGGATTATCTCACAACTATCTCCACCTGGAACACCACAACACAATGGTGTGTCCGAGAGGAGAAATCAAACTCTATTGGATATGGTTCGATCTATGATGGCTAGAAGCTCATTGCCTCTATCATTTTGGGGCTTTGCTTTGCTCTCTGCGGCCTGTATTTTGAATATGGCCCCAACCAAGAAAGTGGAAAAGACACCTTTTGAAATATGGCATGGAAGGGTTCCATCTCTATCATATTTAAAGGTGTGGGGATGTGAGGCTTATGTAAAGACTCCCACCTCAAACAAGTTAGAAAGTCGTTCCACTAAGTGTATCTTTATTGGATATCCTAGAGATTCTATGGGATATTATTTCTATGATCCATTGGAACAAAAGGAGTTTGTTGCCAAGAAGGGTGAGTTCTTGGAAGCCAAGTTCCTTATGGAAGGAGCTAGCAGTAGAACAGTGGATCTTGAGGAGGATCAAGAACCACAACCCGATACACGTTTGGTTGATACTAGCACTCAACATGAGGATGTTAAGAATGATCAAATGGTTAATCAATACACACAAAACGTTCGCAAATCTGGTAGAACTAGTAATCCACCTGAAAGATATGGATTTTTCATGGATGGGTGCTATGTGGTTGATTCCGATGAACCAATCACATACCATGATGCAGTGTCCAATTTGGATTGTGACAAATGGCTTGAAGCCATGAATGTTGAGATGCAATCCATGTATGACAACCAAGTGTGGGACTTGGTTGTACCATCTCTTAGCTCCAAGGTAGTTGGAAGTAAGTGGGTTTTCAAGAAGAAAACCGATATGCATGGAAACTTGGATACTTATAAAGCTAGACTTGTAGCAAAAGGTTTCACTCAAACTCAAGGGGTTGATTATGATGAGACTTTTTCGCCTGTTGCAATGCTAAAGTCTATTAGGATATTATTTGCCATAGCTGCTCATTATGATTATGAGATTTGGCAAATGGATGTCAAAACCGCTTTTCTAAATGGATATCTTGAGGAAGATGTCTATATGGTTCAGCCTGAAGGTTTTGTCGACCCAAAACATCCTAACAAAGTATGCAAGTTAAAGAAATCAATCTATGGATTGAACCAAGCGTCAAGAAGTTGGAATCACCATTTTGATGAAGAGGTAATTAAATTTGGGTTCATCAAAAATGCTGATGAGGCTTGTGTGTATAAAAAGGCTAGTGGGAGCATCATCACTTTCCTAGTATTGTATGTCGATGACATCCTACTATTTGGAAATGACATTCCAACCTTGGAAGGTGTAAAAACCTGGCTTGGAACCTGTTTTTCCATTAAGGATCTTGGTGAAGCCGTCTACATTTTGGGAATAAAGATCTATAGGGATAGATCAAGGCGGTTGATAGGTTTAAATCAAAGTGTAAACATTGATAAGATCTTGAAAAGGTTTAAGATGGAGAACTCTAAGAAAGGTACGGTACCTATTCAAAGAGGAACGATATTGAGTACGACTCAATGTCCAAGCTCAAAGGATGAGCAAGATAAAATGAAGGGAATCCCATATGCGTCTGCTATAGGATCCATCATGTATGCAATGATATGCACTAGGCCGGACGTGTCATGCGCTTTGAGCATGACAAGCCGATACCAGCAAAATCCTGGAAATAGTCATTGGATGGCTGTTAAGAACATACTTAAGTACCTAAGGAGGACTAAAGATATGTTCCTAATCTATGGATCTGGTGAGGAGGAACTCGTGGTAAAAGGTTACACGGTTGCGAGTTTCCAAACTGATCGGGATGACTCACGATAACAATCGGGATACATTTTCATCCTAAATGGAGGAGCAGTCTCTTGGAAGAGCTCTAAACAAGATGTGGTGGCATTATCAACTACAGAGTCAGAATACATCGCCGCTTCATTAGCAGCTCAAGAAGCTGCATGGTTGAAGAAATTCATTGCCGATCTAGGGGTTGTCCCTTCCATTCAGGACCCCCTAGAAATTCTTTGTGATAATGAGGGTACGATTGCTCAAATCAAGGAACCCCGTGCACATCAAAAGACTAGGCACATTGAGCGGAGATTCAACTACATAAGGGATGAAGTTGAAAAGGATAAATATGTATTCGCAAAGTTCACACGGATCAAAACATTGCGGATCCACTCACGAAGCTCCTTGAAAAGGCAAAGCATGAAGGTCATACTTATGCCATGGGACTTCGATATTCTAGTGACTGGATTTGATCTTATAATTTTGTATTTGGATATTGGAACCTTTTATTATTTGAACGAATTATTTGGTTATAATGCTTCAACTAACGTTCCAATTTTGCATCTTTAATCCATGAGTAAATCATTTACTCTAAACGTCCATAGTCGTTCATACCTGTGGGAACAAGTATGAGGGTAAGACTATTATGAACTTGGATTGGTGGATATTCATATGGATGAATATATAGCAAAGGGTTGCTGCCAAAGTTCATAGATATTTGTGGGATACAAATATTGGACTGACCCGCATCTCAAATATTACTACATGGAATCTTCTTGATTGATCATAAGTAAATTTGAGTAAAGGCGAATATCATTTGGTATCTTCTGACCTGAGATACATATTGGGTCTTGATATTCACTGGGTATTATACTTTGACTTAGTTCTTCGCTGTTCTGAAACACGGCAGTACATAAGACTAAATTCAGGTATAGCACGAGGTGATTGTGAGAGACGTATGTAATCAAGATGGGATTTGTCCCTCTTATTCGTTGAGAGTAAGATGTCTAAGGCCTGCTAAAGTTAAGTCAATGGAGAATGATCATTCTGTGTCTCTAAGATTTAACATGACATCTGTGACAAAAGGATAAATGATTGATTCACCTAAAACATTTTCGAGTAAGATACTTGAAAGGGATGATGTTATTGAATGGCTCTTAGTCATACGTATTAAGGGTAGTAAACCGTTGTTAGGCGGTATTTACTGCTTGCATCAATCTTCTATGAATCTTGTGCAAGTAGGAGATTGTTGGATCTTATATGCCCAAGACACATACAAGATTGATGTGGTTAGTACGTTATGATCCAAGTCGGGTCATACCCAATAACAAGCTAGGCAAACACCGATAAATATTTATTTGTTGACATGATCAAGCAAATAAATTTTGACACGAATTTAGAAAATGGGTTTTCTGAATTATTGCATTTGAGATAGAACAAATTATATGGATATTTTGTTCATGAGATATCATTTGTAATGTTATTTAAATAAGTTAAATAACATCAAATATAAGAGTGTTTAAGTTATAAAATTAAAATTGGTTTAATTATATAACTTAATTAGTTATTAACAATGTATTAAAAGGGAGTTTATCAAAATGGGAGGGAATTTTGAACCCATTTTTCGGCCGCCCCTTTGGGTTTTGCCTTGGGATTCCTTTGTCTTGTTTTTATGCAAGACATTTACTTGTTCAACCAAGACACTCAACACACTTTCTCTCTCACACATGCAAGCTCCTTCTTCTCCATTTTCTCTTCTCCCATTTTTGGATGTAGAGCTTTTGTAAGAAGGATCTTTGGTGTCAACTTCCTAACAAGTTGGGTGTTTTGCAAGAGCTTGTGGGTATACTAGCTTGAGACTTTCTTCTTTGGAGGTTTACGTTCAAGAGCATCATCTTCTTCATCTTTATCCATCTCGAATTCCCTTGTTATTGAAAGGTAGTATTCAAGAACATCCTATGGTTGTTTTCTTTGATAGCATTTCTTTTCACATATATATATGATCCTTGTTCTTGGGTTTGTTTTCTTGAAAATAAAATGGTTTATTTTCAGCATCTAAAACAAGTTTTAAATTCATTGTATCCGCTGCATTTGTTGTTTAAATGGTTAAACATCTTTGTTAAACTTGTAAGAACCCAACAGTTCGATGATCGGAAGTGGATTATTGAGAGGGAAGATGTATGCAAGAAGTGTGGTAGAGGCCACGCGGGGGAGTGCAGGTGGAGATCGAACGTCTGCTTCCAGTATGGAAGAGATGGCCACAGGCGAGGGATTGTCACATGGCTAAATGTTACGACTGTGGCGAGAGTAGACATAAGAGCAGAGATTGCAAGAAGTCGAGGGCAGGAAGCTCCTGTGTGAGGAAGGAGAGCAGAGGATGAAGGTCAAAGCATTCGCTATGACCGGGAGGAAGCTAGAGTGGACTCCGTCATGACGACAGGTACATTTCTGGTAATTTAAATTTGTGCATCTATGCTTTGAATGTGGTGCTAGTAGTAGTTTCATTCCTGCTACCTTCTGTGATAAGTTGCACGTTAGGAGTAGGAAGATCGATGTGCCATTCGATGTAGAAATTGCTACCGGTAAGTCCACTAGGATACTTGATGCCCAAGAGGATTGCGCGATAGAATTAAGAGAGCGCGTGTCCTGTTGCTTGACTGTTCAGGACGGAACTTAGGTGGATAGGCATACACCTTCAGATGAATTGGCTAGCAGCCTATGAGACAAACACCGAGTGTCACAAGAAGATGGTTTGATCAACTGTGCCCGATAAGTGTTTGGTGCCGACCTACGGCAATGGAGTAATGATGAAGGTCTCGCCTTGGAAAGGGATCATCCGATTCAGAAAGCAAGGAAAGCTAATACCGAGGTATATAGGGCCATTCCAAATTATTGCTCAGGTAGGAGAAAGTGGCCTATCGACTGGAGCTACCCGATGAGTTAAGTGGAATCCATCCAAGGTTCCATGTATCTCGTCTAAGAAAGTGCTCAATCGATGAGGATATGATCGTGCCACTAGAGAATACTGAGATGGAGAAAGGATTCTACTACGAGAAGCAACTGGTGGCTAATTCTGATAGAAAGAAGAGAAGGGCTAAGGAAAATGGTGGTTCCACTTGTGAGAGTACAGTGGAGCCCAGAAAGGGGGAGAGGTGATACAACATCACCCATAACTATTTGAGAAGTGACAGGTTTCGGGGACGAAACCTATTTAAGGGGGTGGAATTGTAACACCCCAAATTTTATTTAAAAGAAGAACAAAGAAAAGTATCTAGAAAGAAAAGAATATGGACACAAGTAAAAGGGGGAAAAGTGTAAAAAGCACAAAAGTCCATTATTTTAATAAAAAAGGGAGTATGGCCGCCCACTTAAAGAGGATCTGCAATTTTGCTCTTGGTTGAAGAAGAAGAAGAAGAACTCGGTTTTAGAGAGAGAAAGAGGAAGAAGAAGCTGCAAAGGTGAGTTTTTCTTGTGTACAGGCTTGGTTTCAGCTGGGTTTTGAGTTCTAACCCGAAGTTCTTGGTGTTTGATACTTGTTTTCGAGATTTTAGTTTTAAAACCGTGGGGGGGCTTCAGATCCGAAGTGAAGTGCTCAAGGCTACTCAAGGTGAGTTTCTAGAACCCCTCTTTTACTGATTTCAAGTGTTTTGGGGCTGTTATATATACCGAGTAAACATTTTAAAAAGGAACCGAATGTTTATGCTTTTTGTTGTACGAATGGTGTTCTGTGATTTAAGCTTTGATGATGTTTTAGAGGTTAAATTGTTGTTAGTATATTTTATGGGCCTTAGTATGTTAGATCTGTGTTAGGAAGTGTTAGATGGGTGCACGACCATGTTGTCGTTAGCTCAACTGTGTATCGTTTTGCTAACCCAAAGGATGCACATAGGGAGTCTATAAGATAGACTCGATGGGGGTCTAATAATGACTCGAAGGTGGTCTAATCCTTGATGTTGACCCGAATGATGTCGTGATGCACGCCCCGGTACTGTGTCGGTCTTTGTACATGAGTCGAGGATTTGTTTATAGGCCCCGGCACAGTATCGGTCGTCGGACATGAGTCGGGGGTGTTGCAAACAGAGACGGGGTCCTTTTCGCGTACCCAGGTACAGTGTCGGTCTTCGGACATGAGTCAGGGGTTTGTTTACAGGCCCAGACACATTATCGGTCTTCGGACATGAGTCGGGGGTATTGTATGAGACAGGATCTGATTAATGGTAAAAGATGTAATGAACGAATGAATGAACGATGATGAAGATAATAATAATTATTATCAATGTGTACGTATGATGTGTGATCGCGTATGATTATGAAGGTTATGTTTAAACGAAGTAAAGTATTTTATTTATAAAACTAGGACTCACTCAGCGTCACTAACTTTTTGTATGCATGATAGTTGGCAGGTATTGTGTTGATGCTGAGGAGTTGCAGGCATGGATGCATACGCTACTGGGGACGTTTTGAGACTGGCATCCACTTTTTGTTATAATCCCACATTTTGATATGATGTTTTAATCTGAAATGTACAATGATGTAATGTGATGAATTACTAATGAACGTTTTTAAATTCCGCTGCAAAAGTAATGTATGTTTTAAATATTTTATGCAATGACGGTCCAGCTGTAAGCGTCCAGGGAACGGGGCCTTACACCTGCAAAACAAGATCTAATTGAGTTAGATGACTACCCTGATAAGCTTGAAAACTTGCCATAAAAGCAGTAAAAGTAGATTTATACTCATCATCCTGTAAGAGGATGTTAATAACATCTTTAACTTTGCTAATTTTAGCAGAGTTAGAAGATGGAATCTCAGTTTGAGGTTTAGGAGTTTGAGTTTTAGGATTAAACTGAGATTGAGGTTGAGTTGCATAAACAGGAGCACTTGTGTAAGAAGAATCTGTAAAGAAACCAGCTCTGACGAACAAATCGCCCTCTTCTTCTGGAGATTTATCATCTTTGGCCAGAAAAGCATTCTCCACTGTATTAGCTGGAGATGCAACATACTTATACTGAGACATTGAAGCAGCACAATCATTGTTTCTGGAGCTCTCATCAATCTCAACTGATTCAATTTTGGCAATCAAAAGCTCTAGATCCAAAGGAAACTTTTCAGTATGCTTTAACAGTGTAATTGTTTGTTTCCATGAAGATGAAAGAGCATTGAGAAGTCTGAAATTTAGATCTTTGAGAACATTTTTGATACCAGCAGTTGACATCTCAGTAGTTAGTTGCACAAATCTGTTCATCATTTGATTTATTGTTTCCCCAGAAATATGCTCAAACAACTCTAACTACCTCTTAAGTTTCTGCTTTTTGAGATCTTGTATCTCTTTACCTCCTTCACATATGATTTTCAAAGCTTTGTACATATTGTACCCAGTTTGATAACCATCAAGTCTAGTCAAGACTTCCAATGGTAATCCTTTACACATCAATGAATAAGCTTTGATATCATTCTTCACTTTCCTTAAGTCATCACCTTGCAGACCATCCTCAGGATAAGGTTCTTGAGAGTCTTTTGTGTAAACAAATCCTCTATCAGGACCATCAAATGTAATTGGCATATGAGGTCCTTTCTCTATTGACTTCCACAAGTTAGTGTCAATAGAATTTAGATGATGCTTCAGTCTTAAAGACCAGTTCTTGAAATCAACTCTGTTCTTTAGCTTTGGAACCCTGTTCTCAGAATCTTTAGCTTTGGAACCCTGTTCTCAGAATCTTCAGACTTAACCATTTTGTATTTTTGAATTTAAGAAAAAGACTTGTTTTTGTTGTTTTATGTTTTGAATTAAAAACTATGAAATGAAAATATTTTTGGATTTTAGTTTCTGAAAAAAATTTCTAAGTGTAAACTAATAAGTCTGAAAGCTGATGCGCCTGAATAGTTGACAAGCGCCTACACAGTAGTGAAACGCCTACACAGTTCTCAAACACCTGACTTTGAAGTAGAAACACCCAAGGGAATGCTTTAGTAGAATTCTAAAAAACGCCCAACTGAAATGCGCCTGAACAGTTGAAATGCGCCCAAACAGTGGTTAAACGCCTGGGGTCTAAACAGTTCAAATGCGCCTAAACAGTTTAAATGCGCCTAGAATTACTTTGTTTCTACAATGTCACCAAGTGTCCAAACAGTCTCAAAACATCTCAACAGTGATTAAACGCCTGAACTGAACACGTCTGAATAGTACTAAAATGCCCAAATAGTGGCGATGCACCTAGATACTTGGACAATTTTCAGCAGTTTTCAACCATAATGCGCCTAATTCATCAGCTTCAACGAACTCAGATCTTATGAAAATCTTCAAAACATGATTAATTGATCTAAAAACTTTGAATTAGGTAGTAATTAGGTCGATTAACAATCCTTAATCCTCAATTTGATCAAACAACAACAACAAATCAGTATTCTTATTGAATTTCAGTCCGAATATGAAGAATAAAGTTCGAACACTAATTCGATCAATTTCTCAGATTTGAACGAATTGAACACAAAATTGTGATTCAAATCATGTTTCTATGGATGAAACACAACTGAAAACAACAATTAATTGATCAAATTGCAATCAATCACAGATTTCAAGTGATTCAAAGAGCTCAAAATGTCGATAAGCTCTGATCACTGAACCGAAGGCTCTGATACCAATTTATCGGTTCAAAAGGATTGAATCTGTGATGATATCGTAATGCAATGATCAATTCAAACACAAAGGAATCAACACATGCAAATACATCAAAAATTCATAGATTGCATTGATAGCAAATGCATATGATACAAAGTGTAAGGGTTACAGTTCGTTCAACTAACTCTAACTGTTTCTTAAATCTCTCTTATCTAGATGTCTAGATTCTCTATCTTCCGGCACATACATAAAATGTCCTATTTATACTATCAAGAAACAAAAGAACATATATTTACAAATAAGTCCCTATACTATGACAAAAAAACACATAAAGACAAAATGTTAATCTTTTAAGAGTTTTAATAGAACCATATCCAATAGGGTTTGGTTTCTCCTCTCAAACACACCATTATGTTATGGTGTTCCAGGTGGAGCAAGTTGTGAGACAATCCCACAACTCCTAAGATGATCTTGAAAGGCATAGTAAGGATCTATCTAAAGATTATGAGGCTAGTGCAACCAATGACCATCAAACAAGCACTAAGGAACAAGGATGAACTTGCTGCGGAAGCTTTACACTCTCTAAAACTCTAAGTGTAAAGTCTTTCGAAGCCAAAAGTTCAAAAGAAATTACTTTGGAAGCTTTACATTTAAAAGAAAATATTCCAAGTGTAAAAACATCCAATGCCAGAGGCCTAGTCCTTCCGAAGCCAAAGATGAAGTCTTCCAAAGCTTCAAAGACAAAGTCTTCCAAAGCCATTTTGCTGTGAAGACTGATTTCTTCGGAAGACAGAGAAAAGATGCTTTCTCTGATCTACTTTTGATAAAGCTAACCAACTTTCTGCTACAACTCTGATAACTAACCAACTTGTATGAGTTGGTGAAAGTTCCGTGCTTTAGCAAATAATATATAAAGTCTTTGTCTGTAATTTTCTTCTTTTGTTCCTTTAGACTTTTTGTAATAGAAAAAGTTAGTGAGCTGTGGCATGTCATAGTCACTAGTCAAAAGGCAATCTGCCTTTTGACTCTAGATTGATCTTGTTGTCTAGATCATTCAATTCCAACTGTCCTTCCAAGTATTGACGGTTGTAGGTTGTAGTATAAAAGAGTCTCAGGTCCTTGTATTTTAGATTATGCTTTGAACACTTGTATTATAACTTGAGATCAATATACAACATCCTTGAAAATTATACCTATGTTATTGTTCTAAGTTCTATCTCATTGTTACTTGTGTTCTTTATATCTTCAAAGTATCCGGTTCCCTATTTGAGTTGTTAAGTGATCTAAGATCACTCCTCTTGTGAAACTAATTGTAGTTAACACCCTAACCCGGTCCTGCAATTGGTATCAAAGCATTCCAGGCTCTTGATTATAAGATCTCACCATCTTAAATCCTCTTAGTTTCACACTTCACTTAACTTTTCAAATGGCAGCTATCTCAAAGGCTGATATGGAAATTAGAACAATGACAAAGTCCCCACTGATCACTCCTGAAGACTTTGATATTTGGTGTCAAAGAATGGAAGGCTTTAAAAAGTCTCAAGACTCCAAGATGTGGGGGTCTGTTGTCGACGGACCTCATGTACCATCCACCTCTTCAGCTGCTGCTGGTGGTGGTACGATACAAAAGGAAGTGGCTGGCTATTCTGAAGACTGGAAGAGAATTGATATTGATCAGAAATCCATGACCACCCTCCAAACTACTCTTCCAAACTCTATCTACAGAGGACACACTATTGTGTGGTCATCAAGAGGACCGAGAACGTCAAGACCCTTACTCTCACAGAGTTGTATGGTATCCTCAGTGGCTACCAGAAGGAGATGAACATGCAAAATCCATCTAGTAACTCCAACAACCAACAGAGTTCAACCATTCATGTGGTTAAAAGGGATTGCGAGAACCACAGCACCATCTCATCTGCTACCCGGACAAATCACAAAAGGCTCCTTTCATCACCTTTTCGGAGACACCAAGGGAAGGCTACATCCCTGGAAGCCCATTCCAGGAGACAAGTTCTTCACAAGCTTTTGTGTCTTCTGATCAAAGTTCAGGCAACTTTCTCTTCACATTTGAAGACCTGGACTGTATCCATCCAGATGATCTGGAATATATGGAAATAGTCCAGCAGATGGTTCTACTCACTCATAGAGCCCAGAAGTTCTACAAGAGGACTGGGAGAAGGTTTCCCAGCAATGCAGCCAGTGGAAAGTTTGGACTGGACAAAAGCAAGGTGAAGTGTTACAACTGTAATCAAATGGGACACTTTGCCAGGGAGTGCAAGGCACCAAAGTCAAATGGTGGCCAAGCATAATCCAAGCCAAACTACACTGAGGGAGCTCACCAGAATGAGAAGCCAAGACAGCAAGTTACAGTTGCTATTAAAAAAGGAGGCTTTGACTGGAGCTTTCAGGTTGAGGATGCCTCTCCAAACCCAAGTACTAATTGCAGACCATGATGAAGCCAAGGTATTGAAACATCTTTGTGCTCCTGAATGCATTGCTAAAGTTAATAAATACAGGTCCTATCTTAAAGCTGACTTTAAAAGAGCTGAAAATGATTATAAACTTAAGATAGAAGATCTAGAGAAAACCATTTCAACTCTTAAGCATGAGCAAACTAATTACAGGACTCAAATCAAAGATCTCATCTCAAAGTTAACTGAATGCCAGGCTGAGCTTGTGATTAGCAAAACCAGGGCAGAAAAATGTGTTCTTGAAGAAGAGACCTTCAAGAACATAATATCCTCACCCCTACATGCAAAAGTTTGTTATCAGAATAAGCAGGGACTGGGATCTACTGAGATAGCTCCTCCACAAACTCTATTGTCTGTAAGATCTCTGAGGTGTGAAACTTTTAAAGATGAGCTTCTCCTCATAGACCCCATTGTTGAAGAGGATGAAGAGGAGATAGTGAAGGATGACTCTGAGAAGAGTGAAGAAGATCATCCTAAGAAGGGTCACTATTCTCCTGAGGAGAGGAAAGAGTCTGGAATGACCAAGTCAAAGAGAAAGAACTTGATTAGAAAGCTTAAAGAAGATCAAAGAAGGCTCAAGAAATCAAGGCCACTTTTGACTCTAAGCAGAAACAAGTGTTCATTTCTACAGGGTGTGAAGTGGTAAAGGCTGAAGACTCAACTATGAACTCTAGTAATAGGAGTTCTAGTTTAGTTCCAAACCATTCCTGCAAGAAAAAGAAGACTAACCAGCTGTGTACCACTGCTACACAGCCTGAAGCATCCAACTCAAAGAGCAAGCCTCTCCCTAAGAAGCTTGTTGCATCATCTGTGATGATGAAGATGGAGAAGGAAAGTGATCAAACTCAGTCTTGCTCTCAAAAGAAGACTCCCAAAAGGAAGAAAATGGACTGCATCATGTGTGGTAGTACTTCTCATCTGGCTAAGGATTGCATCTACAATCCTAAAAGCACTATCCATATGGTCAAAGAAAAAGCTTCTGGGAAGAAGAAGGAAAAGAAAGCTTCGGAAGGAAAATTTGTTTCATTCAGAAGCTCCAAAGTGAAGAAGAAGACAAGTGAAAAATTGCCTTCGGAAGAAAAGTTGGTCTGGGAAGAAAGAAATGCTTCTGAAGTACTGAAGCCTGCTGCAGTGAAAGCAAGATTTTTCGAAGGTCCGGTCTGCAAAACTTCCAAAGGTGTCAAAACTTCTGAAGCTTTGAAGGTCAGGCCAATCTTCAAAAGGTGGTGTGGAAGATAAAGGAAGACCATATGACTGAAAGTTCTTCATCAACAACAACAAATAATCCTCAAAGCTTGAATATAGGATCACTTACTGTTACATTGTCTTCAACTCATTTTAATAAGCCCAAGACCAATAAGGCTTGGGTTTCTAAGTGTAACTAATCACCTTTTTTTGTGCAGGAACAGTTAAAGACCAAGAAGAATGTTTGGATTATTGATAGTGGTTGTTCCAGGCACATGACTGGCAATGGTTCTCTGCTTCAAAATTTTAAGAAAATTGATGGAGGACCAGTTGCTTTTGGAGGCATTCTGGTGGTTACATTTTTGGAAGGGGTAGAGTCATAAATGGTAAGCTCAGCATTGAGAAGGTAAACTTTGTCAAGGAGCTTGGATACAATCTTCTGAGTGTATCCCAATTTTGTGATCAGAAACTCCATATACTCTTCACTGAGCATGAGTGCATTGTTCTCAAGCTTGGGGTGGCCATTCCTCAAGAGCATATCCTGCTCAGAGCCCCCAGGAGAGGAAACATGTACAAGATGGGTTTACATGAAACATCTCCCTCAGGAGAAGTTTCTTGCTTTCTGTCTAAAGCAAATAGTAATGAGTCTTTTCTTTGTCATAAAAGAATGTGCCATGTAAACTTTAAGAACATGAATAAATTGATTGATAATGATTTAGTAACTGGAATGCCAAAGAAAGAGTTTACAAGTATTGACCACTATGTTGCATGCCTGAAAGGGAGGCAACACAAAGTGTCTCAAAAACCAAAAGAAATGAACTCCATCACTATTCCCCTACACATATTACATATGGATTTGTTTGGCCCCACCAGTGTAATGAGTTTAGAAAGGATCTCTTACTGCTTAGTGATCACAGATGATTTCATAAGATTCACTTGGGTCTTTTTCCTTAGAACTAAGGATGAGACCCCTGAGATCTTGAAGTATTTCATTCTGAAAATTGAGAATCAATCTGATCACAAGGTCAAGACCATTAGATGTGATCAAGGAACTGAATTTAAGAACCAAATTTTGATACATTTTGTGATGAAAAGGGTATTACAAGACAATATAGTGCTCCTAGGACTCCTCAGCAAAATGGTATTGCTGAGAGAAGAAACAGGACACTTATTGAAGCAGTAAGAACCATGTTGTTTGACTCTAAACTGCCCATCACCTTCTGGGCAGAGGCAGTTAACACAGCCTGCTATGTGCAGAATAGAGTTTTACTGGTTCAGACTCATGGTAAGACTCCTTATGAGCTATGGCACAAAAGGATACAATTTATTGGTTTCCTTAGGTCATTTGGATGTCCTTGCACCATCTTGAATACCAAAGATCAAGTAGCCAAATTTGATGAGAAGTCAGATGATGGACACTTTATTGGATATTCTTCCCAAAGTTAAGGCTTATAGAGTATACAATCTCAAAACTAGAGTAGTTAAGGAGTCAGCCAATGTGACCTTTAATGAGCACACTCCTAGTGTGAAAGGTTCTGGTCTAGATTGGCTATTTGATCTTGACTTAGTTACCAACTGTTTTAACAAGTCTTCGGAGAATGTTTCATGATCTACAAATAATATTTCAATAGGAGATTCTGAACCAAGATTTGAGCTGAGAAGACCAAGCAAGATTACTACTTCAGCCCCTTTGGTGACTAGCCCTGCAAATGAAGATCCTATCAGCACAAACATAACAAATTCAGCTGATACATCTGAGGTGCCTTCAAATTCTAGCTCAGAGGTTCAAAACTCAGGTGAAGGAGGTTCAAATGTAGGAGGAAATGGAGGGGTTGATAGTGATCAAGAATTTCTTGATGCTGATAACCACTCCATAGAGGACAACATAAATGATGTCACACATTCATTGGATCAAGTCTCACTTGATAAGTGTGATGATGTGGTAGGTGACACTCCATTGCCAGATCTAAATTTCTCAAATTTGGATCTGTCCAACCAACTTGCTGTGATCCCTCAACTAAGGATCCACAAGTCTCACCCTACCACAAACATCATTAGAAATGTTGAGACTGGCGTAAGAACAAGAGGACAAACCCATGACCAAAACATTTGTCTGCACTCTTGTTTCTTGTCCTAGATTGAGCCAAAGAATGTTGATGAGGCTCTGAAAGATGGAAGCTGGGTTGAAGCTATACAAGAAGAGCTACTTAGAATCAGAAGACAGAAGGTTTGGAACCTATGTCCTCTTCCTCAAGGGAAGACTGTCATAGGAACCAAATGGATTTTTAGGAACAAAAAGGATGATAGAGGACTTGACATCAAGAAAAAGGCAAGACTAGTTGTTCAAGGGTACACACAAGAAGAGGGAATTGATTACACAAATGTTTTTGCTCCTGTGGCAAGACTTGAAGCTGTAAGAATATTCTGAACTTTTGCTGCATCCAAGGATTTCAAGGTCTACCAACTTGATGTCAAGTGTGCTTTTCTGTATGGGGTGATTGATGAAGAGGTGTATGTGAAACAACCACCTGGCTTTGCAGACCCTGATCATCCTGATTATGTCTTCAAGCTTGATAAAGCTCTTTATGGGCTGCACCAAGCTCCAAGGAAGTGGTATGAAACACTATCTCAGTATCTCTGCCAACATGGTTACAAGAGGGGTACTATAGATGGAACTCTCTTCATCAAAGTGATAGAGAATGACTTAATTCTAGTTCAAGTATATGTGGATGACATTATCTTTGGGTCAACTAATCCAAAGCTCTGCAAAGACTTTGAGAGGCTGATGAAGAATAGATTTGAAATGAGTGTCATGGGGGAACTAAATTTCTTTTTGGGAATTCAAGTGCAGCAAGTTGACAATGGAATCTTCATAAGTCAGTAAAAGTATGTGCAAGACATACTTACAAGATTCAACATGACCGAAGGTAAGGTTGCTAAGACGCCCATAGCCAGAAACCACTCCCTAGGACCTGATCTTGAGGGGGAGTGTGGATAAACATCTTTACAAGGTTATAATTAGGTCTCTTATGTACGTAACAGCCAGCAGGCCTGATATCATGTTTGCCACATGCATTTGTGCAAGATATCAAGCCAACCCTAAGATGTCACACCTGGTTGCTGTCAAGAGGATTCTTAGATATCTCAAAGGTGCTCCTAATCTTAGCCTTTGGTATCCAAAGAGTTTTGACTTCAATTTGTATGCTTATACAGATAGTGACTATGGTGGTTGCAACATGACTGCAAAGTCTACATCTGGGGGATGTCAAGTCCTTGGTGGAATGATTGTCTCATGGCAATGCAAGAAACAATCCTGTGTCTCTGCATCAACTGCTGAGGCTGAATACATTGCTACTGCAAGTTGCTATGCTGAAGTGCTTTGGATTCAGAATCAGATGCTAGACTATGGATTCAACTTCAAAGAGACTCCCATCCATATAGACAACAATAGTGCTACATCCATTACAGAGAATCCTGTGCAGCACTCAAGGACCAAACACATCAACATCAGGTATCATTTGATTAGAGATAATTTTGAGAAGGGATTAATCAAATTAGTCAAAGTTAACACAAATGAACAATATGCTGATCTGTTCACTAAAGCTTTTGATGAACAGAGATTCTAATATCTTGTATCAGCTATTGGGATGATTAACTTTGAGTAATTTAAAAAAAAAAAACTTAAATCAACTTTATTTCTAAAACCTGTGTGTCCTAAGTTGTCTATTTTATCACCTTTATAAGCCCAGTTTATTTTGGAAGAAAACTTTTTATGATATTCCTTAGATTTTTGAAAATTTTTCAAAACATATTTTCCTTCGGAAGATTTCAAGTTGCCTTCGGAAGAAATTTATGTCTTCAAATCAAGAACTACTTATAAGAAATTTACCTTCGGAACAAATTCTGAGAATATCTTTCGAAGCTTAAATTTGCTTCTAAGTACTTGCATGTATTTGAAGGACAAATATCTTCCGAAAGCAATTAAGTCTCGGAAGAATTATTCTCTTTAGAATAAAACTACCAAGACTTAATATCTTCCGAAATCAAATATGTGTCGGAAGAAAAACCACTAAGTATTTTTTCTTCCGAAGCCAAATTTTTACAATTCTTAAGAATATCTTCCGAAGCCAAATTGGCTTCGGAAGCTTTTTCTCAAAACTTTCGAAGCAAAAATTACCTTTTGAAGATTTTCAACTTCCAAGAAAACTACCTTTTTAGGCGCTTTTTCAGAAGTGGGACCTACTTTCGAATTTGAAAGTTTATCCTCTTGCATTAACTTTGTCTTAAATCCATTCCATATATATTGTTAACGGTTCCCCTTCTTCTCACTCTTTTCTTCTTCCACAAATTCTTTACCTAAAATTCTTCCAAAATTAACCTTCTTCTTCACCAACAAACTTCATTCATGGCAAACATTCATCAACGAAACCAACCGGGCTTTACCATGCACCTTCACAGATAACACAATCAGGTTGCTCTGTTAGACTCTAAGAAAGATCCTCATTTCTCAAAGGTCTGTCGATACCTTTCTGCGTCTCACTGCTTCACATCCCTTACCATTGATCCTCCTCTTTATGAGGATCAGTTACTTGCATTCTAGAGGATCTGCCAAGAGGTCACCATGGATGGGGAGAAGGCACTATCTTCTATAGTGTAGGGGAGGACAATCTTCATCATTCCGACCATCATAAGCTCACACCTTCAGCTGGATGATGAAGAAGGTGAGTTGTCCTTTTCGAAAGCTGCTGTCAACCATTCTTTTCAGCAGATGGGCTATGAGGGTGACTTCTCAGTCAAAACCTTTAGGAAGGGGAAGGTCTCATCCAAATGGACATACCTCCTCCATGTCATCATACACAGTCTCTCCAACAAGCATGGAGGATGGGATCAAGTTCCAGAGGACCTCTCCTTCATAGTCCATGGAATGGTTCAGGGGGTCAAATACAGGTACTCTCAATTTGTCTATATAAATTTACTTGCTAATTTAGACTCCTTTGAATACTACAAGGTCCCGAGATATGTCCAGCACATTCTCAACTGTGAACTGGGCTCACAGTTGAGGGGGAACAGGTAATATTCTTAAATTGGGACAGATGAAGCCCAGCATCTTTAAAATACTGAGAAAGCCTACTGTTGGTTTCTCCAGGGTAGAAACAGCCATGGTTCCAAAAATGTTTGAGCTCATTGCTTAGGGTGGCAACCTAGCAGCACCATCTAGTGTTAAACCCATTCCCTCTACCTCAACTCCACCCCCACAGCCTCAAATTACCATCACCTACAAAAGAAAAACCAAACGAACCCCTGCACCTGCTACTGAGCATATGCAGGTCCCCATATCACAAGCCATACAGAAGGAAGTGGAATCTAGAGCTCCCACTTCCCCTGAAGAGTAGGCCACTCCTATCTCTCAAATGATTAGTGCTGAGGTTCCTCATGCTCAGACTGATGAGCTCACATCCCCAACAGCCTTAAGCCATCACTCTGAGTCTCAACACTCAAGTGATCAACCTTCAGGGGATAGTTACCATCCTCAGCCGCTGGACTTAAACCACCCAATTCCCAGCCTTGATTTCTATAATGATGAGGACTTGGGTTTCAGAGAGTACAATAAGTCTCTCCTTTCTTCCCACACTCAAGGAGAAATGAGTACTCCTGACTCACCCAGGTCTAGCCCACATCATCTACCCACAACTAAGGTAGGCTTTCCTGAACATGTTCAGGAGATCCATGTGGAAGAGGCTCTCACTTTAGAAAGTGATTACATCAGTAAGACCTCAACCATGGGAACCTAACCTCTTGACACTTCTCTAGAAGTTGTCATGATACAGGGGAAATCCAGCAACCAAGAACACTATGCTGGTGATGAGGAAGAAGACTTTGGTCAAATTCTCTCATTCCCCAGTGATTCTTCAACTAAAGATGAGGGGAGTCTGAAACATAGGGTGCACAAACTGACAAACACATGCACCTATCTAGTTTCAAAGATAGTTCACCTGGAATCTCAAGTGACTATCTTGCAAAAGAGGGTCAATGACCAGCAACTTGAGATCACCGATCTCAAGGGCCAGTTAGCTGAGAGACCCTTAAGGAGGACTCAACCAGGTCCACAAGAACCTATGGAAGTGATGGATGACACCCTCAGCTCACCTATGCAAGAAGGTGATGCTACCAAAAAGGGGGGAGAAAGTTCTCACAACCACATAACCTGGGAGTTCCTCCTAGAGTATGGACATAGAGGAGTCACCAACCTCTCTTGCAATTGTCCAGACTCAACAACCTCCTCAAGTCATGAACATAGACTTACTCATTCAACACTTGTTTGAGGAGGGAATTCCAAGAGCAATGTCTGCTCCCTCTAAGAATCCAATTATGGGATGGGGGTATGACACCAACAGAAGAGCTCTTGTGATCTCTAGAGCTCAGGGTCAACTGAAAATCTTCAACTTCTCACACATGAGTTTCTATGAGTGCATCAATCTGGTGAATCTTCCACTTGTCAACCCAAGCCACAACAGACAAGCTGAGAGATTAGCAGACCGGATTCAAGATAGGGTGCTAGAGGAATTCAAATTGAGATCAAAACTATATAGACAGAGGCTAGCAGGTGAGTTCTTTGGTCAACTGGATGTTGAGGTGGACCCTGAGATTAGCTTCAAAGGGAAAACCTTGACTGATGGCCCAGAGGTTGAGCCTGTGAACCTTGAGACAGGATCTCCCTCTACACCCAGTACCCTCAGTGAGACACCAGCTGGTGAAGGTGTCTTACAACCTCTCTCTGGCCAGAGCTTGACTACTAAACCAAGCAATGAAGGCCAAAGTTCTCTCCACCCTGAGTCACTAAGGCCTGTGGTTGACAAAGGGAAAAGGAAATTAACTCATGAGGAGATGGAGGAGGAGAAGAGAGAGAGGAAGAGGAACCTATGGGGAGAGAGTTCAAATAGGTCCCCAGGCTTCATGGAAGCTGCAATCCAGACTGCCCCTAGGCCAAATACTCAAGAAGATGAGTTAAGGGCAGCCAGGCTAAACTACTTGTGGACCAGGAACTACAACATAGATGAACCTCTCCCCTTAGAAGAGTTAAATGAGCTGGCTGACACTGAGTTGTCAAATGAGAGGAGAGAGGCAGAGGATGCAGCATTGCTCCTCAAGTTTAAGGAAGAAAAGAGACTAAAAATGCTCTACAAACATTCTCCTGTCCTCTCCCCAGTTCAAGAAAGTCCTAAGATGGAGACTGTGGCATAGGCACAACCTCAGGTTGATAGGGAAGCTGAAAGAATGAATATGATCAACTACCTGAGTGCCATAGGACTCTATCAGGCAGCTGCACTTCTTCCCTTATCCTTTGAGTACATAGAGTTTGAATATCTCAAGCAGCTGGAGGAACAAGCTACAAAAGAAAGAAAGCTGCTAAGAGAAAGCTAAGGGAAGAAGCTTCAAGGTCAAGGGCCATCATCCACAAAAGCCAAAAAAAGTCTAAAGATAGAAAAAGGATGATGAGCTTCTTGAAGCTGTATGGATTCTCCAGAAGAAGGCTTGGTCCTATGTCTCTATCCACAATGGATGAGCATATAAGGGTGATCAAGCAGAAGATCAAAAAGGGAGAGCTTGTGGACTTACATTCTCCACCAAGTTCAGCTAAACCTGAAGTTGAGGTAAAGGTTGAACCAACTGAGACAACACAACCTGAACCTAGAGCTGCATCTCAGCCAACTTCATCTTTTGATCCACAACAGGGTCCTCTTCTCTCTCCTTCTGAACCTGTGAGAGAAGAGAACCCAATTGAGAGGGACACTACTGAACAATCTAGTGCTGAAGACCAGTCCTCTCAGTTGAAATCATCAAAAAGGAGAAAAAGGATGGCCAGAAGAACCCCTACAAAGAAAAAGAAAACTAAGGCATCCAGCTTTACGCCTCAGGATGAGTCAAAACATCCTGAGGAAGTGCATGAAGAGGCTGCTCAACCAACTCCTATCAGAATAGAGCCTCTTGCAGTTGGAAGACCCATCGTGTCCTGGAGTTTTGCTGATAATCCAGACATATGGTATGTCACTAGAGATCAAGGAGGTCAAGATGTTTACTTTTAGCAAGACATGCTTGCCCTTCCTTTCCATGATCTCTATTACATAAGAAGATTCTATGACAGTATGAAGGATTCTAACGATTTGAAGAAGAAAGGTATGCTGCTGATCCTAATGAGGACTATCAACATATGAAGAATATCTCTATTTTGGTAGCATCAGCTGAGGGGGAGTTTTTAAGGATATATAACCAATGACCTTCCAAAATGCACTAAGGAACAAGAATGAACTTGCTGTGAAAGCTTTACACTCTCTAAAACTCTAAGTGTAAAGTTTTCCAAAGCCAATGGTTCAGAAGAAATTACTTCGAAAGCTTTACACTTAACAGAAAATATTCCAAGTGTAAAAACTTCTGAAGCCAGAGGCCAAGTTCTTTCGAAGCCAAAGATTAAGTCTTCCGAAGCTTCAAAGACAAAGTCTTCCGAAGTCATTTTGCTGTGAAGACTGATTTCTTCGGAAGACAGAGAAAAGATGCTTTCTCTGATCTACTTTTGATAAAGCTAACCAACTTTCTGCTACAACTCTAATAACTCACCAACTTGTATGAGTTGGTGAAACTTCCATGCTTTAGTGAATAGTAGATAAAGTCTTTGTTTGTAATTTTCTTCTTTTGTTCCTTTAGACTTTTTGTAATAGGAAAAGTCAGTGAGCTATGGCATGTCATAGTCACTAGTCAAAAGACAATCTGCCTTTTGACTCTAGATTGATCTTGTTGTCTAGATCAGTCAATTCCAACTGTCCTTCCAAGTATTGACGGTTATAGGTTGTAGTATAAAAGAGTCTCATGTCCTTGTATTTTAGATTGTGCTTTGAACACTTGTAATAGAACTTGAGATCAATATATAACATCCTTGAAAACTATACCTGTGTTATTGTTCTAAGTTTTGTCTCATTGTTACTTGTGTTCTTTGTATCTTCAAAGTAACCGGTTCCCTATTTGAGCTGTTAAGTTATCTAAGATCACTCCTCTTATGAAACTAATTGTAGTTAACACCCTAACTCGGTCCTGGAGGCATCACTAAGGTATTCACCTCCTCTATCCGAACGAAGAACTTTGATTGTTTTGTTGAGTTGATTCTCTACTTCATTCTTGAAGATTTTGAACGTTTCAAAAGCTTCATCTTTGTGTCTTAGCAAGTACACATAACCATAACGACAATAATCATTGATAAAGATAATAAAGTATCTTTCACCATTCCTTGTCATTGCTTTTAAATGGCCACATACATCCGAATGTATGATTCCTAATAAATCTTTTGCCCTTTGGTTAGTCGCATTAAAGGGTTCCTTGGTCATCTTTCCTTGTAAACAAGATTCACACTTATCAAATGAACCCACTTAATTTGCTTCCAAAAGACCATTCTTTTGAAGTGTTTAAATGCGATTCTTGTTTATGTGACCAAGACGACAATGCCAAAGATATAATTCACTTAAACCCATTTTAAGTTTCTTGGTGCTCAACTAGTATAACGAGTTATTAAAGGATGAGTCATCATGAACCAATTCATATATACCATTAAAAGGCATAACCTTAAAATAAAGTATATCATCCATAAAAACACAAATACCATTGTTTACAAACTTTAATACATAACCATATTGTTTTAGAAGGGAAACAGAAATTATATTCCTAGTCAAACTAGGAGCATACAAAACATTCTTCAAAATGACTTCCAAACCACTTGGAAGCTTCAAGATATAGTCTCCTTGGGCTTCCACATCAACCTTTGCTCCGTTGCCCATGTAGAGACTAGTATCCCGCTTCTTAAAATGCTTATTTCTTTTGAACCCCTGCAACAAATTGCAAAAATAAGTTCCATATCTGGTATCTAATACCCATGTGTTTGAAGAAATAACATTAAGTTCAATATGGATCATGAAGGTTGTACCTGAGGTCTGCCCAGCATCCCTCTTGTTTCTCAACTCTTTGAGATAGATTGGACAATTCCTCTTCCAATGTCCTATCTCACCGCACTTAAAGCATGGGTCATTCTCCATAACCTTTGGCTTCTTAAGCCTCGATTTTGATGGTCTCACTTTAGTCTTTCCCTTACCCTTTCCTTTGACGTATCCCTTACCTTTGGCAAAATTTGCCTTGGGTTTGGGGTGATGCCTTTTCTTGTTGCCACCCTCATTGATCGTGAGAACCAGTAAAACTTTTTAACCCATCCCCACCTCGGCTGTTTTGAGCATTGCATGAAGTTCCCCAATGCTCTTGTCCCATACATTCATGTTATTGTCACACCCCAACCTTAACGGTGGAAACGTTGAGATGTGTGGGTTAAGATTGTTCAAGCCACACAACGCTACTTCTAAGTGTAAATCTTATTAAACATCAAGTTCATAACATGACATTTCACTCATAAGACTAAAACAAACAAATCATAACACAAGTTAAATTTAAAACATCCAGATTCAAAAAAAATCTTTTATTTTCTCTAGTTCCAATCCTAGATGATTTCATATCTTTAAGATCAACAATTAAGCTTGAGCATTTCTTGAAACATATTACAAAATACGGTCAACGTATAATGTTGGTGAGTTCCCATAGATTGTACATACATATATATAAATCTTTTAAGTGGCAATTCAAGTCATAGGTTAAAGGATAATGCAAAAATAAATTGATAGCATAATGATACAATCAAACCTTGATAAAGATATGGCCACAACGAAATATACGATTAGCTAAGTGTACTTGGTTCCCATGATGAACAAGAATACGTCATCAGGAGCCGGCAATAACCTCGGCTTTAGCACAAAATAGGCTTGTCAAGCCCATAGATCTATAACGTCGCTAGGCTAGCAATAGTTAATAATTGTTTTTACAAGAGTCTATCACATAATATTTGCACAAGTCCCAAATAACCATGACAAAATGTAAATGAATTGCACGTGCATTACAAGTATTTAAACGTTTTTTTTACAAGTGTGCTTATGATACGAGTAACATGTTTCACCCCAAAACGTGTGAATTAAAGTAAAACAGGGTATGAAAAACTCACTTGATATATGACGTACTTGGAGTAATAAGAATAAGGTAACTCCAACGATGTCTTCACAAATTGCCTAAAAGTGAGTGTTCCAAGATTTAGAATTTAGCCGGTAAGGTCAAAAGACGATTCGAAAAGACTAGGGTTTCAATTGTGATCGGGATTTTTGGTTTAGTAAAATAGTTTAAAATAATAATATATATTTTTATTTTTTAACTTGGTTAAATAAAATGGGATAAAAATGATTAATTAATAATAATTTAGGAATTATTATCAATAATAATTGAAATAAAGTATGTTATCTTTATTTAAATAACACCCTTAAATGTTTAGGTTATATTGATTTAGTGTGCAAAATGTAAATATAAATATATATAAAAGAAGTAGTTAATTTACTAATAATGATTTATGAGATACCTGTTTAAATAATTTGAATATATTTCCTATTTGATTTGCAAAAAATTTTATATAATCTAAACTTGTAGAGATAATTATATTAATTTTGTAACTTTATATAATCTAAACTTATGAGATACCAGTTTAAAAAATGAAGGATTTATTAAATTATAATTTCTAAAAATTTTAGAAATTACTAAATAAATCCTGGTTTAGTATAAGTTATTAAAATGATTTTTATATCATTTTAATAACATTTTAGAATTTCCTGGGATTAAAAATAAATAAAAATCGAGTTTTAAAAATATATTGCAGGTGCCCGGGTTCGAACCCGGGACCTCCTGTTTGTCCGTCTTTCGCTTTAACCAGCAGGCTAGGGCGCTTGCGCCTGCCAAGAACTGGGTTTTAAATTTTAAATGCAATCTCAATGATAGAACCCCAAGATACCTAAAACGATTTGGATCAAATTGAAGCATCATTCGATTCTGTTAACAAGAGAAAACATAGGGCTTTTGTTTCCCATGTGAAACCGAGTGTAAAGTCCTACAAACCGTGGAGCTAACTTACCCTTCTTTCCAAACTGAACAACTCCCTTCCATGGTGAGACTTTAAGAAGAACCATATCATCAACTTGTAATTCTAACGGCTTGCGTCTTTTATCCGCGTAACTCTTTTGTCGACTCCTAGCCACCTCAAGGTTATTACGGATTTTAGAAACTTTGTCGTTCGTTTCTTAGATAAGTTCAGGACCTGTAATGAAATTTTCACCAATGTCCATCCAACAAATCGGAGAACGGCATTTACGACCGTAAAGAGCTTCGAATGTTGCCATTTTGATGATTTGATAACTGTTATTATAGGAAAATTCCGCTAACGTTAAATGCGTATCCCAGTCACCCCCAAAGTCAAGAACACAAAGACGTAGAAAATCCCCAAGAGTTTGAATGGTTCGCTCGGTTTCACCGTCCGTTTGAGGATGGTAAGCCGTGCTTAAATCCAGTTGAGTACCCAATAGTTCTTGCATGGACGACCAAAAGTGGGAAGTGAAACGAGCATCTCGATCGGATATGATGTGTAACGGCACACCGTGACGACTCACAATCTCATCAATGTAAATGCGAGCCAACTTTGAAGTTTTGTAAGTGTCCCGTATTGGTATGAAGTGTGTTGTTTTGGTCAAATGGTCGACGATCACCCATATACTATCATGACCATGAGGAGTACGAGGTAACTTGGTTATGAAGTCCATGGATATGTGTTCTCATTTCCACATAGGGATCTCGGGCTGCTCAAGTAATCCACTAGGTCATTGGTGCTCCGCCTTGACCTTTGCACACGTAAGACATTTGGCTACGTATGAAGCAATGACCTTCTTCATTACTGGCAACCAATATTGCCCACGCAGATCCATATACATCATATCAGACCCAGGGTGGATAGAATAACGTGTTTGATGAGCATCGTTCATGGTGAAATTACGAAGATTGTCATGATTCGGAATCCAGATCTGGTTCAAGAAATGCAACATACCATTCGGTTTTGTTTCAAGTTATGCCCGAACATATACGCCAACTCATCATCCTCTTTTCCTTCAGTTAAAGCAGCTTATTGAGCTTCCCAGATCCAAAACTCAAGGTCACTATCAATCCTTATATTTTGAAGCATAATAGTAGCCTCTTGACATCCACGTGAATCTCAGTGTCAAATTCCCCCAACGTGTCAAACCATTGTCGTCGATCTTGAATTTCTTGGAGTGAGACGGTCTTATTATGGGCTTTGCGACTTAGCACATCGGCTACGACATTCGCCTTTCCTGGATGGTAATGAATGTCACAGTCGTAGTCACTAATCAACTTGACCCAACGACGTTGTCTCATATTAAGATCCTTTTTGGCTGAAAACGTGTTGAAGGCTCTTGTGATTAGTGTAGACTATGCATTATGTCCCATAAAGGTAATGCCTCCAAATTTTTAAGGCAAAAACATCGACACCAAGTTCAAGATCATGGGTGGTGTAATTAACCTCATGAACCTTCAATTGTCTCGGTGCATAAGCTATGACCTTTCCTCACTGCATGAGTACACAACCAAGGCCTTGACTAGATGCATCACAATATACAGTAAAATAGTCATTCCCGTCAGGAAGGGTTAAAATAGGGGCATTACATAACTTGTGTTTTAGAGTCTCGAAAGCCTCCTCTTGATCAGGTCCCCACTCGAAAAGTTATTCTTTTGAGTTAAAGCTGTAAGCGGTTTCGCAATCTTCGAGAAATTGGCAATAAATCTCCAGTAGTAACCCGCTAGTCCAAGAAAAGAACGAACTTCAGTTGGAGTTTTGGGAACACAACAATTTTTCACGGCTTCTATCTTAGCACGATCAACGTCAATTCCTTGGCTATTCACCACATGACCTAAAAATTGTACTTCCTCAAGCCAAAATTCGCACTTAGAAAACTTTGCGTACAGCTGTTCTTTCTTCAAAAGCTCAAGAACTTGTCGCAAGTGCAGCTCGTGATTGGGTTTCATCTTGGAGTAGATAAGAATATCGTCGATGAACACAATCACGAATTTGTCTAGGTACGGTTTACATACCTGGTTCATGAGATCCATAAAGACAGCAGGAGCATTAGTCAAACCAAAAGGCATAATCATGAGCTCATAATGCCCATAATATCGAGTACGAAAGGCGGTTTTTGGAATATCATTGTCATGGACTCGTAGTTGGTGATAACCAGAACATAGATCAATTTTTGAAAATTGAGTGGCTCCTTGAAGTTGGTCAAAAAGATCATCAATTCGAGAGAGAGGGTATCGGTTTTTGATGGTGAGTTTGTTGAAGTTCTCGATAGTCGATGCACATGCGGAATGAACCATCTTCTTCTTCACGAATAGCACAGGTGCACCCCATGGTGAAGAGCTAGGACGAATAAAGCCCTTATCAGACATTTCTTGCAGTTGACTGGCTAGTTCTTGCATTTTCGATGGTGCAAGAAGATAAGGTGACCTAGCCACAGGGTTTGCACCAGGAATCAAATCAATCTTAAACTCAACCTCACGATTGGGAGGCAGTCCACTAAGATCCTCGGGAAATACATCTGGGAAGTCTCATACAATAGGAATATCCTTAAGCTCCTTCCCTTTGACTTTCCTGTTGACTACATAAGCCAAAAAGCCTATGTAATTCTTACTTAGGCACTTTCGAGCCTTTGTACACGACATTAGCTTGAGTCCTTTAGATGATCTCTTACCGAAAACTTTTAAGGTATCACCCGATGGTAGTGGAATTCGAATACATTTTTCGAAGCAGATAATTTTGGCGTAGTGCTTGGCTAACCAATCCATGCCAATTATGACTTCGAAACTCCCGACTTGCATGGGAATAAGATCAATGGAGAACTCATGCTCTTTAAGACTCAAGATGCAATCACGAACGATGACGTCAATAATGATGGATTTTCCATCAGCGACTTCGACCGTAGAGGACTTTTCTAGCTTAGTGCACGACTTAGCAAGTACGGGTTCAATTTCTAAGGACACAAAACTCTTATCTGATCCCAAATCAAACAATACAAAAGCATAGCAATTATTTACAAGATACATGCCTGTTAAGATATAGGACTATTGTCGGTACATGGAAAGCAGAGTAAAATTTTATTCAATAAGATTTCAAGTAACAGAAGAGAATGAAGTACCGTTCACCACGTCGTTATTTGTCTGTGCTTGGTTTGCGTTAATATTAAAGGCACGTCCTCGAGCTGGTGGGACATTTCCCGTGAGACGGGGGCATTATGGGCGGAAATGGCCGGTTTCCCCATAGTTGTAACAAGCTAGGTTGGCAACTAGTGCAGCATTGTTTGGTACACGGTGACATGTAGCAACCAAATGCCCATATTTCCCGCAAAGTGAGAAAATATGACATGGGTTGTTCCCCGCATGATGATATTTGTAGATATTACACATTGAGTGTGGACCAGTGTAAGCTCTAGCAATAGGTGCTTGGTTAGTAATGGCAGCTTGTTTTCGTGGTGCATTGGGTGTTGTCACAGCAAAGTTTCGAGCAGGTGTAAACTTATGTTTCTTGCCCTTAAGCGAGGATTCAGCCTTCACCTCTTTAGTCGCCTCTGGAAGCACCTTCCCAGTCTGTTTAGCACCCTTTACTGTCAAGGTACCAGCTTTGATGTGATTTTCAGTTAGCTGAGCGGTGATGTTGATTGCTTCTTCCAAAGTCGTGGGCCTACATCCCACCACAACATCTTGAATTTGGGGTGGTACCCCTTTGATAAACTTTTCAATACTACGAGGTATGGTGTCCACCATGTGCGGTAAAAGCATGCTTAGTTCATGATGTCTGGTGGAGTATGCCAAATGGTTGCCACTATCCTGTTTAAGATTCCAAAATTCCTCCTCAAGTTTTTTCAGTTCACTCCTCGGGCAGAACTTTTGGACCATAATGTTCTTAAACTCCTCCCACGGTAGTGCCAATGCAATTTCTGCACCCCGGTTCCTCTTCTCACTGTTCCACCAGGTAAGTGCCCTTTGTTGAAGGACACTTATGGCATAATGAACTTTGAGTGCTTCTGGACACTCACTATTGATCACGGTGTTCTCCATGCTCTCTAACCACTCGAGAAGTCCAGTGGCTCCTTCCTTCCCACTAAAACTAGTTGGATTACAAGAGTTAAAATGTTTGAAGGTGCAGGTTTGGTTATTCCCTCCTTGATTGCTACGGTTTTCCCCTTGACCATTGTTACCATTACCACCATTATTCCCATTTGCATTGTTACTAGCATTGGCCATTAAGGTGTTACTTAGTTCGGCGACCATGGTAGGAAGAACGGCAGCCATTTGTCGGGTGATCATAGCGGCAAGTTTTCGGTCGGAGCTACCACGCTTTCCATGATGATGAGACATTCTAAATACAAAGGTAGATTAGATGTTAGAACTTTTGAGATAAAATTAGTTCAAATAGACATAAATCTTCAGAATTTACAAACGCACACAGGATGGTTCTGTTTGGTAACACACAACCATTAAGAACATTGACACGTCAAGGTGACTTAACTCTAATTTGCCTTGGGGAATATGTGTATTTTGACCATAATTTATCACTCATCCCGGAAATCCCTAGGTAAGCATAACTAATCCCGCAGTTGATTGGGATTTATGCGAAATGCTTACCTTAGCCCGAAGGCTTTTTGCCAGGAAATCCAAAATACAGGTGTTTATGAGTCACACATTTTCCCTATAGAATAATAGAATTAAAACCTTGATGAGATTTTCAAAGATATAGACATATTGTCTAAAAGATTGATCCATTCGATTTAATACATATGATTCCATATGTAGTCGAGAATAAGTTTAAGAGAGAGAGACAAGGGCACGTTGAAACTAGTGACAGGTGAAGAGGGTTAAGAAGATGGAGATGTACGAGGTTAAAGGTTCCAAGTTAACCACCTAAGGCACAATTTCACAAAGTAAAGTCAAGTAGCACATAAGGGATCTATCATGTAACATGTAGCATCATGTAGTATGCATATAAGTAAACTTACAAGATCATAAGGAATTTTCATGTAAAAGGTCCCTATATTAACCATAGTCTAGGTCACCATTGCTAATAACCTAAATCCTTATAGTTATGGGCTCTGATAACAATCTGTCACACCCCAACTTTAACGGCGGAAACATTGAGATGTGAGGGTTAAGATTGTTAAAGCCACACAACGCTATTTCCAAGTGTAAATATTATTAAACATCAAGTTCATAACATGACATTTCACTCATAAGACTCAAACAAACAAATCATAACACAAGTTAAATTTAAAACATCCAGATTCAAAATAAATCTTTTATTTTCTCTAGGTCCAATCCTAGATGATTTCATATCTTCAAGATCAACAATTAAGCTTGAGCATTTCCTGAAACATGTTAGAAAATACGGTCAACATATAATGTTGGTGAGTTCCCATAGATTGTTCATACATATATATAAATCTTTTAAGTGGCAATTCAAGTCATAGGTTAAAGGATAATGCAAAAATAAATGGATAGCATAATGATACAATCAAACCTTGACAAAGATATGGCCACAACGAAATATACGATTAGCTATGTGTACTTGGTTCCCATGATGAACAAGAATACATCATCAGGAGCCGGCAATAACCTCGGCTTTAGCACAAAATAGGCTTGTCAAGCCCATAGATCTATAACGTCTCTAGGCTAGAAATAGTTAATAATTGTTTTTACAAGAGTCTATCACATAATATTTGCACAAGTCCCAAATAACCATGACAAAATGTAAATGAATTGCACATGCATTACAAGTATTTAAACGTTTTTTTTTACAAGTGTGCTTATGATACGAGTAACATGTTTCACCCCAAAACGTATGAATTAAAGTAAAACGGGGTATGAGAAACTCACCTGATATATGACGTACTTGGAGTAATAAGAATAAGGTAACTCCAACAACGATGTCTTCACAAATTACCTAAAAGTGAGTGTTCCAAGATTTAGAATTTAGCCGGTAATGTCAAAAGACGATTCGCGAAGACTAGGGTTTCAGTTGTGATCGGGATTTTTGGTTTAGCAAAATAGTTTAAAATAATAATATATATATTTTTATTATTTAACTTGGTTAAATAAAATGGGACAAAACTGATTAATTAATAATAATTTAGGTATTATTATCAATAATAATTGAAATAAAGTATGTTGTCTTTATTTAAATAACACCCTTAAATGTTTAGGTTATATTGATTTAGTGTGCAAAATGTAAATATAAATATATAAATGAAGTAGTTAATTTACTAATAACGGTTTATGAGATACCAGTTTAAATAATTTGAATATATTTCCAATTTGATTTGCAAATATTTTTATATAATCTAAACTTGTAGAGATAAATATATTAATTTTGTAACTTTAGAAATCTAAAGAAAAAATGAAGGATTTATCATATTATAACTTCTAAAAATTTTAAAACTTACTAAATAAATCCTGGTTTAGTATAAGTTATTAAAAATGATTTTTATATCATTTTAGTAACATTTTAGAATTTTCTGGGATTAAAAATAATTAAAAATCGAGTTTTAAAAATATATTGCAGGTGCCCGGGTTCGAACCCGGGACCTCCTGTTCGTCCCTCTTTCGCTTTAACCAGCAGGCTAGGGCGCCTGCGCCTTCCAAGAACTAGGTTTTAAATTTTAAATGCAATATCAACGATAGAACCCCAAGAACCCTAGAACGATTTGGATCAAATTGAAGCATCATTCGATTTTGTTAACAAGAGAAAACATAGGGCTTTTGTTCCCCATGTGAAACCGAGTGTAAAGCCCTTTTGAATTACCTGTATAGACAAGTACGGGTTTGAACAATGTCGCGACTGGGTCTAGATCCAACTACGATGCGCGTGTGTGTTTTGGTGAAATTGAGAGTGCAGAGAGTGTAACAGGGTTGAATGGAACCTTTCCCCTCGGTTTAATCACTTCGATTTGAATGGTTTCAACCTAACCGACTTCAAACTTGAATACGGTTTTTACGAGTCGATTTAGATGTGTAATTTGCCGTTTCAAGTGAAATTAATCACACCATTGGTTTCAAAATGATTAAACGAGCATGTATGTTCGATTAATTTCATTAATGGTATGTTTTAAGTATAGAAACGGATTGGAGTTTGATGAGATTCGGTTTCATGTTCAAGATTAACACATCCGCATTTAAAATGAAATTAATACACACCTTCGTGTTGGAAACGGGTTCACGAAATGATTAGAAGCGATTTGAGGTTTTAAAGTTGGTTTTTAAGGGGGTTTTGGTGACTGCTGGAGCTGTGCCGGAGTTTGGCCGGCCGACCACCAGAAAGTCAGGGGATAAATGGGGTGGGGGGTTTGGGTTTTAAAAAGTTTTCACCTTTAGTCCCTGTGGTTTTAAAAACTTATTATTTTATGCCAAAACGTATTATTAGGTTTCAAAATTTGCATTTTTAACAAATAGATTTTATTTATCTATTTATTCATATATATATATATATATTTAAATATAGGAACATTTATTAATTTACAACTAGCACTTTATTAATTTATTTATTTAATAACTACTCAAATTATAAAATTTTTAAATATAGTTAAGATTACAAATTAATAGGTATATTGGGATTATTAGAATTTCAAATGAACTCTCATAGTTCCATTATTGATATAAATAATACTTACAAGAGATAATGGTAACAACAATTAATTAACGAATATTTGAAATGTCACAGTTATAATTCATGATAAACGTCTCAAACTTCTTGGTTAGACCATTAAGGATCAAATCCATGGCCAACTCTTTTGAGACTAGACAATTCAGCCTTTCAAGGTGATCAATGTGGCTTTTCATCTTATCACATAAGATGATACCTATTGGGTTTCTTCCATTCGACATGCATGAAACGCTCGAACCGTTTTGAAGCGCTCTACCCTCGCTTGTTGAAGGAATATTTCCTTCAGCTGGGTAATCATGTCGTATGCCCCGTGATGTTCAAAATCCTTTTGAAGCTCTGGAATCATGGTTCCCAATATGAGGCAAGAAACTTGCACAGAATCCTCAGTGTGCTTAACCCAATCATCATAGGCATTAACATCATCAGTGTTGGGTTCATCGAGAATAGGATCGTCCAACACATATGATTTATTTTCTTGCTTGAGAACAATTCTCAAGTTTCGAAACCAATCCATGTAATTATTGTGGTTGAGACGATCCTTTTCCAGGATAGTTCTCAGTAACAGGTTATGGACGGTCGGGGAGGTAGCGTTGTTATTAGTGGCCATTAGTACAATATAAACAAAGTTTAATTTTATTATTTACAAAATGAAATTTTAATTATTAATACCCTTTCATGTCTCATAGACAATTAATAATTAAAATCTAGAATCCAACGTTACATTTAAATAATGGTTAGGTGACCTTTATCCCATTATTTAAATTAACAAGGTAGTCAGCTTTTGACAATTACAACCCTTTGCAACTTCTAGTTTCATGGGATCGGTTAAACATCTATATGTTTAGTCCGCATGTTTAATTCCATCAACACCATTGTACGCCATGCTTCGGTGACCCTATTCACATGGTTTCCAACTTAAGTCGTCCTACTTACACACACGTGTGAGTTTACACATATAGGTGGTTAGGTGTCCTTTATCCCACAAATATGTTAAAGCCCACCTTAAACATACAAGTTCCCTAAATGTGGTTAGGTGACCTTTATCCCACAAAGAGTTTCCAAGTGATTCGAGTGTTGTACAAAAGGATGGTGTTAAACTTGTTTAAAAGGAATTTTGTTTCATTAATTCTAGTTATGAAAACATTTTGTACCTTACATTTGCATGCATTCAAATGCATGGTACAATAGTGAAACCAATTTCCAAGGTTCTTTTAATAAAACCTAATTTTATTGTGAAAACATTAACCTTTAATAAAACCATTTTATTACCCATGTTAATGTTTCCAAAAGAACCGTTTGAAGCTTGTTGTTGATTTGAAATTGTTTAACAGTGCATATCCAAATATCACATAAATAATAAAATTAAATCAACCATACAAGCAACACATACAATAACAATTTCATAACCATAGCCAACTAATTTAACATCACTTGTTGACCGAAACAAGTGAGTTAATTAGGTCCTTCCTAAGGGTAACACTTGTGTCGGTGAACTCCCACTTGATCCCGCATCCAAATGCTTCAAGTGTCCACTTTGTGTTGTGATTCACCCATTCGATTTGAGCTTCCAAATAGGCTTAAATATCTGCACCAAACTCCTTTGGGCCTTCAAAATATGTTTTCGGTTATTGGGCTTAAATCCCATTAAGCTATAAAGCCCTTTGGGCACAAAAATGGCCCAAACCGAAATACAAAATATATCCTACATATATTTTCTAGTAAAAGTGAAATACAACTAATCTATTTATTTTACATATCAAATAAAAATAAATAAATTACATAGCCAAAAGGAAGAATAAATACATTTAATTATTACAACCCTTTGAATAATCAAATACAAATCACAACACATCCAAACACAAGGTCTCGGCTAGGTTATGAACACCAAAATACATATCCAAATATGTAAACAAAAATCTGAGAGTTTCCCCTTGAACCACTGATTTTCGGTTAATATATAAACAAACCGAACATCATGATTCTTGTCCAAATAACTAATCATCCTAATGATTAAATTTTTCAAGATTACAATATGCATGTAAAGTAGAATCTTGAAAAATTAAGGGGAAACATAGACCAGATTTCTCGGTCTGTTGGTGAATTAACAACAACAAACCGAGATTTCAGTCCAGATGAAGCATGTATCCATATAACCGGCTCTGATACCATTGTTGGGGTTTTCACAAGTTTATCAAAGTCATTTTATCATTATAAAATGAAAAACGCAGCGAAATTAGGATGAAAAACTTATTACAGTTAATATATATAAACCATTTTATATATCTGTTATAACCCGTAATGGATCGTTATATGAAAAACATGCTTACAAAAAACCATAGGGTGTTTAGAATTCTACCTCTCGAATGGGTCAGAGGAAGATAATCTTTGAACGGTAGCTTCCAAAGTAGGAGTCCTCAAGCTTGTCTACCCCAAACTTCCAACAAACACCAAGTTGCTAGGATTTTCACTTGAGCGAACTCTGTTCTTGGTTTTCTTCGACCGATCGAGAGAAAAGCAATAGAAACACCAACGTGCACCTTTTATGTGTGTTGTAAGTTATCAGAGAAAGTGGTTGATTGCAATCATATATCGCATGTCTTGTGAAACTGAATTTCAGACGAGGAGAGAGAGAAAAGTGGGCGGGACCCTGCCCTTTAACCCATCCGCATTTCTCTAACATTCACCCGCATTAGTAAATGCGGATGAACAACCTCTAACCGTATTTGTAAATGCGGATGAAGAAATTTCATCCGCATTTCCCAAATGTACATCCGCATTTGTAAATGCGGACTATCAGTTTCATCAGCATTTCCTTAAATGCTCATCCGCATTAGTAAATGCGGATGAAGAAATTCCTTCAGCATTTCCACAAATGCACATCCGCATTAGGAAATGCGGATGAGGAACATTCATCTGCATTTTCTCAAAAGCACATCCGCATTTGTAAATACGGATGAGCAATCAAGAAATGCGGACAAAACACTTATATTGTTGTTCAACCATTTGAATAACAATATAAATACTCTCTCTCTAGAATAAATTATCCATATAATTTATTCACAACACTAGTGCAAATATTTAAAAACTCAATTTCTAAATACTTCAAGTGTCAATATTTATTTACATGATCATATCATAAAATAAATATTATAAGTGTTTGTCTAGCTTGTTATTGGGTATGACCTGACATGGATCATAACGTACTAGCAACATCGATTCAATATGTGTCTTGGGCAGACCGTTTCCAACATATACATAAAATCATAGTTTACATAAGCATCTTAGTTATCACTTTTTGAGCAAATATATCATTTTTCAAGTAAAGTGTGCTTTATATATATAGATTTTCTTACTTGAAAAATGTTATATTTATGGTTTAAATTTAATAATCAAAATATGTCAACAATGGTATACAAAAATATTCCAAGTCCGACACATTAAAAGTGAACGGAACTAGCGAGACATGTAGACGTAGGGTACCGGAAGTCATACCCCGCATGAACCAACCGATAAACGAGGCTCACAACACACAAATACTCATACATGTTACGAATCTGAAAAATGTTACAAACTATTTACAAATGTTTGTAACAAATAGACCATTTGTAACAAAGAGACCACTTAGATACAAAGAGACCACTTACGTAACAAACTATTTTTTTTTTCGTGTCTAACAAAGAGACCACTTACGTAACAAACTATTTACAAATGTTTGGACCACCTCATACCTTCATAGATACATCATCATGTAAATAGCAGGTGGCGATGACAAACCCATCATGCACAAATCTCTTTCTTTCTCTCTCGCTTTTTCTATTGTCATCTCTAAAAGCTACTGACTCGCGCGTGGAATGATGGTTAAATGGAAATTTTCCTTTTTATAATTTTGCGACGCCATAAACAGTTTTGTTGCTTGTGTGCAGATTGTTGGACTTTATCGCAAATCAAGTGATGGAAACATTCTCCTACAGATTAAGCCTCATTGGCAGAATTGCTGTTTATAGTTTAGAATAATGATTCAACAAATAGAGATCAATAAGTTTTCTTTGATTGTGGAGATATTAATAAAGTAAGTCGTAAAGTGTAAAAAAGTTGGTGATCACAAACCCCTGTAAAGAAAGAAAGAAAGAAAGAAAGAAAGAAAGAAAGAAAGGGTTTAGTAACAAGTCATTAGCATTTAAGCAATAAAAATAATAATAAAGCGTCCAGTCCTGAGTCCTGAGTCCTGAGTCCTGAGTCCTGACCGACACCACCAACAGCGAACAGTCCGGATTTGACGCCTTAACTGCCGTTGGGACCCACGCAATGGCACGACCGTAAATGCCCAAAATCAACCAGGACAGAAATGGAAATTCAGTTTGGGTAACGTTTTTCGCCTCATTATATATATACCAACGAGTCCTGACACCGTGGAACTCCAACTCTCTCTTTACATTGTTTGTTCAGTCGTAGCACCTCGTGTACTTCGCCGGAGACTCCCTCAGAGGCGGTGGTCGTTTTTCTCCGACGATGGTGTTCAATTTGAGTGTCTCCCGCAGCCGCATTGCCCGAATATCTCTTGCAGCCTTGTGGTTTTTCGCCGCAGTGGTGTTTCACTCACCCGAGGTCTCCGCTTCGCCGCATAAGCACTCTATCAACTCGCACTGGCTTCCGCCACCGCCACCTGGTACGGCAGCCCTGAAGGCGATGGCAGCAACGGTAATTTATGGCTCTCTAACCCACCCCAATCATTTTACTAAATTAGAGCATTATAATTCGCACCTCTTTTTTCATTTTTATCACCGTAATTACATTAGTTTTATGTAATGTCTTTACTTTCTCATCTTAATTTTATGCAGTCACTGTTGAATTGTTGACTGACTGATGAAGCTGAGTGTTTTAATTGTTTGTTAGGCGGCGCGTGTGGGTACGGGTCGCTGGTGGACGTGAAGCCGTTCAGGGCGCGTGTGGGGGCGGTGAGTCCGATTCTGTTCAAAGGGGGCGAGGGGTGTGGGGCCTGCTACAAAGTCAAGTGTCTGGACAAATCCATATGTTCCCGCCGGGCGGTCACCGTCATTATCACCGACGAGTGTCCCGGCGGCTACTGCTCCGCCGGAAACACTCATTTCGACCTCAGCGGTGCTGCCTTTGGTCGTATGGCCGTTGCCGGAGACCACAACCAGCTTCGTGACCGTGGTGTTCTCAACATCGTTTACCGCCGGTATATTATTAGTTTATTATTTATTCTGCGGCTTTAGTTACTTAACGGTCTTCTAATTCTAATTTTCTTTTCTTTTTGTGTTCACTTCTTTATTATGTCTATACATAATAGCCTCTCATCTTTCAATAAATGTCTGAGAAAGTGTACCCGCTATTTGTGAATGACAGAAACAGCCCTTATTTAATGTTATTGACTTTTCTTACCAGGGAAGAGTTCAGAGTTTTTCTAAGGAAATTTAATAGATGTTTCTTTCTTTTAATTTTGGAATTACTGAATTATTTATAACTGGGACATTATGTCATTTAAATTGCAGGACTCCATGTAAATACCCGGGTAAAAATGTTTCGTTTCATGTAAACGAAGGATCAACGAATTATTGGCTTTCACTTCTGGTTGAGTTTGAGGGTGGAGACGGTGACGTTGGATCTATGCATATCAGAGAGGTAAAATTTATATAATGGTTTCTTTCGCATAGTCTAAGTGACAAGTACAAAAAAATATTTTGTTCTTAATACTACACAAGAACTAAGGGTTACTAGTAGTACACGAATTTAAAATTCAAATCGTAAATAATATAATTTCAATTCAGTTTTCAGTTTTTGAGTTCAATTAGATACCTTTCTTTAATATTATAGTCCGAATTTGGTTTAAATTCACTTCAATAGATCTTAATTCTATAAGAACTATTTAGATTTGCTGAAAGCTCATTTATTTACACCCCTAGCAAGTAAGGAATAAATTAAAGGAGTTGGGGATAATGTGATCTGTGAAGATGGGCAAAATGGTCAAAAGAACAACTTTTTAAGCAGCTTAATAAACACACACTTTCATAAAAGAAGCATGTTTATATCCGAATATGTCGGATACACCCTTGAACCTTAACCAAAAATCTTTACTGCATATGGTACAAGTTGTTAAATGTATTATTAGGTTATTTTAGATCTCGTTATAAATATTATAATACGAAAAACTGAATACGTACTGCACATAATATAATAAGTAAATAAATAAATAGTATATATATACTTTTAATGCCCATAATATAATAAGGGATAAATAATATAGTTATGTATCCATTAAGTCAAAGAAAGAATTAATGAAGTTAAAGTCGTTAGTGGCGGTTCATTGTGAGCAAGTGCTTTCCCAAGTTGTGCTTGATTTATAAACTACAAATTAAAATATTATTCCACTTATTTCCAACCAGCATTTCCCTCCTTAGAAAAATATCTTTAAAACATATAAGTTAATAACAATATCATTTTGGGATCAAACAAAAAATGGGGATCAAGTCATCACATGTAGGCATAGATTTGTCACATATTCATGTTTCCATAAATAAAGAGTGTGTATGTGATCAACAGGCGAAATCCACGGAATGGCTAGAGATGAGTCATGTTTGGGGGGCAAATTGGGTGATCGTGAGAGGACCGCTAAGAGGACCATTCTCGGTCAAACTCACCACACTCTTTACCGGAAGAACTTTGTCAGCAAGAGATGTAATTCCAAGCAATTGGGCGGTCAAAGCGACGTATACCTCCCGTCTTAACTTTTCTCCTTAACTGATAACAACTAAATCGCTAATCGGAATGTTTAAATATTTTTAAATGAAAAAAAAAAAACAGTTTCTTACCTTTTTTAATGTGGCACTTAAAAAATAAGAAGAATGTAAATCCCATATTGCCCTTTTCATCCCAGGGTTATAAAGGTAATTTTAGCCTAAAGCCTTAATCACACCACACCAATGTATCCGTTATCAGTTGGTGTTTTTTGCTCTGGAGATAGAAATGGGAAAAAGTAACCGTTGGGAGGTGGGTACCTTATGGTTTGTGCAAGTCAAGTGGTTATGTTGTAATTTAATGCTCTCTTGAGGGTACTTTTGCAGCCCCTCTCCAAAGGGAGAGTGAGCGTGCCTATCTTTTTTTTGTTTTTTTCTTTTTTCTTTTCTATTTGATATGTAAAACTTGTCTAATATGTATGATTGTATGGTATTATTGTTGCGTGTTGGTTTAAATCCAAACTTTCCCTTCTATTTTATGTTCTACTTTTGATGTATTTGATTTGGAAAATCATGATGTCCATTATGAGTGAAGAATCAAAAGCATTATATCACTTAACTAGGTTATAAATCCGTGTATTGCACGGGTTGAAAATAAAAAAATTATATAATTTAAAAATGTAAACAAATATTTAAACATTATTTGTTTTTAATTCAAATGATAATACAATGAAATTGATTGTATTCAATCTCTATTACCACAAAAAAAAAAAAAAAAAAAAAAAACACCGTTAAATAGCTAAAATGGTGATCAATGTTGCACACATCAAAATTAAATACATGAATGTACGATTCATTTGGTTGAGCTTCTTCTTTAAACAATTAACTTTTCTTTAGAGTTTGGAAATTTATATATATTCGACGTAGTGGCTTGTTATAGAAGATGTGGAATTGTAGTTTGGGGAAACAACCAAACATATAAAAGGTTGTTCATGCCTATAAAAAATTACAAAAATAGAAAAGTTTATTGACAAAATAAGACAAATATAAATTTATAAGCCAAAAAATATTTGATTATTGCATATAATATAGATTTAATTTGAAATCATGCTAGCAAAAAAAAACCAATGTTGATTTTCTTTTTATTGTGATAATCAAAACTTAATTATAGATATTTAATAAGTGACTCATAAATATCAAAACATAAAGTAAACAATGAAATTAATACCTTATGAAAACAAAATAGTAACAGACAACAAATAAAAGAAACAAAAAATGATCGTTGAATATATAATAGGTACGGTTATAGAAGATGAAAATAGCTTACTTGATGTTTGAACAAAGTCGAAGAAGAGTAGATAATAATGCAAAAATTAGAATTTGTGAGATGATTAATATAGAATTTAAGGGGTTATATAAAAATTTGAAAAGATTGATGTAAGGAATTTAATATCCCTAGAATTTTGATGGTGATTGAGTTAGTTAAGAAACTAAAATCTTAAAGATAAATAAGATAACATGATTTACGAAAAACTTGTTAAATGAGATTTAGGCGGGAAAAATTTTGTGAGATGAACCTCGTGATGACATATGACACCACATGTAATCATTTATTATTATAGATTCATCAAGATCTCTATATGTATCGATGACAATAGTTTTCTTCATCTTGAGAGCATATATACAAGAAAACATACTCTAAAGGTACATGCCCGGATTAACCAACAATAAACTAGATGTAGGTAGAACCAGCGTTACCAACTTTCCTGAAAATATAGAATTTGATGTTTATCACTAGCCCTAACCATCGAATGATTCTTCCCACACATCTTTACATACACCCAATCACTAACCACGAGTTTGAAAATAACCGATAGTCAATAAATAACCCATGATTACGTGACTAAAGCCTTGACTTTTGAAAAAAAGATCAAAACTAAAGATCAAAACCATAACATAATAAGTCTCTTAACACCTTCCACACATACTTTTAAGCTCACTTTAAGAAACTTTTCTTTTTTGAATATGACTTTTGCTTTAAAACCTACATTGTCTAGCAACTAACCTTTTCCACACTAACATGCTAGTAGCCTAATGTTAATAAGATGTTTAGTAAGATATTCATCCTCATGAGGTTGGGGGTTTAAGTTTCATAGACTATGGTGAACAAATGGTGTAAAAATATTATTAAAAAGAAATAACCTTTTCCGCACATGACACTTGGCAATTATTGCTACAATAATCCGCATATTTGGTTTGACTTGTCATTTATCAATGTTTGTTGTTTTAGTCACAAATTATGTTAGAAAGAACCTGAAGTAAACTTTGAGATCTCTTATTGTCACACCCCAAACCATGGGCACGACCTGTTGTATTACAATGGACAACAATATACAATGGAAAACTTAACTTTCAAGACCACAAACTAGACTGAATTATAATTTCATTGCACATACATGATCCATACTTTCTTTTCGACAGACAATCAAAACGTAAATTACATATATTTCCCTACACAGTTTTAATCCAGTCATTATCTTCTATGTGAAGATATTATTCAACCAAATCCGCTAAGTTTCCTTTACCTAGCTAATGACTCCTGGCACCTCCTACTCCTGCATTACAAGCTAAAACAAATCAACAATAACGTTCTTGGTGAGTCATAACAAACAACACTAAAACAGTTAAACATTGAAGTGTACAAGTAAACTATTTATCAAATGAAATCTCACTAATAAAGTCACATATAGGGATGTATCTAACAACATATATCCCACTCCAGGTTTCACAATGATAGTGAGTAGATTATAGGAGCTCCTGCCAACCGACTACTGATGCCTCACCCCTAGGGACCCTTGACAACACTTGAACCAATCCCGAAGGATCATAACAATGGTGATAAATGACTCTGTTTAGAGCACATCCTCACCCCATACCTAAGAGTGAGGCCCAATCTACCTAGATAGATCCAACTAAGTGTACATATGCCTGAGGTGATCAGTGATTCAGTCCAAAGCCTATCCTCACACCTTAATGATTTGCTTATGACTAACAGTGACCAACGTCAGATACACCTAACCTATTATATGTCAACCCATTAGGGACAACTTATCTTACAATAAACATTAACACTTTTTTAACCACAACTTTTAACTAGCTCGGATACAACCCCAAAAACATTATGATAATAGGATAGTTAAACTCATACCGATAAGCTTTCTGAGAATGTCTACACACTAGTCGGTAAGTACCGCGATCGTAATACAACCCTAAAAACATTAGCATACATGTCAAGTCCTCATTACCACGAACATGGAACCCCTCCGGTGTTCCTACCCTAAGCAATTTACCGGACCTACCTTAGTCACGCCGGTGACCTCAAGCTAGAGTTCCTATGACTTTTGGTTGATATTTCTAATCGAACAATCAGAATGACATACATCGAGGAGCTAGGATCCACACACGTCCCCTAACAAGTGATGAAGTAGAGGACTTAATCACGCCACAACATAAAACCCATTCATGTATACCTCTCCTGGCCATTCTATTATTCTAACATGTCATTCCATTATCCATTATACATATAGAATTGGACTTGTCCTGTGAAAAATTGTAGGACTGGTGATGGTTCAACAACAATTTCATAGTTGGATATTATCAACTAAGCACACTTACTAGATCAAATAAGGAACCAAGTAATGAAACAAAGAATAAAAAGTAAGAACACTAAAGAACAAAAAGATTGGTTTTCAAGGTTCATGTAATTACTCTCAATTGTTTACCAGTATTCAAAGGTTAGTCCTAAGACTGATACATGAGATACTTTATACTACAACCTACAGCCGATCATACTTTGAAGGCCAGCTTGACACTAATCTAAACAACAAGATCAATGTAAGTCAAAAGGCAGATTTCCTTTTGACATGTGACTATGACAAGCCATAGCTCACATCCTATTGTATTACAATAAGGATAAAAGTACTAAATGCATGACCGGTTAAGGGATGGTCAATTCAATCAGTCTCATAATGAGAAGAGTGTTAGAACACTTAACAGATCAAATAGGGAACCGGGTTTATATGAATGATACTAAAAACACAAGTAAATAATGAAACAGAACTAAGAACAAGAACAAGATAAGTATGGTTTTCAAGAATGTTCTATATTGCTCTCAAGTTCTTTTACAAGTGTTACAAAGCATAAAAAGAAATACAAGAACCTGAGATACTTTATACTACATCCTACAACCGGCCATACTTTGAAGGCTAGCTGGAAACACTAATCTAGACAACAAGATCAAAGTAAAGTCAAAAGGCAGATTGCCTTTTAACTAGTGACTATGACATGCGATAGCTCACATCCTAATATATTACAAAAAAGATAAAAGGTACAAAGTAGAAAGTTACAAACTTTAAACTAATCTACAGTTACAAAAGCATGGACCTTTTTCACCAACTCATGCAAGTTGGTGAGTTTTCAGAGTTGTAGCGGAAAGTTGGTCAGCTTTATGCAAAAATAGATCAGAGAAAGCATGACCTCTCTGTCTTTGGAAGAAATCAGTCTTCACTTTATTGGCTTGGAAGACTTTGTCTTTGAAGCTTCGGAAGACTTCATCTTTGGCCTTGGAAGATTTGGTCTTTGGCTTTGGAAGATTTTACACTTAGAGTAATTTTCAATGAGAAGTGCAAAACTTCCGAAGTAACTTCTACTCTACACAATGTGCATGCAAGCTTGAAGCTCCTTGGTTGCCTTGATATCTTTGGTTGCATCAGCCTTTCAGGTATAACCTTACACTAAAGTAGGAAGTTACAGAAAAGAAACCATAATATATAGTTGACAAAAGTAAAAAGGTAATCACCAACTTATATATGTTGGTTAGTCTTTAGGCTGACAGCGGAAAGGTCTTCTGCGTATATCAGAGACATAAGTCTTCTTAGTATTTGGAAGAGTTCAGTCTTCAAGCTTCAGAATATCTTGTCTTTAAGCTTCGTAAGACGTCACTCTGACTTCGGAAGATTTGACACTTAGTTATTTTTCTTCGTACATAGTCAAATCATTCGAAGTACTTCCTTCCTCGTACCTCACTGCATATTGAGAGATCTTTAGATTGCATCAGCTTTTAAGATAATCATCTTGATCTTACAAAATCCCCCTAGGCTGATGCTACCAAAACTTAAAGCTTACTACGAATTTGGTTCTTCTACTTGGTTACAACCATCAGAATTAGAGTCATTCCTCTCTTCATTTACTGGTCAGGATTCTTCAGGCTTTCATAGGATCTTTTCATGTCCATGAGATCATGTTTAGGCATGTCAAAGATGTTTTGCAAGAATAATATTTGTTGACCGCCTTGATCTCTTATGACATATCATCTATCTAGCTTTGGAGAATACACCAAAGACATGATGGGTCTCTCAGAAGCTAAAGGCTCTACATATAAGGGAGTTGGTTAAGCAGCCTCTTTTGGTTGACCTTTAGGTTGTTTTGACTCATCCTGAGGTGTAGAGATGGATGGCTTAGAATTCTTCTTCTTCTTTGACTTTGAGTCTCTTCTAATGGCCACCATTTTCCTCTTTCTATATTTTAACTTAAAAGGTTGGTCTTGATCACCTATTCTTTCTTTATCCTTCTTAGTTTGGTCTTTCCCCTTCACATGTTTTAAAGAAGGTTCAAGACCTTTTGTGGGTCAGAAAATGAAGTTGGCTGTGGATCAACAATAGGTCTTTGTTTTGTTGTCTGTTTGGGTTCAACCTTAACCTCAGCTTCAACTGCAGCTTGACTAGGAAGAGAATGCAAGTCTTAAAGCTCACCCCTCTTGATCTTCTGCTTGATCACCCTGATGTGCTCATCCATTGTGGATAGAGACATGGGACCAAGCCTCCTACTAGAGAACCCATACAGCTTCAAGAAGCTTATCATCTTTTGTCTGTCATTTGGCTTCTTCTTAATAGCTTTGATGGTGGCCCTTGATCTTTCAGCTTCCTCCATCATCTTTCTCTTATTAGCTTTTCTTCCTTTAAGAGCTTCGTGTTCTAGCTGCTTAAGGTACTCAAACATGAGGAACCTCAGCACTAGCCTTTGAATCAAGATATGTGCATGTATTTATCGATTTTTTCATCTTTTGTTTTATGCTCCCCTCATCTTCATTAGAAGAATCATAAGGGGATGAGAGTACATAACCAAAGTCATCCCACTCACCACCAGATGTTTGTTCTTGGTCTCTGGATTTCCCCTGCTCTATGATAGCTTCATAAGAGTGCCAAGAAGTTGGGTTGTCATGGTTGAGGTCTGAATGATGTAATCACTTGCAGAAGTAAGAGCCTCTTCCATATGGACCTCTTGAACATGTTCAGAGTGGTCCACCTCAATAATGGGTGGATGATGTGGGCTAGACATGGAGTGTCACGAGCACTCATCCCTCTTTGAGTAGGAGAGGAGTAGAGAGATTCATAGTACTCATTAAATCCCATGTCTTCATAATCATAGAATTCAAGGTTGGGAATTAGTTGGATGATGTCTAAAGGCTAAGGATGGTAGCTTTCCCCTATAGGTTGATCATCTGAGTGTTGAGACTCAAGATGATGGCTTAAGGCGGGGGTTGTGAGCTTATCAGGCTGAGCATGAGGAACCTCAGCACTGATACTTGAAGGAATGGGAGTGGTCTGCTCCTTAGGAGAAGTAGGAGCTCTTGTTTCCACTTGTCTTGTATGGGTGAGTATATGGGGCCTTGCTCAATTTGAATAGATTGAGCAAGGGTTTGTTTGGATTTTCTAGTGTAGGTGATGGTGATTTGAGTCTGTGTAGGCAGTGGTGAAGAAGGTATGGATTCAATATTGTTTGGGATTGCCAAGTCTTCACCTTGAGTAGATTGTTCTAACATTTGGAGGACGGGCTGTTTCTACCTCGGAAAAACCAATAGTGGTTTTCCTCATTATTTTAAAGATGTTGGGCTTCATCTGTCCCAGCTTTAGAATATTACATGTTCCCCTCAACTGTGAGTCCAGTTCGTAGTTAACAATGTGCTGGACATATCTAGGGAACATGTAATTTTCAAGGGGTTTTATGTTTGCAAGTAAGTTTGTATAAACAAATTAAGATTACCTGAACTTGATCCCCTAGATAGTTCTCTGAACTATGTAGAATAGGTCTTTTGTAACTTGGTCCCATCCTCCATGCTTTTGGATAATGAGTGGATCACTACATAGAGGAGGTATTTCTATTGTGAAGATACCTTTCCATTCCTGAAGGTTCTAACTGTATAGTCACCTTTATAGCCCATCTAATGGAATGATCCATTGACTACCTCCTTGGTGAAGGACAGCTAACCATCTTTAACATCCAGCTGCAGATATTGGATTATTGAGGTTGGAGTGATGAAAACTGTCCTCTCCTGCATTGTAACCTACATTGTGTTCTCATTGTCCATAATGACTTCCTGGCAAGTCCTCCAGAACTCCAAACATTGATCTTCATAGAGTGGAGGGTTAATGGTAAGGGCGGTATGATAGGAGGAGTGTGAAAGAAAGTTGCAGATGTCTGAAAAACCAGGGTCTTTTTCAGCAGATAACATAACAACTTGGTTGTGTTGCCTGTGTAGATGCATGATGAAGGCTGCTTGGTGGTTTTGGGGTTTAGTGTTGGCCATTTATGAAGCTTTTGAGAGAGATTTGAAGAAGAACGAGGGTTTGTGGACAAATTTAGGGCTTGAAAGATTCAGATGAAGAAGAATAAGAGAGAGTGAGACCTGTTGGAAAGGCAATTTATATGCATGGATTTGAGACAAAGTTATTGCAAAAGATAAACTTTGAAATCCGGATGTAGGTCCCACCTCTGAAAAAGTTCCAAAAAACGTAGTTATCTTGAAAATGTAAAATTTTCGAAGGTAATCTGTCTTCAGAAGTTTAAAGAAAACTTCCAAAGCTAAATTGACTTCAGAGATATTCCCTAGTTTGAGAAGAATTGCTTAGGAAGAAAATATACTTAGAGTAATTTGCTTCCGAGACAGATTCGATTTTGGAAGATATTAAATTTCAGAAGTTATTCTCAAGGAGAAATAAAGCTTCCGAGACTTAATTGATTTCAGAAGAAAACTATCCTACAAAACATATAAGTACTTAGAAGCAAACTTAAGCTTCGGAAGATATATTATAATTTCTTCCGAAGCTAAATTTCTTAGTAAGTAGTTATTTGTTTTGAATACATAAGTTTTTTTAAGAAGTCAAATCAATTTCTTCCAAAAGAAATCTGTCCATACTTCTTAAAATTCTAAGGAATATTTACTTAGAAAAATCTCTTCCAAGACTTACATATGAGTGATAAATTAGACAACAGTAAAGACACATACCTTTTTGAAAAACAATTTTGAAATTAATTTAAGAAAATCTATTCAAAGTTAATTATCCTATTAGTTGATACAAGATATTTAAATTTCTCTTCATCAAATGCTTTTGTGAATAAATCAGCATATTGTTTATTTGTGTTAACTTTGACTAGTTTAGTTAATTCTTTTTTAAAATTATCTCTGATCAAATGATTCCTGATATTAATGTGCTTTGTCTTCGAGTGCTGTACTGGATTCTTTGTGATTGAGATAACATTATTGTTGTCTATATGAATAGGAGTCTTCTTGAAGTTGAATTCATAATCTAGCATCTGATTTTGAATCCAAAGCACTTGAGCATAGTAGCTTGTTACAGCAATCTATTCAGCTTCAGAAGTTGATGTAAATACACAAGATTGCTTCTTACATTGCCATGAGACTATCCTTCCACCAAGGAAATGACATCCCCTAGATGTACACTTGATGGTCATGTTACAACCACCATATTCACTATCTGTATATGCATACAGATTGAAGTCAAAATTCTTTAGATACCAAAGTCCCAGTTTAGGAGCACCTTTGGGGTTGGCTTGATATCTTGCACATATGCATGTAGCAAACATAATATCAGGCCTGCTGGCTGTTAGGTACATAAGAGACCCAATCATAGCCCTATATTGATGTCCATCCACACAATCCCTCTCAAGATAAGGTCCTAGGGAGTGGTTTCTACCTATAGGAGTCTTAGCAAACTTGCAATCAGACAGATAAAATCTTGTTAGTATGTCCTGCACATACTTTGACTGGCTTATGAAGATGCCATTGTCAACTTGCTTCACTTGAATTCCTAGAAAGAAAATGAGTTCCTCCATGGCACTCATTTCAAACCTACTCTTCATCAGCTTCTTAAACTCTTTACAGGGCCTTTAATTAGTTGACCTAAAGATAATGTTATCAACATAAACTTAAACCAACTCAAGTCATTACCTGTTCTTTTGATGAAGAGTATGCTATCAAAAGTGCCTCTTTTGTAATCACGTTGAACAAGGTACTTCAATAGTATCTCATACCACTTCCTTGGTGCTTGATGCAACCCATAGAGAGCTTTATTAAGCTTGTAGACATAATCAGGATGATCTGGATTTGTAAAGCCAGGTGGTTGACAGATATACACTTCTTCATCTATCACCCCATATAGAAAAGCACACTTGACATCAAGTTGGTAGACCTTGAATTCCTTTGATGCAGCAAAAGCAAAGAATATTCTTACAACTTCAAGTCTTGCTACAGGAGCAAAGATATCTGTGCAGTCAATCCCTTCCTCTTGAGTGTACCCTTGGACTACCAGTCTTGCCTTGTTCTTAATGAAAAGTCCTCTATCATCTTTCTTGTTCCTGAATACCGATTTGGTTCCTATTGGCATCTTCCAAAGAGGAAGAGGACATAGGTTCCAACCACCCTTTCTTTTGAATTGAAGCAGCTCCTCCTGCATTGCTTCAATACAACTTCTATCTCTTAAAGCTTTATCTATTTTCTTTGGCTCAATCTAGGATAAGAAGCAAGAGTGCAGACAAACATTTTGATCATGGGTTTGTCCTCTTGTTCTTACCCCAGTTTCAACATCACCAATGATGTTTGTGGTAGGATATGACTTGTGGATTCTTAGCTTATGGATTTTTAGCTGAGGAACCATACCAAGTTGATTTGATAGATCCAAATTTGAGAAATTTAGAACTTGTGATTGAGTATCACCTACCACATCAGCACACCCATCAAGTGTGACTTGATCTAAAGAGTGTATAACATCATTGATGTTGTCTTCAGTGGAGTGATTGTTAGCATCAAGATATTCTTGATCACTTTCACTATCTCCATCTTCTCTTGCATTGAAGATCCCTTCATTTGAGTTTTATGCCTTATTATAGTGTTTGTTACCACTGGTGCTGAAGGGATTTGAACATTTGGTCTTCTCAGCTCAAATCTTGGATCAGGATCTTCTACAGATATATTACTTGTTGTTCATGAAACATCTTCACAGGATTTGTTAAAGCAGTTGGTAACTAAATCAAGATGAAATAGCTAATAAGGACCAAAACCTTTCACACTTAGAGTGTGTTCATTGAAGGTCACATTGGCTGACTCTTTAACTACTCTAGTTATGAGATTGTATACTCTATAAGCTTTAGCTTGAGAAGAGTATCCAATGAAATGTCCATCATCTGCATTCTCAGCAAACTTGGCTATGTGATCTTTGGTATTCAAGATGGTAAATGGACTTCCAAATGACCTAAGGAAACCAATGAAAGGTCTCCTTTTGTGCCATAGTTCTTAAGGTGTCTTACCATGAGTTTTAACTACTAAAACTCTGTTCTTCACATAGCAGGTAGTGTTGACTGCCTCTACCCAAAAGGTGATAGGCAGTTTAGAGTCAGGGAGCATGGTTCTTATAGATAGGCTCAATAAGTGTTCTATTTCTCCTTTCAGTAACACCTTTTTTTAGGAGTTCTAGGAGAACTATATTGTCATGAAATACCCTTTTCATTACAAATAAATCAAGAATTTGGTTCTTGAGTTCAGTTCCTTGACCACATCTTATGATCTTAACCTTGTGATCACATTGATTCTCAATTTTCAAAATGAAGGATTTCTAGATTTTAGGGGTCTCATCCTTACTTTTAAGAAAGAAGACCCAAGTATATCTTATGAAATTATCTATAATCACAAGACAATATGAAGTTCTTCCTAAACCCATTACACTTGTGGGGCCAAAGAGATCCATGTGTAATAAGTGAAGGGGAGTAGTGATGGAGTCCATTTCCTTTGGCTTGTGAGACACTTTGTTTTGCTTTCTTTTCAGGAATGCAACAAAATGCTCATCACTTGTAAACTTTTTCTCTGGCTTTTTAGTTACCAAATCGTTCTTAACTAGTTTATTCATGTTCTTAAAGTTTACATGGCACATTCTTTTATGCCAAAGGAAAGACTCATTACTATTTGCTTTGGACAGAAAGCAATTAACTTCTCGAGAGGGGGAGGTTTCATGAAATCCATCTTGTACATGTTCCCTTTCTTAGGGGCTCTGTCCAAAATATGCTCTTGAGGAATGATCACCCTAGGTTTGAGAACAACACACTCATGCTCAGTAAAGAGCATGTTATGTCTCTGGTCATAAAAATGAGATACACTCAAAAGGTTGTACTCAAATTCCTTGACAAAGTTTACCTTTTCAATCCTGAGCTTACTGTTTGTGACCCTACCCTTTCCAGTAATGTAACCTCCTGATTCACCTCCAAATGCAACTGGCCCTCCATCATGTTTTTCAAAGTTTTGAAGCAAAGAGCCATTGTACGTCATGTGCCTGAAACAACCACTATAAATTATCCATACATTGATTTTGGTCTTCAGCTATTCCTGCATATGAAGAGATGATTAGTTATATTTGGAAACCTAAGCCTTGCTGATCTTGGGCTTATCAAGATGAACTGAAGATAGTTCAACAATTATTGATTCTATATGCAAGCTTAGGGGATGCTTGGCTGTTGTTGATGAAGAAACTTCAGTCACATGGTCTTCCTTCATCTTCCATACCATCTTTGGAAGATTAGACTTAGCTTACAAAAATTTGAAAGTTTTTATGACTTCAGAAGTTTTGGAGACCAAACCTTTGCGTGCTTTTGCATCCACTGCAGTAGACTTCAGTGCTTCTGAAGCATGCCCTTTTTCTGAGACCAAACTTGCTTTCAAAGATAGTTTTCCACCTATCTTCTTCTGGGTCATCTTGATGCTTCCAAAGGAACATGATTTTCCTTTTGAAGCTATTTTCTTTTTCTTCTTAGAAGTCTTCTTCTTGTTCATGTGGATGGTACTCTTTGGATTGTAAATGCAATCCTTAGCATAATGAGTTGTACCACCATACATGATACATTCCATAGGCTTTCTTCTAGGAGTCTTGTCCTGAGTAGAAGGTTTGTCTTGAGCCTTTTCCAGCTCTTTTTCATCTTCTTGGATGATGCAGCATGCTTCTAAAGGTGAAGTTTGCCTTTGGAGTTGGATGGTCCAGCTTATGCAGTAGTGGTGCACATTGGTTCAACCTTCTTCTCCTTACTAGGATGGCTTGGACTTGAACTAGGACTCCTAGTACTAGAGTTCTTGGTTAAGTCTTCAGTCTTCCTCACCTCAAACCCAGCAGAGATGAAAACCTGTTTTTGTCTAGGGTTAAAGGTGGGCTTGACCTCCTGCACTTTCTTTGATCTTATTTTTGCAGCCTTGAACAAGTCCTTTCTTTTAGACTTGGCCATCCCTGGTCTCTTATTATGTTCAGGGATATAGTGACCCTGGGATATAGTGACCCTTCTTAGAGTGAACCTCTCCACTCATTTCTAGTTCACCCTTCATTATATCCTCTTCCTTAGTTTCATCTTCATCTTCTTCTAGGATAGGATCAATAAGAGGCAGCTCATCTTCATAAGTTCCACACCTCGGTTCTCTGACTGATAGTAGAGTGTGTGGAATAGCTATTTCATTTGATCCAAGTCCCTACCTATTCTGGTAACAAACTTTTGCATGCAAGGATGAAGATATAATTTTCTTGCAGATTTTCTCTTCAAGAACACATTTTTCTGCCTTGACTTTGCTGATCACAAGCTCAGCCTGGCATTCCGTCAGCTTGGAAACAAGATCTTAAATCTGAGTGTTGTAGTTTGTATGCTCATGTTTTAGAGTAGAAATGGTTTTCTCTAAATCTTCTATTTTAAGCTTATAATCATTTTCTGCTCTTTTAAAATCAACTTTCAAAATGTTTAAGGACTCAAGATCAGATCTTACTTCCAAGTTGTAGGACTTGTACATATTAACTTTAGCAATGCATTTAGGAGAGCAAAGATGTTCCATTATGTTTAATTCATCATGATTTGTCATCAGAGCTTGGTTTAAGGAGACATCTTCCACCTGAAAGCTCTAATCAAAACCTCCTTCTTTAATAGTAATTGCAGCTTGCTACTTTGGTTGGTTGGGCTTCTCTGTTCTTGGAGCTGCCTCAGTGTAGTTTGGCCTGGACTGTGTATGGCTACTATTTGTTATTGGTTCCTTACACTCCCGAGCTAAGTGGACCATTTGGTTATAGTTGTAACACTTTACTTTGCTCTTGTCTAGCTCAAACTTTCACTGGACATATTGCTTGGAAACTTCCTCCCTATCCTCTTGTAGAACTTTTTGGCTCTGTGAGTGAAAAGTGCCATCTGCTGTACTATTTCCATGTACTCTAGATCTTCTAATGGATGCAGGTTAGGTCTTTAAAGGTGAAAAGAAAGTTGCCAGAGCTTTCATCTGAAGACACAAAGGCCTGAGAAGAGCTTGGCTTTTGGAATGGACTTCCTTGAGTATAGCTCTCCTTAGGTGTCTCCTGGAAGGTGATGAAATGACCCTTTGTTGAGTTGTTAGGGTAGCACATGAGATGATGCAGTGGTTCTCTATTGTCCCTTTCAACCACATGAAGGGCTGAACTCTTTTGGGTGCTGGATGAGCTGGTAGAAGGATTTTACATGTTCATCTTCATTTGGTAACTGCTCAGGATACCATACCTCTCAGTGAGGCTGAGAGTAGAGAGGTTCTCAATTCTCTTGATGGCCACACATTAGTGTTTCCATTCTCTAGGAAGAGAGAACATGAACTTTCTCACTATATCCCTATTCCCAAGTTTGACTCCAACATCCATTAGACTGTCTACAATCTCAACATACCTGAAGTATTGTTGAGTCATGGTTTTACCTTTTTTGTAGGTGAAATTTTCAAACTGCTACTTTATTATGTCTTTCTTGTTCTCCTTAGCTTCCTCAGATCCTTCATACAACAGCTTCAGTGCATCCAAGAGTTCTTTTGTACTCTTGCACTTCTTGAAGCCTCTGTAGATGGAGTTTGGAAGAGCAGTTTGAAGAGCAGTCGTGGCTTTCTGATCAATGTCTATTTTCTTACTGTCTTCTTCAGAATAATCAACCACTTCCTAGGGTATCATCCTACCTCCAGCAGTTTCTGAAGTAGTGTTTGGGATGTGAGGTCCAAAGACTATAGATCTCCACATCTTGTTGTCTTGAGACCTGATAAAGCCTTCCATTCTCATGCACTAAGTGTCAAAATCATCAGGAGTGATTATTGGAGACGTAGTCATTATGCTTGTTTCCATATCAGTTTTAGAAAGAGTTGCCATTTGATCAAGTAAGTGAATGTGAAACTGAAGAGTGATTCAAGATGGTGAGATCTTGCAATCAAGAGCCTGAGATGCTTGTATACTAATTGAAGGACCGGTTATGGTTCAACAAATAACAACTTTATACTAAGAACACTTACTAGATCAAATAGGGAACCAGGAAGTGAAACAAAGAATAACAAGTAAGAACACTCAAGAACAGAAAGATTGGTTTTCAAGGTTAATGTATATTGCTCTCAAGTGTTTTCCAGTATTACAAAGCTTAGTCCTAAGACTGAAACATGAGATACCTTTTTACTACAACCTACAACCGGCCATACTTTAAAGGCCAGCTGGACACTAATCTAGACAACAAGATCAATATAAAGTCAAAAGGAAGATAGTCTTTTGACATGTGGCTATGATAGGCCATAGCTCACATCCTATTGTATTACAATAGGGATAAAAGTACTAAAGTAGGAAGTTACAGAAAAGAAACCATAATCCATTTAGAAAATCTCATATGATTTTCCTAACATAACTACAATATTCATGCTAAAGACTTTATCACTGGTTTGGTTGTTTCCAAAACCTCAATTTAGTCTAAAATCCATGATAATGCACATGCGAGGGTCTAGGGTGTTGCCATGGTAGATCTAGAGCAGACAGACGTCTTCAAACGATCACATATCCACCAATGAGCAATCTTACACAGATTTGGTGTTTCACATGTCACATTTTCATTTAATCATAATATCAACTCATATTTGAAAGAGAACAAAGCTTACTAATGAAACTAAGAGTTTCTTGATGAAATCCCAAGCAAACCACCACTAAGGAGAGCAAATACGATCACTGACCATTTAACCGAGCCTCCAAATCAACACATATCTTAGAGAGAGAGAGAGAGAGAGAGAGAGAGCAGGTTGGTAAGAGAGAGAGAGAGTGTGAGCATTAAGTTTGATGTGGTAAACATAGTGAAATCTGGATATTCGGCTTTTTAAATCAAACTTACTAATTTGAGGCCTTAATGGTCCGTTGCAGACATACCATTGGAACATTCGCTTCATCTAAATGGAATATCCACATATTTCAATGAAATATTTCTTGTGGACCGTTATGTCTTACCCTTGGCGATCAGCTACACCCTTACCAGACCGTTACCTGATTTGTTGGCGGTCCACCATGGAACATTCCCTGAAACCCTAATTCCCTTCAAATTTTACTTTTAATTAATTAGTTACAATACAACCTTTTTATACGTCAATACTCTTAGTATTAATAACCTATATTACTAAGTGATGTGCTCTAAATTATACATAGAAAACCTATCAAAAGCTCTTCAATTATTCCCTAATATCTTTCTTAAAATGATGAAAATAAACTTAAAAATGTTAAGTTGTGTTTTCAAGTGTTCAAAAGGGAAAGATGGACAAAAGAATCATACTTAGCAAGAATTCGAAGAAAACCGAGTTTTGAAGTCCAAGCATGGGGTCGTACCTCATTAAGCACACCGCCATGACTTGCCTGAAACACACCCCTATGCTTAAATTGCCACACCCTTGTGATTGGACATCTGACAGGATAAAAAGTACTGTTCCTCAAAATTGATCACGGGGTTGTCCCCCATGAGTCATAGGGTCATGCCTTATACCAATCACGGGATCGTGCCCCATGAGTCACGAGGTCGTGCCCAACACCTTCTGCACTAACGAACCGACCAACTTTTCTAAGCATTGTACTAACACGAGGCCATGTTTTTTAGGCATGGGGCCATGCTTTAACACTCCAAAAACCTTATAAATAGGGGCCTAAGTCCATCATTTGGGCAAGCTTTTGGTGGAAGGGTTATCCTACTGAATTCTCTCAGGAATGAAGTCTTTAAGACCCTTTGGAGGCTAGGAGGTGCATACAATACTTGGAAGAAGTTAGGGATTGTCTAAACATCATCCATTGTGGATGACTCGTATGTTTGTTCGATTTCACCAATGATTTCATATTTATATTCTATGTTAATTGTTGTTAAGTTCAAGCTCATTATGAGCTAAACTCTCATTATCACCCTAATTGGATGAAACTTATGTAATTTGGGGTGAACTAATGGTGTGAATTATGTTATGTTATGTTATGGTAATCTTGGGGATGGGTAGCATCTACATTTGAACGGGAAGTTATAAATTTATGGTTTGTAATTGTGAATGTCATACAAGGTTGAAAAACGTATGAACTAGCCTTTATTTGCGAAACTGGTCTTAATAACAAATCTATGGCTAATGAACTAGATATGGTTATTAGAAACCATATAACTTTAGCTTTATGATCATTTGCGGGTTCCTTTTTATTAGTTTGAGAAATCCACAGTAATTGTTATGGTTATCTAAAATTAATGGTATGTTAAAAAGAAACTTGATCAACTCTCTTTCTAACATTAAGTTATGTTTTCAAAAATCGTATGTTGAAAGATTACACGAGATCTACCTACATTACTATTGGGTTGGATTGATCAACATTTTAAGTTACTCAATGTTGGTATCCTTGTCACTACGGAGCTGGTAGACGAGAAATCTGCGTTGGTTCACGTTTATAACATTAACATAACTACTTAGACTTATATCTTTAATCACACCATGATATTCAACACAGTCACATAAGTGTAATCTAATTAGGATGATAGCCTTAATTCCTTGTTTTGTATTCAAAAGTTTCAATCTTTCTTTTACTTTTATTTTAATTATTGTTTTTAAACTCTAAAAATTCGGTTACATTAATGTAACTTATCATTTTCTCAAAACAAAACCAAATTTGATAGTCAGTAATAAAGATTGTTAAGTAGGTTCAGTGTGTCCACAGATTGATAATCGGTTCTTACCATCACTATATTACCACACGATATATACACTTGATTTTTGTGTGTGTAGTTTAGTATTAGTAATAACCAACTAAAACTGAATCTGTGTGAAAACCTCTATCAAAATATATATACCTTTCACATGTATTAAGTTTTTGGCGCCGTTGCGGGAGACGCACGGCAGTTTTGAAAGAAAATTTGAATTTTTTACTATCTTATTTATATCTTATTAATATTTTTTGTTCAACTTATTTTATTTTTTTAGTTAGATTAGCTAGTTTTTCTTAGTTAGTTACTTTAGTTACATTTGCATGATTCAATTTAAGCCTTATTTAGTATATGCTTTCTTAGTTAGTTAATAGTCGTCTAGTCCTTAACTTGTTTCACCTCTTTCGGAACCCAAATGAAATTTCCATCAAAGGTTACGCAAAAGACCAAGACAAACAACAACAATCACCGAAGAAGAAGTTTTGGAAGATACACCATCTGAAGAAGACATTGCTAACCAAGACGAGGAAACGAAGATGACACACTATGACACACCGTCAATTGATGGTTATGAGTCCACCGTTGTCCAACCAGCAATATTGACAAACATTTTTGAGATTAAGTCTAGTATTATCCAACTTGTAGACAACTATATTCAGTTCCACGGATTGCAAGATGAAGATCCTAACGCCTACATCTCACGATTCCTTTGTATCTATGCCACTTTCGAAATCAGGAACTGTTCAGACGATGCAATTAGACTAAGACTTTTTCCATTTTAACTTCGAGGCAGCCATTGACTTGCTTGATTTGCTTTCGCCTGGTTCCATCACCACACGGGCGGAAATGGGTGAACAATACCTTTTGAAATACTTTCCACCCGATCACACTGCCAAATTGAGAAGCAACATCACAAGCTTTCGCCAAGACGATTATGAATCATTACACATAGCATGGGAGAGATACAAAGGTAGCCTTCAGAGATGCCCATATCATGGGCTTGATATGTGGTTGCAGTGTCAAACCTTTTACGATGCAATCAGCAGAGCACACAAGCAAGTTGTCGATCAAAGTGTGGGAGGAGATTTCGGAAGTGTAATGCTAACCAAAGCATACCAAGCTCTAGAAAAAGCACTTAAGAAGAGCTTTGTTTATATTCCCTTTAGAAACAAAGCCAGTTCTAAATGCATTCATCAAGTAGGCTTTAAAAGCCTAGTTGCAGCCCAATTAGAAGCCCTAACAAAATGATTCGAACAATTGCAAGCCGAACTGAAGAAAACTCCAACATGATGCAGCATATGCGGAAATTCATACAAAACCAATGAATGCCCACGAAGCTTGATGATGGTTGAAGATGTTAATTATGAAAGAGGCCCAAGCAATTCATATAACAAGTCAAATTGGAGAAGCAACTCAAATTACAGAGAATTTGGCAACAACCAATCATCATCTGGATTCAATAACAGAAACCACCATATCAAGGTCCAACCAGTAGTAATCAAGACCGTGGAGCATCATCAATGGAAGATTTATTGCAGCAATTGTTGATAACCACATAAGACACTAATGAATACATCTGGAAATCTGATCGAAGAAACGAGGCGAGGTTCCAAAGAAACAAAGCTGACATCAAAAGCAACAAAGCATCATTGCAAACCATTGAACACCAAGTTGGTTTGATAGCACAACAAATATCTGAGAGACCCTAAGGTGCTTTTCCTAGCAACACTGTGACAAACCCTAATGCACAAGTGAAAGCTATCACCATAAGGAGCGGCAAAACCACTCAAGGTGATGCACCTACATTACAACCAATCCTTGAAGAAATAGAAACTGAAACTCTAAGTAATGCAAGTGATAAGAAAAAGCAACCTTTTTTTTCTGAAGAACCAGACAAGAAATACATACCACCACCACCCTATGTTCCACCACCTCCTAGGGTTGTTCAAGCAACTCCACATCAATCTGCCATTGGTGGAGGCCTTAGCTAAAATGCCAAATTACGCTAAGTTCTGCAGTTCTTCAAAACAAACTACCTTAAAAAATAACTGATCCAGGGAGCTTTACCATACCTTTCCTAATAGGAAATCTGTTTGTTAGTAACACTTTAACTAACTTAGGTGCTAGCATTAACCTTATGCCTTATGCGGTTTTCCAAAAGTTAAACTTAGGTGAACCTAGACCAACCCATATGAGCATCCACTTAGCTAATCGTTCCATCAAATATCTGAGGGACATCATTCAAAACCTTTTAGTTAACATTGATAAATTTGTATTTCCTGTTGATTTTGTGATCCTTGACATGGATGAGGACAAGAATGTTCCTCTTATCCTAGGTCGACCTTTCTTAGAAACCGCTCAAGCTCTCATTGATGTTTGCACTGGCAGACTTACGCTTCAAGTGGATGAGAAGGAATTGACATTTGACATAGAACGATCCACGAAACATCCTCAACACCATGATGACTCAATATATTACATTGATGTTTGCAATTCAATCATAAGCAGTCATTTAAGGGAAGTCCTTGAAAATGAAGCTTGAAACACTCAAATAATAAAAGTTTGAACATCCGAACCCATCTATGAAAATCAAATCATTCTAGAACCAAAAGTTGATGAAACATCATCATATCAAAAAGCATTCGAGATCATTGAACAAGAAATGGAACCTAAAGCTAAACCATTTAACGAAGATCCTCTAGTTCTATAACTTAAGGAACTTCCATCTCATCTCGAATACACCTTTCTTGTAAACACATCTCAACTTTCTATCATCATCTCATCCATCTTATCAAATGATGAGAAGAACAAGTTGCTCAATATGCTTAAGGCACATAAATGAGTAATTTCTTGGAAAATCATGGACATTAAGGGAATCAATCCATCCTATTGCACTCACAAAATACTGATGAAGGAGAACTTCAAACCCATCATTCAGCCTCAAAGACGTTTAAATCCGAGCATGCAAGTGGTTATGAAGAAAGAAGTAATCAAACTGTTAGATGCCGGTTTGATTTACCCTATTTCTGATTCACCTTGGGTCAGTCCCATCTAAGTTGTTCCAAAGAAAGGAGAAATGATAGCTATAACCAACAAGAAGAATGAGCTCATTCCAACTCATACGTTCACAGGATGGAAAGTTTGCATCGACTATCACAAACTCAATGATGCCATAAGGAAAGATCACTTCCCTCTACCCTTCATTGATCAAATGCTTGAAAGATTATCTGGAAAAATGTTTTATTGTTTCCTTGATGGTTTCTCAGGTTATTTCCAAATTCCAATTGCTCCAGAAGATCAAGAGAAAACGACAATCATATGTCCATATGTCACATTTGCTTATCGGCGAATGCCTTTTGGATTACGTAATGCCCCTGCTACGTTTCAAAGATGCATGGTAGCAATCTTTCATGACATGATCGAACATGCTATGGAAGTTTTCATGGATGACTTTTCCATCTTTGTAAACTCATTTGAACAATGTCTCAAAAATCTAAAAAAGATATTGGTTAGGTGCGAAGATTCTAACCTTGTCATAAATTGGAAAAAGTGCTACTTCATGGTTATAGTGTTAGGACAAAAAATCTCTAGAATAGGAATTGAGGTTGATCAAGCAAAATTTGTTACTATTTGCAAACTTCCGCATCCCACAACCATGAAAGCAATCAGAAACTTCCTAGTTCATGTAGGATCCTATTGACGTTTCATCAAATATTTCTCAAACATTGCACAACCAATGACTCAACTCATCGAAAAGATGCGCAATTCGTATTTTCCATTAAACGCATTATTGCATTCAATTTGCTGAAGGAGAGATTGGTAACAGCTCCGATCATGGTTCCCCTGATTGGACACTACCATTAGAACTCATGTGTGACCCAATTTACTATGGAGCAAAACCCTAAACAATGCGCAAGAAAACTACGCAAACGAGAAAGAAGTTCTTGTGGTGGTTTTTGCGTTTGACAAATTCTGCTCGTATCTAGTCAATCGATATTGCAACCCTTCATTATTTGTTCAACAAACAAGATGCAAAGACGAGACTGATTCGTTAGATACTTCTACTCCAAGAATTTGACTTTGAAATTCGCGATAAGAAACAAGAGGAAAAGCTAGAAGCAGATCATCTCTCGCATCTTGAAAATTCAAATCATTCACAATCTGAGGAATCCAAAATAAACAACAATTTTCCTCACGAATTCCTTATGCACATCCAATCCTCAATCGATTAACACCCTTGGTTTGCCGATTTTGCGAATTACTTGGCAAGCGTAACCCTCCTCAAAAGAATGAATTATCAGCAAAAGAAGATATGCTTTGCTGATATTAAGCATTACTATTAGGAAGATCCGTATCTATTCAGAATCGGTGCAGACCAGCTTATTCGAAAATGTGTATACGGAAGTGAATCACAATAAATTCTAAGGCACTGTTGTGAAGGACACTCAGGAGGACACCATGGAGCAACCCTAACAGCCAAGAAATTCATTGACTCTAGATTCTACTGGCCCATAATCTTTAAAGATGCTCACAAAAAAGTACACACCTGTGTTCAAAAAGCAACCAATATCTCAACAAGGGATGAGATGCCTCAGAAACCCATTCAAGTATGCGAGGTATTTGAAATATGGGGTAACGATTTCATGGGGCCATTCCCGGTGTCTTTTGGCAATTGTTACATCTTGGTAGCATTTGATTATGTCTCAAAATAGGCTAAAGCTTAAGCCTTACCTACCAACGATGCAAGAAACATTATCAAATTTCTCAAGAAACTATTCTCTCATTTTGGTGCTCCCAAAGCTTTATTAGTGACCACGAAACGCATTTTAGTAACAACCAGCTCGAAAGAGCAATGCCTCGTTATGGCTTGCACAATCGTTTTGCAACTACTTATCATCCATAATCGAATGGGCAAGCTGAAGTCATGAACTGAGGCATCAAACGAATCCTTGAGAAAACCATAGGTCAAAACCTCAAGGATTGGTCTACCAAGTTAGATGATGCATGTGGGAGAACACTAAACGATTTCATGTGGGAGAACATGTCTTACTTTATTACTCTCGTTTATGTTTGTTTCCTAGAAAGCTGAAATCGCAATGCTCCGGACCTTACACGATTAAGGATGTTTTTCTGAACAGTGCCATCGAAATTGAAAACCACAATGGTTTAAGTTTCAAGGTAAATGGTCATTGTTTGAAACCGTATACTGATGGACCAACCAAGATCTTCTCAGAAGAATTGCACCTCAGCCCTAACAAAGACTAAGTGTGGGGAAGGGTCATGCCGAAGACCAGAAACTAAAACACGACACCTGTACATAGGCTTTTTTTTTTTAAATTTTACTTTTTGTAGGACCTCACAGGCCAATCACGAGGTCGTGCCCCATGAAATTCACCCTCGTGCCTCTAACCGAATTTTTCAACGATCTCTGCTAACGACTCTTCAACGTTGCAGGTCGATATTATGATGAAATCTAACAAACACGGGGCCATGCCTAGCCAAGCACACCCCTGTGATCACCTTTCCTGACCAGTATATAAATACCACACTTGTTCTAGGCTTTCATCACACTAAATCCTACTCAAAAACATCAAAAAGATGAAAGAATCAAGTCACGAAAGTTCAAGCTGGACCCCTGCGAAGAAAACGCGTTCTGAAACGCGAGAACCAACAATGCAAGAATATTTCTTTAAGTTACATGAACTAATCAAGCAATTGACTGAAATGAACCTAATGGTAACCCAACCCCTAGCTAAACTCATCCAGAAAGTTCAAAAGATGGGCGAATAAGTCGTTTCCGTCAATTGTCAGCTTGCGGAAGTAAGCAACCGCACTTCACAGTATCCCATCCCAAACCTTCCATACGAAATGTGTGGAGGCTTCTTCTAGAAGCGTTTCGTGATGTGTTTTGTGCGCTGGCGCATGTTAAAGAGTCTAATTTTGCAGTCTTAGACTCTCGAATTTAACTTATCGTATAACCATAGGTCACTAGGAAATGTAATTGTCATTTGGTTTGTTTTTAGTTAACTCTAGGACTATTTTCATACCTATTCTGGTGATTTGGAAGTGATAAAACTTAACCAGGAAAATTACGTAACACGCGACGTAGAAAAACAGAACAACAAAACTGAAACCCGGTAATAAAGGGGAGGCATGCCCTCGTGACTATGGACGCACGCCCCCATGACTGACAAAAACATGACACATTCTGACTCCTTTCAGCCTTTTTTCTTGTTCCTCTTCAATTATGACCTTTAAAATCGATGGCAAGTCAGTTATCTCCCGCATTCACTTCCATTTTGACCACCTTTTTCATTTTCCTTTCATATTTGCAAGTATTCTGAAGTGTTTTTTCCATTTTCTTCAAAGATTAGTCACCAAGAGGTTAGTGTTGTTAATTCCATGATGTAATTGTGGTTATTCATATGTAGTCAGGTGATTAGGTCTATAAATAACCAAAATCCTAGCCATGTGAATCCTTGTAATCAATGTTATATGGAATGATTAATGCTATAAACCTTCTTGTTCATGTTTATATTAGTTGCTAATTAGTATGTTAATTATAGTGCTTAGTTAGTTTGTTTTGTTTATGTTCTTCCTTAGGTTGTTAACATGACTGTCTTCATAAAACTGTAGTTGAATCATTGTTAATTATATTCAAGTTACAAGGGTTTAATTTGTTAAACAATTGATGTTAACACTTTATATTTTGAATACAATGAACTATTAACAAGTGATTAAAATGTTACATGTGTAATCTTTGATTTTTCAAGCAAGAAAACGTTAAACTCATAGTTAATCAAAGGTTTACAAACAAAACCACGCGGCTCGAGTCAAAATTTCACACCTCAAAATGTTGACTGCACCCCCATGTTCCACGAGGCACACCCCCATGTTTAACAGATTTTTCTTGAATACCAAAATTTTAACTGTTTTAAACATGAATCCAATAAATGTGGGGTAATATCTCATCAAGCTCGTGCCTGTTTACTGACATAATGAAACTATTCTAGAAACTCATATTGTATAGTTTAACTTATTTGTTTATAATTTCAGGAACATGAATCATCTTTATCTACAATTTGAGGGGACCCATAAAAGGTGGTGTTGTGACAGGTTACAAAGACTGTTACAGAGTGCTGAAAAAGCACATCTACAAGCCGATGAAGACACCTTGGCAACCGTTGGACAATTAAAAAGATACAATAATCTATTAAGTGTTTAGTGGAAACATCTATTTTCACAAAACAAACCTTTTATTTATGAACTGACTCTCGAAATTTTGGCATCTTTTAGATTCAGCATGAAAGACTCTAACCTATGGGATTATCAAGCAGTTTAATTTAGACTTGGTGGACGTTGGTGAAAAACATCCATTGCCTTGTTCGATGTCTATCTAGAAATCTATACGAAACAAGAGATGGAAGAGGAAACGATATCAAGAATGCCAGCATACCACTCCTTTCCAGATGAGGAAAGTAAAGACGCGGAAAGTTGTGCTATGTGAAAGGCATTCTGTTAGAGAATTGGAACGGGGGGGTTTAAATCGAGTAAAACCAAAAGCAATCAGATATGGGACCCGCAGCTATGTTACATACACCGTGTACTTAGTCATTCGATAACTGCATGTGGTCAAAGCGAGGGAGTTGTTAGTTTAAGAGACTTATTTATTTTGTATTATATGGTGAATCATCTGCCATGTAATGTTGGATATTTGTTATGTAATTTGTTTGCCAGGAATGCAACTTCAGGTGCTCCAACACCTACGTTTGGAGGAAGCTGCATTCTGAACTTGTACGAGAGCTATGGGATGTAACACGAAGGAAACTAAAGGAGTGATGCCATGATTTTTAGACTTAAGCATTTGCACAAGCATGCAAATGATCACAAACCTACCTCATGGACAGCCAAGGTATGGACAAAAAGGGACAAATCTGGGATTCGACGGATCCCGAGGAAATCATCATGGACCTCGATATGCTAGCACAACATAAAGAAGCCGGGTCTTCCAGTTCACACACTGGTGAATTCCCGAGTATGTTAGACCTTTATGAGGCAATCCAAACCACCAGCAATCATGCAAGCCGATCCTTTGAATACCATAACTAGCATTCAACCGAGTTGAAAATCTATATTCCCGATTCAATGATTTTAGCAATGATGTTTCGTATATCAAGAACCGGATGTATCACTAGTGGGGGGATATCCCTTTTTAAAGCCCTTGAAAACCGTATCACTTTCGGGGTCGGGGCACGACTGTTTCGTGCCACTCTATCCTTTTAATTTATGTCATTTTATTTTATTTTGTGTTTTTAGGATTTTAATGTTTCAGGTAATCCCGAGGATTCTTACAATTAAAGGCGACTATGGGTACCGAGCACAAGTGTCCAATTCATCATTTTTAGGGGAGTTATCTCGTTAACGTTATCTGTTTTAAATTGTTAATCACATTGAGGATAATGTGAATTTTAAGTGTGGGGATGGTTTTTACGAGAGATTTTACACACTTGACACTTTGCAAAAAAATGGTTCAAATTGAAATTTTATAAAAATCACTTCACTGTTAATTTTTGTGACAAAACACCAAAATTTAAAAAAAAAATTGATAAACCAAGTTATAAATATATGTTTTCGGGAAATAAATAAGTGAATAAGTGAAAGTCAAATAAATTTTAAAACTGTTTTTTGTGATTTCTTAAAAGCAATGATTTAGTAAAAATATTTAAACATGTAAAATGAAACACTTTTACCCAATTTCATCCGTATGTGAGTTTATTTTTTAGCCTTAAACAACTTTGGCATTTTTACTTTCATTCTGGATTTAATTGAGAGTACCTTATGATATATGTGATTAGAACCTGCTTTAGGTATACCTTTCAAGACCTTAATTAGTATTTCTTGCATAAAAATGATTTTGGCATTAGGAAACCTTAACCATTCAATCCTCGACCATTTTTCTTTTAATTTTCCTTACCCGAACATTAACCCTAGTTAGCCCTGTTGAGCTTAAATGTTTTTATTTCTCGATCACCTGAACCACTAAGTCATTTAGCCAAAAAGCCTTCAACAATACCCGTTTTTCGTTAAAGACATGTTTTTGGCTTGTTAAAAAAAGAAGAAAAATTTGGTCTTTTACTAGCAGACCGAAAAGAACTGGAATGCATTCTTTTGATTTTAATTTACTTTGTTTCCTTCACCACGTAAAACCAGGACTTCCCCCAGAAATCCGCAAACAAATTTTCAAACTCATGTTCGATGCGAAAAAGAAATGGCGAAAAACAGAACAAGTTTCGCCATTTTGTGGGATTTCAAAAAGCGCTATAAAGAGACAGGCAAAAAGGTAAGAAAGATGCCCGAACTGTGGGAACTAGTCCCACGATGGAAAATACAAAAAGAACCAAACCGAGTCCTAATACGAATATACAGAACTGATCCAGTTGGGTGCTATTAGGCTTCAAGCCGAACGATCCTTACGAAAGGAGAGTTTCGTATATCTTCGGGTGAAAGACGAAGTAAGGTTTTTGAAAGCAACGATCTTGACAATCTGACCTTAAATGAGTCCTCGAGTTAGAATTTTCCTTCTATCTTGAAGTATTGTATAGGAAACCTTTTACTACTTTCCTTGTAGTTTATGTTAGAAAAATAAGCCAAGATTGTCGTCTTTAGCATCTAGCCTCTTTTTACAAATAATCCATACCCGAGCCCGAGCCAAGTTACAACCCATCAAAGACCCAATAATTTATGCAAGTAAATATCTAAATAGGTGGAGATTTGATCCCTTAACAAGCATATGATTTCACTCTTATATAAAAAGGTTTGCCTGTATATTCCCAAAACACATTGCAGGACTGGTAAAGGGTGGTCAATGCAACAGTTTCACAGGATGGAGAGATATGAAACACTTAGCAGATCAAATAGGGAACCAGTTAGAGATGATACAAAGAACACAAGTAAAAGAACAAGAACAAGAACACTCAAATATGGTTTTCAAGAATAATGTATATTGCTCTCAAGTTCTTACAAGTGTTACAAAGCATACATTAAGATACAAGTACTTAAGACACTTTATACTACATCCTACAACCGGCCATACTTTAAAGGTCGGCTGGATACACTAATCTAGACAACAAGATCAATGTAGAGTCAAAAGGCAGATTGCCTTTTGACTAGTGACTATGACATACCATAGCTCACATCCTTATCTATTACAAAAAGGATAAAAGTAAATAGTTGGAATGTATCATAGGCAAAAGAACTTAATCTACAGTTGACAAAAGCATGGACTTTTCACCAACTCATATAAGTTGGTGAGTTTTCAGAAGTGGTTTAGCTTTTGTCAAAAGATGATTCAAAGAAAGCATGTTTTCTTTATCTTTGGAAGAAATCAGTCTTTGGCTTCAGAAGACTTTGTCCTTGAAGCTTTAGAAGACTTCATCTTTGGCTTTGGAAGATATGGTCTTTTGGCTTCGAAAGATTTGATACTTAGCGAAATTTAAGGAGTTGTATCAAATCTTCCGAAGTAACTTCCTTGTACTTCATTTCAGCGTGCTGAGAGCTCTTGTTGTTCTTTAGTTGCATCAGCCTCTAAGTGTATTCCTTACAAACACCTCCTAGGCTAATGCTACAAAAACTAAAGAGAACTTTGATTCTTGATCATCATCTATTGATAGTCCTCATCAGAATCAAGACCATTCCTTTGATCATCAGCTGGTCAGGATTCTTCAGACTCTCAAAGTATCTCCTCATGTCATAGAGATCATGCAGAGGGAGGTCAAGTATGTTTTACCAGAGGTATAAATCTTGACCTTCTTGATCTCTAGTAACAAACCATCTGTTTGGATTGGTGGCAAACATCCAAGACACAATCGGTCTATCAACAGCAAGAGGCTCTACTTAAATAGGAGTTGGATGAGCAGCATCTTCTTGATCTCCCTCAGGATGTTCTAACCCATCCTGAGGTGTAGAGGAAGATGCCTTAGACGTCTTCTTCTTTTTCTTATCCCTTCTGATGGCTATCCTTTTCCTCTTTCTATATTTCAACTGAGGAGACTGGCCTACAGTATCAAATTATTCTTGCTTGTCTTCCTCAGTTGGGTCCTTGTCTTTCACAGGTTCAGAAGGAGAAGGATTAGGACCCTATTATGGATCAGAAGATGAAGCTGGCGTTGATGCAGCACTAGGTCTAGGTTATGTTGTCTCTTGTGGTTCAACCTTGACCTCAGCTTCAGGAGCAGCCTGAGTTGGTAGAGAATGCAAGTCAATCAGCTCACCTTTCATGATCTTCTGGTTGATCACTCTAATGTGCACATCCATGGTAGATAGAGATATTGGTCCAAGTCTCCTTCCAGAGAATTCATACAGCTTCAAGAAGCTCACCATCTTCTGTCTATCAGCAGATTTCTTCAAGTTTGCTTTGTTGGTGGCTCTTGACTTTGTAGCCTCTTCCCTTGTCTTCCTTTTAGAAGCTTTTTATTCTTTTTGTACTTGTTGCACAAGCTGCTTGAGGTATTTAAATTCAATGTACTCGTATGGCAAGGGAAGGAGGTCTGTTTCCTGATAGAGACCTGTGGCAGTCAGGTAGATGATCATGTTTTGTCTATCTTGTTCCCTATCTACCTGAGTTTGTTGCTTAGTGGCCACAGTCTCTGTCTCAAGACTTTCCTGTACTGGGGAAAGGGTAGGAGCTTTGTATATTCTCTTTCTTCTTCTTTCTTCTTTGATCTTGAGAATCAGTTCTGCTATCTCAGCTTCTTTCCTCTCCTTAGACACTTCCTTGTTAGCCAGTTCATTTAATTCCTCCAAGGGGAGAGAGATGAGTTCACTAATATTGTAGTTCCTGGACCCCAAATAAGTCAATTTGGCTGCCCTTAACTCATCATCTTAAGTACCTGGCCTGGGGGCAGCCCTGATTATAGCTTCCATGAAGCCAGGGGTCCTGCTTGAACTCTCTCCCCTTGCCTTCCTCTTCCTCTCTCTCATCTCCTCCTCAATCTCCTTAGGAGTCATCTTCTTTTTACCTTTGTCACTCACAGTCTTGTGTGACTCAGGTTGGAGAGAGCATTGTCCTTCATTGCTTGGTTCTTCACTTAAGCTCTGTCCAGAGAGAGAGGCTATTAGACACCTTCACCAGCTGGTGCCTCACTGATGTTAGCGGGTGTTGAGGTTGCTGAAGCTGCTCCTGTCTCAAGGTTCACAGGCTCAACTGTTGGGCCTTCAGCCAAGGTTTCCCCTTTGAAACTAATCTTATGGTCCACCTCCGCATCAAGTTGACCAACAGTCTTGCATGTAGCCTTTGTCTATATAGTCTTGTTCTTAGCTTGAACACTTCAGTCAGCCTTTGTTGAATTGTATCAGCCAACCTTGTAGCTTCTCTGTTTTGACTTGGGTTGGCAAGTGGGTGGTTAACTAGATAGATGCTCTTATAGTATCTTAAGTTAAAGAAGTTGAAGATCTCTTATTGACCATGAGACTTAGAGATTACCAGGGCTTTTCTTTGATCATCATACCTCCATCCCATAATTGGATTATTAGCTGGGTGAGATAGAGTTGGCATTACCCTAGGTATACCATCTTCATATAAGCTTTGAATGAGTGAGTCCATCCACATCAATGTGGAACTAAGGAGGTTGTTGAGTATGGACAACTACAATTGTGGGTGGTGAGTCCACTATGTCCATACTCTGAGAGAAAGTCCCAGGTTCTATGATTGTAATTAAGACTTTCTTCCCTTTTTTGGTAGCATCACCCTCTTTCATAAGGGAGCTAGGAGTTAGATTCATCACATCCGCAGATTCTTGTAGGCCTGGTTGAGTCCTCTGGATGGGTCTCTCAGCTAACTTGCCTTTGAGATCGGTGATCTCAAGTTGCTAGTCATTGATCCTTCATTATAAGGTAGTCACCTAAGATTGTAGGTGACTAACCTTGGAAACTAAATAGGTGCAGAGTTTAGTCAGTTTGTGCACCTTTAGTTGCATACTCCCCTCATCTTAATCAGAAGAATCACTAGGGGATGAGAGAATAGGACCAAGGTCTTCTTCCTTTTCACTAGCTTCAGGTTCTTGGCTGTTGGTTTTCTCCTGCACACTGACAGCTTTAAAAGAAGTGTTAATAGGCTGGGTTGCCATGGTTGAGATCTGAATGATGTAATTACTTTCAAAAGTGAGAGCCTCTTCCATATAGACCTCCTAAACAGGTTCAGGGAGGTCCACCTCAGTTGTGGGTGGATGATGTGGGCTAGATATAGGTGAAGCAGCAGTACTCATCTCTCCTTGAGTAGGAGTGAAGGAGAGAGATTCATGGTACTCACTAAATCCTATATCTTCATCATCATATAACTTTAGGTTAGGAATTGGTTGGTTGAGGTCAAGCGGTTGGGGATGATAACTTTCCCCTGAAGGTTGATCACTAGAGTTTTGAGACTCTGAGTGAAGGCTTAAGGCTTCGGTTATGAGCTCATCAGGCTGAGCATGAGGAACCTCAGCACTGATCATAGAAAGAACAGGAGTGGTTTGCTCCTCAGGAGAAGTGGGAGCTCCAATGTCCATTTCTTCCTGCATGGTTGGTGATTTGGGGGCCTCCTCAACCTGAGTAGACTGAGCAGGGGTTTGTTTGTATTTTCTTTGGTAGGTGATGGTGATTTGTGGCAAGTGTGGGGGTTGCAGATGTAGAAGGTGTGGGTTCAACATTGGCTGGTGCTGCCAATTTGTCACCTTGAGCAATGAGCTCTAACATTTTTGGGGACAGGGCTGTTTCTACCCTTGAGAAGACAACAATTGCCTTTCTCATTGTCTTGAAGATGTCGAGCTTTATCTGTCCCAATTTTAGAACATTACATGTTCCCCTTAACTGTGAGCCCAGTTCACAGTTAAGAATGAACTGGACATATCTATGGAACATATAATATTCTAAGGAGTCCAAGTTTGCAAGTAAATTGTATATACAAGTTGAGAATACCTAAACTTGAACCCTTGAACCATTCCATTGACTATATAGTAAAGGTCTTTAAGAATTTGGTCCCATCCCCCATGCTTGTTTGAAAGGGAGTGGATAACCACATGGAGGAGGTACTTCCACTTGTATGAGACCTTTTCTTTCCTGAAGGTTCTTAAGGAGTAGTCCCATTCATAGCCCATCTACCGAAATAAGTCATTAACAACAGACTTAGGGAAGGACAAGTCACCCTCTTTATCATCTAGCCTTAGATGTGTGTTGATAGTGGCTAGGGTGATGAATATTGTCCTCCCCTGCAATATGGCAGACAGTCCATTCCCACTATCCAAGATGACCTCTTAGCAGGTCCTCCAGAAAACCAAAAGTTGATCTTCATATAATTGAGGGTCGATTATGAGGGTGGTGAGGTAGTTGGTGAGAGAAAAGAAGCGGCAAACATCTGAGAAACCATGATCTTTCTCAAACGACAACAGAGCAACTTGATTATGTTGGCTGTGTAAGTGCATGGCAAAATCCGATTGGTTTCGGGGATCAGCGTTGGCCATTTTGAGTAGCTTTGAGATGAAGGAAGGTAAGAACAAGGTCGGTTTGTGGGTGAATTTAGGGATTGAATTTTGCATATGAAGGAGAATAGTGAAAGGGGGAACCATTGTACAAATATATATATGATATGGATTTGAGACAAAGTTAATGCAAACGGATAAACTTTAAAATCCAAATGTCGGTCCCACCTCAGAAAAAGTGTGCTAAAAGTTAGTTTTCTTGGAAGTATAAATCTTCCGAATGTAATTTGTCTTCGAAAGGTTTTAGAAAAAATTTTCGTAGCCAATTTGGCTTCGGAAGATATTCCTTAGTTTTCTAAGATTTTTGCTTCGGAAGAAAAATACTTAGAGTATTTTTACTTCCTAGATAGATTTTGCTTCGGAAGATATCAAATATCAGAAGTCTCATTCAATTAAGAGAATAAGTCTTCTGAGCCTTAATTGCTTTCAGAAGAAAATAGTCCTCCAACACATATAGGTACTTGGTGACAAATATAAGCTTCGGATGATATAGTCAAATTTCTACCAAAAGTTAAATTTTCAAAAGTATTTATTTGTTTTGAAGACATAATTTTCTTCCAAAGACAACTTGATGTCTTTCGAAGGAAAATATATCCTAAATTCTAAGGGATATCATTTTGAAAAGTTCCTTCCAAAGTAAACTGGGCTTACATGGTGATGATATAGACAACTTAAGACACACATATTATTAAAAAACAATTTTGAGTTTGATTTAAAGAAAATCTACTTAAAGTTAATCATCTCAGTAGCTGATACAAGATACTTAAATCTCTGCTCATCAAAAGCTTTTGTAAACAGGTCAGTATATTGTTCATTTGTGTTAACTTTGACTAGTTTTATCAATCTCTTTTCAAAATTATCTCTAATTATATAATACCTGATATTAATATGCTTTGTCATTGAATGCTGAACTGGATTCTCTATGATAGAGATAACACTGTTGTTGTCTATGTGGATGGAAGTCTCTTTGAAGTTGAATCCATAGTCTAGCATTTGGTTCTGAATCCAAAGCACTTGAGCATAGCAGCTTGCAGCAGCAATGTATTCAGCTTCAGCAGTTGATGCAGAAACACAGGATTGTTTCTTGCATTTCCATGAGACTATCCTTCCACCAAGAAATTGACATCCCCCAGATGTTGACTTTGTAGTCATATTGCAGCCACCATAGTCACTATCTGTATATGCATACAGGTTGAAGTCAGAATTCTTTGGATACTAAAGGCTCAATTTGGGAGCACCCTTGAGATATCTAAGAATTCTCTTGACAGCAACCAGTGTGACATCCTGGGGTTGGCTTGATATCTTGCACAAATACATGTAGCAAACATGATATCAGGCCTGCTGGTTGTGAGGTACATAAGATCATAGCCCTGTATAGATGTTCATCAACACACTCCCCCTCAAGATCTAGTCCAAGAGAGTGGTTTCTGGCTATGGGTGTCGTAGCAACCTTGCACTTAGTCATGTGAAACCTGACAAGTATGTCTTGCACATACTTTGACTGGTTTATGAAGATTCCATTGTCAACCTTCTAACTTGAATTCCTAGAAATAATTTGAGTTCCCCAATAGCACTCATTTCAAATCTATTCTTCATCAGCTTCTCAAAGTCTTTACAGAGCTTCGGATTAGTTGACCCAAAGATAATGTCATCTACATAAACTTGAAGCAGCATCAAGTCATTTCCTATTCCTTTGATGAAGAGTGTTTCATCAATAGTACCTCTCTTGTATCTGTGCTTACAGAGATATTGTGATAGTGTCTCATACCACTTTCTTAGAGCCTGATGCAGCCCATAAAAAGCTTTATCAAGCTTGTAGACATAATCACGATGATCTACGTCGGCAAAGCCAGGTGGTTGTTTAACATACACCTCCTCATCAATCACTCTATGTAATAAAGCACACTTGACGTCAAGTTCGTAGACATTGAAATCCTTGGATGCAGCAAAATTCAGGAATATCATAATAGCTTCAAGTCTTGCTACAGGAGCAAAAACATCTGTGTAATCAATCCCTTCTTCTTGTATGTATCCTTAAACAACTAGTCTTGCCTTGTTCTTGATGACAAGTCCTCTATCATCCTTCTTGTTTCTAAAAACCCACTTGGTACCTATAGTAGTCTTCCCTTAAGGAAGAAGACATAGTTTCCAAACCTTCGTTCTCTTGAATTTTAGCAGCTTCTCTTGCATTGCTTCAACCCAACTTCCATCTTTCAAAGCCTCTTCAATCTTCTTAGGCTCTATCTGGGAGAAGAAACAAGAGTGAAGACAAATATTTTTGTCATGGGTTTGCCCTCTTGTTCTTACCCCAGTCTCAACATTTCTAATGATGTTTATGGTAGGATAGGACTTATGGATTCTTAGTTAAGGAATCACAACCAGTTGTTTAGACAAATCTGAATTAGTAAAATTCAAATATGGTGATTGAGAGTCATCCAACACATCAACACACTTATCAAGTGAGACTTGATCCAATGAGTGTGTTACATCATTGATGTTGTATTCTATGGAGTGGTTATCAACATCAAGAAACTCCAAATCACTATCACCACCTCCATCTTCTCCTACTTTGGAAATGCCTTCATCTAAGTTTTGTGCCTCTGTGCAAGAATTTATAGGCACCTCAGATGTGTCAGCTGAAGAATTTGCATGGTTGTGCTGACAGGATTTCCAACTTTAGGGCTAGACCACTAGAGCTGAAGTAGTTTGTACACTTGATATTCTCAGCTCAATTCTTAGATTAGAATCTCTTATTGATAATGATAATCTAGTATAGGTTGGACTCACTATAGTTGATTGGTTAAATGTTATGTAATAGGATTAATGTTAGTTTTTCTCTTGTAATTTGTATTTTGTTGACTTTTGTGTTCCAGCGAAACTACGGGCGAAACTATATTTTTGCCCGGTGTCAGCTGTGTCTGTTCACCTGGTGAAACTGTAGTTCGCTGCCGGGTGAATCTAGTAGACTAGCGAAACTGCCAGCGAAATTAGGTTGTTTATATATTGTAAGTTTTCTATCTGTGTAAGCAATTGAATTGCAAAACCCTAATACGAAATATCATTGTTGTAATTATGTGTGTGTGGCTGGAAGCTTATTATCATTATTATTGAGCCTTTGGTTTGATTTGTATTGTTTAGATTCTAAATTGTTCATTGTGTTATTGAGTTTATTGTGTTAAATCAGTGGGAAATCATTGTCATACATCAAGTGCACTGTTATATCATTTAGAAGGACCAACAATATGGTATCAGAGCCATTTTGCTCTTGATGATTTGAGTTTTTTTTGTTTGGTTCAAGTTCTAAGTCACTGTTCCATTTATTTTTGATATGATCTGAGTGTTTTGGATCTGGAAATTGGTTGAGGATTTCTCGATTTTGGTGTGGGAATCTATAGGAATCATCAGATCTCAAATCCATTGAGATTTGGATGAGTTTGATCTGATTTCGTGCTGAAAAAGGCTATCCAGATACATCGGGCGAATTTACAGCTCTTCCAGTGAAATTACAGCATCTTTCAGCGAAACTACATAGTTTCGCCGGGCAAAACCAGAGTTCCTTCAGCGAAACTAAGCTATTCTTGGTTCTTGGATTTGGTTTCCTTGTTACAGTGAAAGTACATGTGTAGAACGAAAGTTCATAGTGTTTGTGTGCCAATCCCAGCGAAATTGCTGCCAAATTGTTCTCTAAACGAATGTTCAACTAGTTTCGGGCGAAATTACCCTACGAAACTAGCATTTGTGTGCCATTACTGGGCGAAACTGCTGCCGAAATTACGAGTGAAACTACCAGCCAACTTGCCAGCGAAATTAGTGAAAAATTCAGTGAATTTGTCAGCGAATTTAGTGAAATTTAGCGAAATTAGCCTCTGATCATTTCTAAAATGTCTTCTTCAGAAGTAGCTAATTTCCATAAATCTGATAATCTATATCAGTACAAAGTCAGTTTGATTCTTTTGCAGCCATGAAAGATGAAAAGATATCTGATTTTGTTGATTGATTTCTGATGGTGGCAAGCAATCTTAAGAAGTATGATGACCAGCTGGGGAACCATGAACAAGTCACAAAACTTTTGGAATCTCTTCCTCCACAGTGGAGTCCACAGGTTAGATTGTTAAAGCATGAAAGAAATTTTGCTGACTAAAGAAGAAGCCAACCATGCATTGATGGTGTATCTTCAAGTGTTAAGATCAAAGAAACTAAAGAAGAAGCCAACCATGCATTGATGGCTGAGGTGGTAAACAGTGATGAGGATTCTGTTGAGGATTTTGATCCTTTCAAAGAATTCAGGTGTGACACTCAAGGTGAGAGTGTTGGTGATGTTGGTGATTGTGCAAGTTGGTGTAAAGTTCAGGATGAAGGAAAGCAAGAGGAAGTTGAAGCTGCCGAAGCTAAGAAGAGAGCTGCTGAGGATGAAGAATACAAAAAGAACACTCCTATCTGTCAATGTGAAAAAGCCCTAGCTGCTAAAAAGATAGTCATGGGGCTTCCTTATAAGGTTGTTCAAGACATGTGTTCTCCTCCCTGCAAAATTCGTTTATTTGGGGTTTATAAAGCTAACAGATTATTGTTAGAAAATGAAAAAGAATTAAAACAAATAAACAAATAACTTAAAATCAGTGAGTCCAAATATTTTATCAAACTAAAAGAAATCTTTTAGAAAATAATGTCGAAATTAATGTTTTGAGCGACGTGTCACTTTAGCAGAATTTGAGACTAGTAAGCTTAAAACTAAACTTGATAAATGGATGATATCAAGGATGAAGCAGGAAGAACTATTCTGTAAGCAAAGGGGAGCTAGAATCAAAACAGGTGTGGGATGTGGTGAAACTTCATATGTTTATCCTCCTCCTAGCACTTATTGTTACTCTCCTATGCCTCAACCTCATCCATCTAATGATTTAATTAAAGCTGCAAATACTAACAGTTTACATGCAGGTTTAAGCAGCATTAATCACAAAGAGGTTCTAGATGAATATGATTTTCCTGCAGGTTTGGGGCTCATCAAGCAAGGATCTGATCTGCAAAATGATAATTCAACCTCTGATGCTTCAAAACCAGTATCAGTTGTTTCCAGTAACTTCTTTAACAAATTCAAGACAGGTAACATCCCTTCTTTTGTTCCTGTCAAGTTTGTCAAAGAAGGAACAGCTGTGGAATCATCAAGCAATCAGAACTCAACAACACAAACCGACACAACAAGAGTCATCAATCAAGATCCATTGGAAGCTGACTTGTGTATACAGGACTGGACAAGTTATGATGATGAACCAGAGATCATTAAGTCACCTAAAGTAATCAAGTGTCAAAAGCTTCCAATAGTTGAATCAAGACCTATACGGATCTCATCTCCAACTGCTAAGCAAATCAGTAGTTCCTCCAAAGCTCAGCAGAAACACTCACCATCTTCATCTCCTATCCATCATGATCTTCACAAATCTGCTTCCAAGTCTAACAAGTCACCAGTCATACAAAAAGGTTCTAAGAAGAATGTTCAGATCTCAGCTCCCAGAACATCACAAATCAAATCACAGCCTCGTTCGAAATCCACATTGACAAAGCCTCAAAAGGTTCAATTTCCTTATATCCAAAAGAAGAAGCATCAAGGTTGTCAACAAGCTGCATCAACCTCAAAGTAGGCTCTACCCTCCCCTATAATCCATGGGACTACAAAAAACCAAAAGCCTTTTAAGGCTTGCTTTAGATGTGGAAAAGAAGGTCATGTGCTAAAGCAGTGCCCTCAAGTTCAAAGACAGGCTTGGGGCACGGGTTGCTTCTCTAGTTCAAAAAGTAAAAAGCACACATCTTTGAATGGTTGGATGAAGAAAAATTTATCCAAACCTTCTCATGTAAAGCCGGTTTCACATGATTCCTTCAGGTCTTAAAAAGAAAATGATTTCCAAATTCAGTTCTTTCAAATCAAAAGTAATTGAATAGAAACAAATTTGGAAAGTAAAACAAAATGAAAAGGATAAAGAAATAAATGATTTTTCAAAAGTGTGTGTGCTTAAACAGGTTACATACATTGATGAAAAAGGAACTCCCAAGACCACGATGGCCTGGGTCCCCCTCTCTAACTAATCTGCTAATGAGTGCAGGAACAATTCAGGAGGTCTATTAGTAATCCGGTTTACTAACTAAGATTGTTCCTAATTCTAATTTGAGGTGTAACAAACAAGTTATGGTTATGGTATCTCATCCATATTTTGGATTCTTATCTACCATTCACAATCACTGCATTTTTCTTGGTACTTCATTTCTCATATTTTTACTAGTATAATTTAGAAGACTTTCTTTGCTAGTATAATTGAAATGGGAACTAAGAACTTAATTTGGGATGACTAAGAAATGATAGTATGTATTCTTGGTATGCTTATTTGCATGACTTGTACATTGTGAGAAAAAATAGTAACTGATGTAGATGTCTGTTTCATTTAAAATTCTAAAATCTGAAAAAGACAGTTTGATTATATGATATGCTTGGTAGGCTCAGCATGAAAACAAAGTAAATAGTGATTCTGTAGCCTAACTAAAGCTTTATAACTCGGTGAAAAGGATTATTCTCCTGACATTTAGGTATGCATAAAGTTACAAGTCTCGTCAAAAATAGGTTGAGAGTATCTGACTTCTGCCTTGATTACTTCTTTTCCCAAATTCCCTCATCCTTGTTTCTGAATTGATGCTTCTTGTAAGCTCTTCAGAATCCTTTTCGTGCTTATCTCCTCTGCTATGTGGAAGCATTGACCGGGAGTGATGATCTTCTCTATTATACGTGAGTATAGACCTGAATCTCTCATCAGCACGCTCATATGATCATCTCCTCTGTTATACGTAAGTATAGACCAGGAGTTCTCATCATCTGTTCCCCATATAAAGTCACAGTGATTCTTAAACTAAGATCATTGTTGAAAACTTAAAAGAAAATCAAGCAGAGTTAATCATATTACTCAATAAGCCCTGATGATGGGATAAGTTCTTTGCCGGATGTCTATGGGAACCAAATCACCTGAGCTTCTCTAATTGAATCTAAAACATGATAAAATCAGTTGCAGGTCACTCGTTGAATAGTATAAGGCATGGGTTTAAATTGGAAAAATATACCAACAATTATTTTTAAATTGTTTTGGCTTTCAAAAACTTAAAATTATGACTAGACTCTGTATCAGTGTGATCTCACTAACTTGTCGATATTTAAATACATCTTTGTGCTTAAGTATATCTTGAGGATGTGATCTCATGATCAAATTTGTTCTTGGTGTAATATGATAAAACAAAATAAAATAAAATATTCATTTCAAATTATTTTTCTAGTCTTACACATTATGCTATTAAAATGTTATTACATTCACATGCATTTCACGGGAAATTGCACACACAAATAAACACGAGTTTATTTGTTAACTGAAATGATCTGACAGGAAGTTGCAAGATTATGGTTGTGATTGTGTTACAGATTTTTGCTTCAAATGATGGCCGATCAGCAGCTGAGCAAAGTACCATACCAGAGACCCTGTTCCTTAAGTTTGCAGAAGATACCGAGCTAGGATTCCTCCTGCTACATCTTCTGAAGCACTCAAGAATAGAAAGTTGGAAAAGTTGTTCCTGATCATTCACAAAGAATGCACACGAAGAGGGAGAGCATTCAAAAAGGGGGAGCCTGAAAGATAAAAAAATCTTTAATACCAGATCATCAATCTAGGGGGAGATTGAAGATCATTATATGGTTGACTTATCTATGCTCATCATGATACAAGACGTTGATAATGATAGACTAAGGGGGAGTATTGCTGGGTCTAATAAGGATAGTCTATATTATCAACACAGTCAAAGTCAATAAAGGTCAGGGAGCTCACTGAGAAAGTATCTAATGCTGACGAGTTAAGGTTGGACATGCAGGATCTTACAAGACAATTCACAAGGGCAAGTGCAAGGGCAGAAGAGGAGAGTACAGCAGGAGCGGATCAAGAAACATCTGATAAAGCTAAAGAGGAAGCAAGAGAGGAGCCAGAAGACCGAGAGTGAGGTCCAACCTAGGGGGAGAATTGATAATCTAGTATAGGTTGGACTCATTATTATTGATAGGTTAAATGTTATGTAATAGGATTAATGTTAGTTTTTCTCTTGTAATTTGTATTTTGTTGACTTTTGTGTTCCAACGAAACTACGGGCGAAACTATAGTTTCGCCCGGAGTCACCTGTGTCTATTCATCCGACGAAACTGTAGATCGTTGCTGGGTGAATCTAGTAGATAGTCAGGCAGTTTCGCTAGTCAGCGAAACTACTAGCAAAATTAGGTTGCTTATCTATTGTAAGCTTTCTATCTATGTAAGCAATCGAATTGCAAAATCCTAATATGAAATATCATTGTTGCAGTTGTGAGTGTGTGGCTGGAAGCTTATTATCATTATTATTGAGCCTTTAGTTTTATTGTCATTGTTTAGATTCTAAATTGTTCATTGTGTTATTATGTTTATTGCGTTAAATCAGTGGGAAATCATTGTCATACATCAAGTGCACTGTTATATCGTTCAGAAGGACCAACAGATAATGTACCTGTAGATCCTGAAACATGCTCAGAAGTTTTATTAAAACAGTTGGTAACTAAATCAAGACCAAACAACTAATCAGGACCAGAACCTTTCACACTGGGTGTGTGCTCATTGAAGGTCACATTGGCTGACTCCTCAACTACTCTGGCTCTAAGATTATACACTCTATAAGCCATGGCTTAGGAGGAGTATCCAATGAAATGTCCATCATTTGATTTTTCATCAAATTTGGCTATTTGACCCTTGGTATTCAAGATGATGCAAGGACATCCAAATGACCTGAGGAAACCAATAAAAGGTCTCCTTTTGTGCCATAGTTCATAAGGAGCCCTACCATGAGTCTTGACTACTAAAACTTTGTTTTGTACATAGCAGACAGTGTTAAGTGCCTCTGCCCAGAAGGTGATGGGCAGTTTGGAATCAGACAACATGGTTCTTATTGTTTCAATAAGTGTCCTGTTTCTCCTCTTAGCAACACCATTTTGCTGAGGAGTCCTAGGAGCACTATATTATCTTGTAATACCCTTTTCACCATAATATGTATCAAGGATTTGGTTCTTGAATTCAGTTCCTTGATCACATCTTATGATTTTGACCTTGTGATCACACTGATTCTTAATTTTCAGAATGAAACTCTTTAAGATCTCAGGGGTCTCATCCTTAGTTCTAAGAAAAAAGACCCAAGTGTATCTTATGAAGTCATCAATGATCACCAAGCATTAAGAGGTCCTTCTTAAACTCATTACATTAGTGGGGCCAAAGAGCTTAATATGTTATAAGTGTAGGGGTGTAGTGATGGAGTTCATTTCCTTTGGCTTGTGAGATACCTTGTGTTGCTTCCCTTTCAGGCATGCAACACAATGATCATCACTTGTAAACTCTTTCTTTGGCATTCTAGTTACCAAATCATTCTTAATTAATTTTTTCATGATTTTAAAGTTTACATGGCACATTCTTTTATGCCAAAGGAAGACTTATCACTATTGGCCTTAGATAGAAAGCAAGAAACTTCTCCTGAAGGGGATGTTTCCTGCAAGACCATCTTGTATATGTTCCCTTTCTTATAGACTCTGAGCAGGATATGCTCTTAAGGAATGACCACCCAGGGCTTGAGAACAATGCACTCATGCTCAGTAAAGAGCATGTTATGTCTCTGATCACAAAAATAGGATACACTAAGAAGATTGTATCAAAGCTCCTTGACAAAGTTTACCTTTTCAATACTGAGCTTACTATTTATGACCCTGCCCCTTCCAATAATATGACCACCAAATTCTCCTCCAAATGCAACTGGCCCTACATCAATTCTTTCAAAGTTTTGAAGTAACTAGCCATTGCATGTCATGTGCCTGGAACAACCACTGTAAATGATCCATACATTTTCTTTAGTCTTTAGTATGCCTGCATAAAGAGAGATGGTTAGTTACATTTGGAAACCCAAGCCTTATGGTCTTGGGCTTGTCAAAGTGAAAAGAGGATAATGAAACAGTAATTGATCCTATATGCAAGTTCTGAGGATCATTCGCTGTTGTTGATGAAGAACTTTCAGTCACATGGCCTTTCTTTGTTTTCCACACCATCTTTGGAAGACAAGTATTTGCCTTCAACACTTTGGAGAGAAGTTTTGGAGACTGGACCTTTGGAAGCTTTTGCATCCACTGCAGCAGACTTCACTATTTCAGAAGCATTCCTTTCTTTCGAGACCAAAATTTTTCTGAAGGTAAGTTTTCACTTATCTTCTTCTTCACTTTGGTGCTTCTGAAAGGAAGATATTTTCCTTCTGAAGCTATTTTCTTCTTCTTCTCAGAAGTTTTCTTTTTGTTCATGTGGACAGTACTTTTAGGATTGTAGATGCAATCCTTGGCAAAGTGAGAAGTACTACCACATATGATGCATTCAGTTGGGATACTTCTGAGAGTCTTCTTTTGAGAGGGAGGCAGAGCCTGATCACTCTCTACATCCTTTTTCATCTTCACAGATGATGCAGTAGGCTTCTTGGGATGAAGCTTGCTCTTGGAACTTGATGGTTCAAGCTGTGAAATAGTGGTGCAGATTTTATCAGCCTTATTCTTTCAATCATGATGACTTGGACATGAACCTAAACTCCTGGTACTAGAGTCCATGGTTGTGTCCTCAGTCTTTACCACTTCAAATCTAGTAGAGATGAAAACTTGCTTTTGCTTGGAGTTGAAGGTGGCCTTGATCTCTTGGGCTTTCTTGGATTTACTCTTTGCTGCCCTGATTAAGTTCTTCCTTGCAGACATGGTCATCCTAGATTCATTCTTCTCTCCAAGAGAAAAGTTTCCCTTCTCAGGATAACCCTTGTCACTCTCCTCAGGTTCATCCTTCACTACCTCCTCTTCATCTTCATCCTCTTCTTGAATTGGATCTATGGAGGGCAGCTCATCTGGACAAGTTCCATATCTTGGAGATCTTATATATAATAATATGTATGGAGGAGCTATCTTATTTGAACCCAATCCTTGCCTGTTCTGATAAAAAATCTTTGCATGCATGGATGAAGATATTATGTTCTTGAAGGTTACCTCTTCAAGAACATATTTTTCTGCCTTAGCTTTGCTAATCACAAGCTCAAGTTGGCATTCAGTTAATTTAGTAATGAGATCCTTGTTTTGAGTCCTGTAATTTGTGTGCTCATGCTTAAGTGTTGAAATAGTTTTCTCTAAACCTTCTATTTTATGTTTATAGTCATTTTCAGCTCTTTTAAAATCAGCTTTTAAAACATTCAAGGACTCGAGATCAGATCTCACTTCTAAATTATAGGACCTATACATGTTAACTTTAGCAATGCATTCAGGAGTTAAGAGATGTTCCAATACTTTAGCTTCTTCTTGATCAACCATCAGTGCTTGGTTTAGAGAGGTATCTTCCACCTGAAAGCTCCAGTTAAAGCCTCCCTCTTCAACAGCAACAAAACATGTTGTTTGGGCTGGCTTGGCTTCTCAGTTCTTTGAGCTAGAGCTACTTTAGTATAGTTTGGTCTGGTTTGTGCTTGGCCACCATTAGTCCTTGATGCCTTGCAGTCTCTAGTAAAGTGGCCTATTTGGTTACAGTTGTAACACTTCACTTTCCTTTTATCCAGTCCAAACTTTCCACTGGCCGTATTGCTGGGACACTTTCTTCATGTCCTCTTGTAAAACTTCTTGGCCCTGTGAGTGAGAAGAGCCATCTGTTGAACTATCTCCATGTATTCAAGATCATTTGGATGGATGCAGTCCAAATCTTTAAGAGTAAAAAGAAGGTTGCCATAACATAAATCAGTAGACATAAAGGCTTGTGCATAGCTTGTCTCTTGGAATGGGCATCCTTCGATGTAGCTCTCCCTTGTTGTCTCGGGGAAGGTGATGAAAGGACCCTTTTGTGACTTTTTAAGGAAGCATATAAGATGATGATGTGGTTCTATGCTATCCCTTTCAACCACATGAAGGGCTGAACTCTGCTGGTTGTTGAGAGAGCTGCTGGATGGATTTTACAAGTTCATCTCCATCTGGTATCCACTAAGGATACCATAAAACTCTATAAGAGTAAGAGTAGAGAGGTTCTTAGTTCTCTTAATGGCCACACATTAGTAAGACCATTGTCTGGGAAGAGAGACATGAACTTCCTCACTATGTCTCTATTCTCAAGTTTTACTCCAACATCAGTTAGAGTGTCCACAATCTCGACATAACTGAAGTATTGTTGAGTTATGGTTTCACCTGTCTTGTAGGTGAGGTTTTTAAACTGTTGCTTCATGATATCTTTCTTGTTCTATTTGGCTTCATCTGACCCCTCATACATCAGCTTTAGTGCATCCCAGTGCTGCTTAGCAGTCTTGCACTTCTTAAACCCTCTGTATATGGAGTTGGGAAGAGTAGTTTGAAGAGCGTTCATGGCCTTCTGATCTACATCTATTCTTTTCCTGTCTTCTTCAGAGTAGTCAGCCATTTCCTTTGGTATCATGCCACCTCCAGTAGTGGCTGAAGAGGTGCATGGAATGTAAGGTCCTTCAACAACAGATCTCCACATCCTACTGTCTTGAGACTTGATGAACCCTTCCATACGTTGGCACCAAGTATCAAAGTCATCAGGAGTGATCAGTGGAGACTTTGTCGTAGTACCGGTTTCCATATCAGCTTTAGCAAGAGCTGCCATTTGAATTGTTAAGTGCTCTGTGATACTAAAGTGATCAAAGATGGTGAGATCTTCAAATCAAGAGCCTGAAAAGCTCTGATACCATTTGCAGGACCGATGAAGGTGTTAATGCAATAGTTTCATAGGATGGAGAGATTTGAAACACTTAGCAAATAAAATAAGGAACCGGTTAGAGATAATAAAAAGAACACAAGTAAAAGAACAAGAATATTCAAATATGATTTTCAAGAATGATGTATATTGCTCTCAAGTTCTTACAAGTGTTACAAAGCATACATTAAGATAAAAGTACTTGAGATACTTTATACTACATCCTACAGCCAGCCATACTTTGAACGCCAGCTGGATACACTAATCTAGATAACAAGATCAATGTAGAGTCAAAAGGCAGATTGCTATTTGACTAGTGACTATGACATGCCATAGCTCATATTCTTATATATTACAAAAAGGATAAAAGTACATAGTTGGAAAGCTACAAACAAAAGACCTTAATCTATAGTTGATAAAAGCATGGACTTTTCACCAGCTCATATAAGTTGGTGAGTCTTCAGAAGTGGCAGCAGAAAGTGGTTCAGCATGTGTCAAATGGTGATTTAGAGAAAGCATGTTTTCTCTATCTTCAGAAGAAATCAGTCTTTGGCTTTGGAAGACTTTGTCCTTGATGCTTCGGAAGACTTCATCTTTTGCTTCGGAAGATATGGTCTTTTGGCTTCGAAAGATTTTATACTTAGCATAATTTACTAAGTTGTATCAAATCTTCTGAAGTAACTTCCTTGTACTTCATCTCAACATGCTGAGAGCTCTTGGTTGTTCTTTGGTTGCATCAGCTTTTAAGTGTATTCCTTACACACATATTTATCATTTGATTTATTTAGTTTTTGGTGGTATTTTCGTTTTAAGTGATTTTGCTTGAGGACAAGCAAAGTTCAAGTATGGGGATGTTTGATTTGCTCTAAATTATACATAGAAAACATATCAAAAGCACATCAATTATTCCTTAATTTCTTCCTTAAAATGATGACAATGTACTTACAAATGTTAAATTGTGGTTTTAGGTGTCCAAAAGGGGCAAGATGGACAAAAGAAGCATACTTAGAAAGAATTCGAAGAAAACCAACTTTGAAGTCCAAGCATGGGGTCGCGCCTCATTAAGCACGCCCCCATGACTTGCCTGAAACACCCCCTATGCTTAAATTGGCACACCCCCATGATTAGACATCTAATAGGACAAAAAGTATTGTTCCCCCAAAGTGATCATGGGATCATGCCCATGAGTCACGAGGACGTGCCCTACACCAATCACGGGGCTGTGCCCAATGAGTCATGAGGCTATGCTTTTGAGGCACGGTGTCGTGCTTAAACACTCTAAAATGCCTATAAATAGAGGCCTAAGTCCATCATTTAGGAAAGCTTTTCGTTACCCTACTTAATTCTCTCGTGAATAAAGTCTTGAAGACCCTTTGGAGGCTCCAGAGGTGCATACAACACTTGGAAGAAGCTTAAGATTGTCTAAACATCATCCAATATGGTAAACATCATCCATTGTGGATCACTGGTTTGATTGTTCCATTTCACCAATGATTTCATATCTATCTTCTATGTTAATTGTTGTTATGTTCAAGCTCATTATGAGCTAAACTCTCATTATCATCCTAATTGGATGAAACTTATGTAATTTATGATGAACTAACGGTGTGACTTATGTTTTGTTAATGTTACGGTAATCTTGGGTAAGCTTTTGATGGGTAGCATCTACATTTGAACGGGAAGTTATAAATTTATGGTTTGTAATTGTGAACGTCATAGAAGGTTGAAAAACATATGAACTAGCTTTAATTCATGAAACCAGTCTTCATAATAAATCTATGGCTAATGAACTAGAAATGATTATTAGAAATCATATAACTTTAGCTTTTTGATCATTTGCGGGTTCCCTTTTATTTGTCTAAGAAATCTACAGTAATTGTTATGGTTTTTTAAAACTAATGGTATGTTAAAAAGAAACTTGATCAACTCTTTTTCTAACATTAAGTTATGTTTTTAGAAATCGTATGTTGAAAGATTACACGAGATCTACCTACATTACTAGTTGCTTGGATTGATCAGCGTTGTAAGTTACTCGATGTTGGTCTCATTTTCACTACAACGCTGCCAGACGAGAAATCCGCATTGGCTCACGTTTATAAACATTAACATAACTACTTAAACTTCTATCTTTAATCACACCATGATATTCATCACAGTTACATAAGTATAATCTAATTAGGATGATAGCCTTATTTCACTATTTTAAAACCAAAAAGTTTCAAATTTACTTTTACTTTTATTTGAATTATTGTTTATAAACTCTAAAAATTTTGTTGGATCATATGAGGCTGGTGCAACCAAAACAACAATTAGAAGATTTTCATGTACAATTGAAGTGGTCTTCCAAAGACAAAGTTGCTCTTACGAAGACAAGTCAAAGATCTTCCGAAGCTCAAGGTTGAAGAACTTTCGAAGTGAGAACTTAGTCTTCTGAGACTAAGTAGTTCTCCTTTCGAAGAATACAACTTAGAAGATTTTGAAGACAAAGTCTTCAGAAGAATAAAGTCCTGAAGACTTGAAGAAGACTCGGAAGAAGTTGATTCTTCCGAAGTATAAATGGCCTCGGAAGAACTTATTCTTCCAAAGCCATTTAGCTTCGGATGAACCAACTATGAACCAGTAGATATAAGTATGGTTTGTCTGACATCCGCTGCAACATCTGATATACTACATAGCGCTTTCCCACGCCCATGTAGTTGACCATACTTTTATCTACTATTCACCCATTATCAGTTAGTATAGTTGTCACTTTTAGTTGGTAACCAAAAGGTAAGTCATGGACCTGTCATGACTACCTAATCTAGGATAATATTTTATCTTAGATACTTTACTTCTAGCAATGTAGTATTTGTCTAGTTGTAGATTCTAGCTGGTTATCCAAGTATAACCGGTTGTAGATAGTAGTATTTATAGTTTCTCATTGTAACTTTGTAAATCATGCTTGAAAGAGTCTTGTAATACTGAGTTGAGAAGTAATATATATAATTATCTTGAAAAACTACTCTTGTGTTCATTTGTTTTAATTAACTTATTATATTACTTGTAAACTTAGTTAGAGATTCTGTTTCATCAAACCGAGTGAGATTAAGTGAGTTTGTGAGATAAACTTGTGTTATGAAACCAACATCGATCCAGCAATTGGTATCAGAGCTTTTTAGGATCTTGATTATGATATCTAACCATCCCAAATCCCTATTGTTTCTTCACACTTACTCACTTCACTCAAATGGCTCTTAACCAGAAATTTTCAGAGTCTGAGATGAGAACCATGACCAAGGCTCCTATCATCACCCCTGATGATTTTGAAACCTGGTGCAAACGTATTGATGGCTTTATCAAGTATCAAGATAGCCGCATGTAGAGATCAGTCACTCATGGTCCAAAGGTGGAATCCCCAGCTGGTAATGGTGCCATGATTGAGAAAGCTATTGAAGACTACTCTGATGAAGACTTCAAGAAGATGGACATTGACTGCAAAGCCATGACTATGTTGCTCATAGCTATACCAAACTCCAAAAATGGTAGGCTTTAAGCAATGCGAGACTACCAAAGAACTATTTGATGCTTTGAAGCTGATGTACTCTGGTATTACTGAATCCAAGGAGACCAAGAAAGATATGCTAAAGCAAAAGTTTTAAGAACTTCACAAAAATTGTTGTTGAGACCTTGAGCCAACAATACTTTAGGTACATGGACTTAGTCACCTCTCTTCAGTCCATGGGAGTGGTTCTTGAGAAGAGAGACATAGTGAGAAAATTCATGAGTGCACTTCCTCATGAGTGGACTTTCTACTGTGTCTCAATCAAGAGAACTGAGAATCTCAACACTCTCACCATGACTGAACTATATGGAATCCTTGATGGATACCGTATGGAGATGGAAACTTAGAAAAGCCATCAAATTAACAGAACCTCAAACCTTCCTGTTAGCGATGCTTTACATGTTCCTAAAGGTTTAAGAACTCCCCAGCCCTAATTGTACCTGAACTACCCCCAACAACCATCATCCTCTTCTGGGTCATACATCACATTCCCTAAGACACCCAGGTCTTAATAGGCTCAACAAAATCCTTTTTAGGATAGTTGTGCTTTTGTTTCAGGGAGTGAGCACTCTGGAGATTTTCAATTCTGCTTTGATAATCTGAAGTATTTTAGCCTAGATGATGTTGAGTATATGGATATTGTCCAGCTGATGGCTCTTCTAACCTACAGAGCAAAGAAGTTCTTTAAAAGAACTGGAAGGCAATTCCCTCAAAACCCAACTAACAGCAAATTTGGGTTTGACAACTCAAAGGCCAAGTGCTACAACTGCAACCAGCTTGGTCACTTTGCAAGGGAATGCAAGGCTCCTAGATCTAATCCTGGAGCAGATTAAGCCTCCCAACACCCTACTACCCCAAAAGCTACAGCCAAACCTACTCAACAACAGACTACAGCTGTTGCTCAAGAAGTTGATTGGAGCTTCATGGTGCAAGATGTCACTCCTGCTCAAGCTCTCATGGCTGGAACTGAAGACAGTAAGGTATATGAACATCTCTGTACTCCAGCCTGTATTACTAAGGTTAAGTTGTATTAGGACTACAACATGAAGATTAAATCTGATATTGAGTCCTTAAACATATTAAAATCTTATTTTAAGAGAGCATAATATGACTATAAACTCAAAATTGAAGAGTTAGAGAAAACTGTGTCCTCTTTAAAACATGAACATTCCAACTATAGAGCTCAAATAAAAGATTTAATATCTAAGTTGACTGAGGCTCAAGCCCAGCTAGTAATAGCTGAGGCTAAAGCAAAGAATTATGTCATTCAAGAACATAACTTCAACACCATCATTGCATCATCCTCCCACTCAAAGGTTTGTTATCAAAACAAAACTGGGTTGGGAACCAATGAAATTGCTCCACCACACTTTTATTTGTCTGTTAGACAGCCAAGATGTGGTACTGATGAGGAAGAGGTTCCAACTACTGACCCACAACCCAATGAGCAGAAGAATGATGCAACAATGGTGAACACCACAGGAAAGGATAAAGTAGAAAACCTCATTCCCACAGCTGTTGATCAACCCCTAACCACCAAAGTCTAAAAAGAACAAAATCAGGGCAGCAAGAAAAACTGCCAAGAAGGTAGCTGAGACTAAGTTGAAGATAGACTCAAGGCAAAAGGGTGTATTCATTTAAGCTAGATTCCAAGTGGTTGGAAGTTCTGCTTTAGGAAAAGAGTGTAGTACCAGCACTCCTATCCAGCTGAAGGATCAGAAATTGAAGGGGAAGGCTGTTAAAGAAGAAAAGAAGTGCAAGAAACAACAGCCCTCATGCCCCATCAAGAATAACATTGAGTGCATAATCTGTGGTCTACATAACCACATGGCTAAAGGTTGTTACTACAATTCAGCAAGCACACATTTTGCAACCAATGTTAAGAAAGAAGGAGTCAAAGATGGTTTCACATTTGGACCTTACCATATGGACCAATTGCTAAGGAAAGGAAAGCTTTTTTCAGAAGCCAAGTTACTTTCGGAAGAAACTTATTCTTCTGAAAGGAATATAGCTTCGTAAGAAAAGCTAATGAATAAACAAAGAAACAAAAGAATCCTTTGAAACCTTCCAAGAAGAAAACTAATTTGGAAGAAAAGGTGGTGAAAACTTCTTCCGAGAAGAAAGAAGCCTCGGATGCAAGTTAAGTTACTCAAGCCTCATCAGGCTCATCTACACTAATCAGTTAGAGGATGGAATGGAAGATCAGAAAAGATGCTGCAGCTAAAGCCTTTTCTTCACAAACCATAATTGAACCCCCATGCATACATTTTGGTTAAATTACATCATCTACATTGGAAGAGCCCAAGACCAACAAGGCTTGGGTTTCCAATAGTAACTAATCTTTTCACCTTATATGCAGGGACATCCACATGACAAGAATGGAAATATATGGATTGTGGATAGTGGATGCTCTAGGCACATGACAGGGAACAGATCTCTCCTGCAACAATTTGAACATTTTAATGCAGGTCCTGTTCAGTTTGGAGGTGAAGCCGTAGGATACATTTCAGGTAGAGGTAGTGTATCCAATGGTAAGTTAAAAGTTGACAAAGTAAATTTTGTCAAACAACTTGAACACAATCTCTTAAGTGTTTCTCAATTCGGTGATCAAAAGCACCAAATGCTTTTCATAGAGCATGAGTGCAATATCTTAAACCCGGGATGACCATTCCTCAAGAATTGGTGCTTCTTAGATCTCCCAGGAAAGGGGATATGTACAAGCTGGATATGAATAATGCTTCCCCACTAGGTGAAGTATCATGCTTTCTTTCCAAAGCTAATGGTGATGACTCAACTCTTTGGCATAAAAGAATGAGCCATGTTAATATTAAACCATGAATAAATTGGTTAAAAATAATTTGGTACATGGTGTTACTAAAAAGGAGTTTTTCTGTAAAAATAATTGTATTGCTTGTCTAAAAGGGAAGCAACACAAGGTCACTCACAAATCCAAAGAGGTTAACTCTATCACCACCCTATTATAGTTATTGCACATGGATCTTTTTGGTCTCACAAGTATAATGAGCACTGGAAGGAAATCATATTGCCTTGTGATTGTTGATGATTTTATAAGATTTACATGGGTTTTCTTTTTAAGAACCAAAGATGAAACTGCTGAAGCTTTAAAATTTTTATTCTTAAAATTGAAAATCAGAAGGATCACAAAGTAAAAATCATTAGAAGTGATTACGGGACTCAATTTAAAAATCAAGCTCTTGACTCATTCTGTAACTCAAAGGGGAATGCCAGACAATACAGTGCTGCTAGAACTCCTCAACAAAATGGTGTTGCTGAGAGGAGGAACAGAACACTTATTAAGGCTGTAAGAACTATGTTAGCGGATTCAAAGCTGCCTCTAACTTTCTGGGTAGAGGCAGTCAGCACTGCATGTTATGTGCAGAACAAGGTTCTTATTGTTAAGCCCCATGGAAAGACCCCCTATGAGCTATGGAACAAGAGGCCACCGTTCATTGGCTTTCTTAGGTCCTTTGGCAGCAGGTGCACCATACTTAACACAAAAGATAATCTAGCAAAATTTGATGAAAAGTCAGATGATGCTATCTTTGTTGGATATTCCTCAACCTCTATTGCTTATAGAGTGTATAATATTAAAAATCAACAATTTGAGGAATCATCCAACATTGTTGTCAATGAGCACACTCCTTGTGTCAAGGGAAATGGTCCTGATCATATCTTTAATTTAGAATTGTTTCCAAACTATTCTAAACCACAAGAAGAGGAACTCAAAGTGACCCCTATAAAGATCAACTGTTTGAGTTACCCAGACCTATTCCTAGTTCTCTAAGAAGAATTGAAGATCAAGCTCCTTCAACTGGAATTCCTAAAAGCATGAATATCTCAGGAAACAAGGGAGCGTTAACAAGTTGTCACCCAACTGAGCCAAACAACTCAACAACTGACAGCTCTAACATTCAACACCAAGTTAATGAAGACAGAAATCTAGAGGAACAGGCAACTGTTAATACTACTTCATAGTAAAATACCATTGATGTTGTCACACATTCAATCAATTAGTCCTCATTGAAGGAGTGTGAGACATCAGCTGGTCATGATGTTCAAAATTCTGAGCAAAACTTTTCAAACCTGGATTTATCTATGCAACTAGATGTGATTCCTAGGCTCAGGATACACACCACTCATCCAACTAAGAACATCATTGGGGATGTCTCAAAAGGTGTGAGACCAAGAAGTCAGACCCATAATGGGAATGTCTGCATGTACTCATGCTTTCTTTCTCAAATGGAACCCAAGAAGGTTGAAGAAGCACTCAAGAACAACAATTGGGTTGAAGCAATACAAGAGGAGTTACTTCAGTTCAAGAGGCAAAAAGTTATGGAACTTATGTCCATTGCCACCTGGCCAAATCCCCATTGGCACTAAGTGGGTGTTCAGAAACAAAAGAGACAATAGAGGTTTGATCATCAAGAACAAAGCAAGACTTGTTGTTCAAGGATACACATAGGAGGAAGGCATAGATTACGTTGATGTATTTGCCCCTGTTACAAGACTTGAGGCTGTGCGAATTTTCCTTGCTTTTGCTGCATCCAAGAACTTCACAGTCTATCAACTTGATGTCAAATGTGGATTTTTGTATGGGGATATTGATAGAGAAGTCTATGTGTGCCAGCCACCTGGATTTGAAGACCCACAGCACCCCAACTATGTGTGCAAACTGGATAAAGCTCTTTATGGGTTGCATCAGGCACCTAGGCTATGGTATGAGACAATGTCTCAGTTTCTTCTGAAGAATGGCTACACCAGAGGCACCATATACAAGACATTGTTCATAAAGAAGTCTAGGAAAGACATGTAGCTTGTTCAAGTCTATGTTAATGACATCATATTTTCATCCTTAAATGACCAAATATGTAAAGACTTTGAAGGCATCATGAGAAAGAAGTTTGAGATGAGTTCTATGGGAAAGATGGATTTTTTTCTTGGAATTCAAGTGAAGCAGATGGAAGAAGGGTTCTTCATCAATCAATCTAAATATGTCAAGGACATCTTAGAGAGATTTGAGATAAAAGATTGTAAGCCAACCAAGACATCCATACCCAGAAATCATAATCTTTGTCCTGATTTCGAGCGGGAGGATACAGATCAGCATCAGTACAGGGAAATTATTAGGTCTCTGATGTATCTTACCTCAAGTAGACCTGATATCATGTTTGCAACTTGCATCTGTGCAAGATATCAGGATGCTCCAAAGGTGTCTCACCTAATTGCTGCCAAGAGAATCCTTAGATACCTCAAAGGAGCTCCTAAACTAGGTCTCTGGTATCCCAAGAATAAGTATTTTAACCTTTATGGTTACACAGACAGTGATTATAGTGGCTGCAACATCAACAAGAAATCTACATCAGGAGGATGTCAAATTCTTGGTGGAAGGATCATCTCCTGGCAATGCAAGAAGCAATCATGTGTATCCACATCTACTGCTGAAGCTGAGTACATTACCACTGCAAGCTGCTGTGCTCAACTGCTTTGGATTCAGAATCAGATGCTGGATTATGGTTTCAACCTGATGGAGACCCCTATCCACATAGACAACAAGAGTGACATATCTATCATAGAAAATCCAGTCAAGCACTCCAAGACAAAGCATATAGACATTTGGTACCATTTCATTCGAGATATTCATGAGAAAAATCTAATCAAACTAGTCAAAGTCAATTCAAATGAACAATATGCCAATTTGTTCACCAAAGCCTTTGATGAACAAAGATTAAAGTATTTAATTATAGCTATTGGGATGATTAACATTGACTAGAAAAACCTCTTTAAATGTGTCTTGTCTATGTTGTCTATAAACAATCTAAGCCCTGTTACAAAAAGGTTTTCTTCAAAATTTTTCTAAGTATGAACTCTTCCAAAGAGAAGTTTACCCTCAGAAGATATCTTTATCTATATTCCAAAGGCAAATTTCTATGCATAAATATTCTCTTTCGAAGAGTTTTTAGCCTCGAAAGAACATTTAATCATAGATTAAATCTACTTTTAAAGCTTACTAACTTCTTTTCTCGGAAGAAGACTATACTCTCGGAAGTAAACTTGTCATTGCGACATGGTTTGCTTTCTGAAGTAAAAATGGCTTTGGAAGACAATACTGACAAACACAAGTGTTTTCTCTTGGAAGCAATCTTACCTTCAGAAGAAAACTTTAACAGTGTAACGGAAATCTTTGGGCCCCACTCTGTAAAAAGTAAAATTGTATTGATGATTGTCGGAATATTTTAAATGGTTTATCTTACCGCCCCTGTCAAATCGAAACCCAAACAGTCCTTTCACCTTATCGGTTTGGCTTTTTAACCCCCATTTAAAAACTTTCGACTCTCTTTCTTTACTTTCTTTACCACTGCAAAAGCCCTAAATTTCCAATATCTTCTTCACTCACTCTCAAATTCCTTCAATCAAATAGTACTCCCTTAAACAATGGCCTTGAATCCTCAACATAACCAGGTCGCCATCCTTGATTCTTCTAAGGATGATGATTTTTCCCCTATTGTTGAATTTTTGTCACATTCGACATACTTTGCTGCCCTCACTATTAACCCCACCATCTACTCAAACCATATGGCTAAATTCTGGGCCAATGGTCAAAGCGAGACGATTAACAATGAAGGGTCATCAGATCGAGGATCTGCAGCCAGGAGATCATAATAACTGAATCAACCATCAGAGAGCATTTGGAGCTTCATGATGAGGGAACCCCTACGGAATTCCCCAAATCTAAGTTGGAAAAACCCTATATTCAAATAGGATATGGTGGCGATGTGAGCAGGTCTATCGTCTATAAGTTTAACTTCTCCTACAATTGGACGTTCTTGCTGCACATCGTCCTGCACTGCCTATCCGACAAGTCCGGGGGATGGGATCAAATCCTATATGATTTGGGCTGCATAGTCAATGAACTGGTAAAGGGCTTGCGCTTCAACTACTCAAAATTTGTTCTGAGCAACTTAAGAGGCAATCTCACCCGGGATCCATTCTATATGTATCCATGGTTCATTCAGCACATCATCAATTATGAGCCAGACCAGGACAGACTACAATATGCAGATGTTCTATTGGTCCCTCACAAAAAGTCTGGCATCTTTAAAATTCTAAAAAAGGTGTCCACCAACTTCACTAGGAGATTCACTGATCTTCTTCCAGGTATGCTTGAGCCAACGGCTCCTGGTGACATCCCTGCAAGCCCAGCAGGTGATGAACCCACACCAGACACCACCACTCTAATGCCAATTACTTCTTCCCTCCCAATCAATATCACCTACACAAGATGCCCCAAACGAACCCCTGATAGATCTACTCTGCTTGATCAGGTTCCCTCTGTTCAATCCAAAAAGGCTAGAGTAGAACTCAGGGCTCCCACTCAGCCAGAGGTCCAACCATCCTCCACCATTGACCTCAATGTCAGCATTGAGTCTCCTCATTCCTAACCTGACGAGCCCACAACCCAAGCTATTAGCCCTCAGGGTGAGTCTCAACACTCCCCTGAGCAGCCAAAAAGGGACATCCACATCATTGGCTCAACTGCTATTGCAGAGGAATCATTAGGTGCTGTCGAAGGTCCCGGGTCACTAGATATAACTCTTCTATCCTTTATTGACCTATTAACCCGAACTGATGTGGAAATTATGTTTCATCCAGGCCATGATGTTGATCAACCAGACCACTCTCAAGATCAACTGAGCCCCAGGGAACCTCTAATGTCTAGCCTACGTCAGCTAAAGCTAACTGAGGTGAGTCAAACTGGTGTGGAGGTGACTCATGTAGGCTCAGCTGCCACTACTGAGAGTGTTTCACTAACCTATTAGGACAGTGGTAACGTTAGTGAGACTAAGTCTATGGCAACCTTGCCAATTGATGCCTCTGAAAGAGACATCACTAAGCAAGGGTATCCGGGGTGCCAAGAAACCACTACTGGGGGTGATGATGAACATACTAGGTATGTTATCTCATCTCCAAATGATTCTTCAAAAGAAGATGAGGGTAGTCTAAAACTCATTGTCAGAGACCTGCTTTCTAAAGTCCCAAAGCTTGAATTAAAGGTTAAGACTTTAGAGGACAGGTCTGCCACTCAGCAACTTGAGATTGAACATCTCAAGGCTCAACTAGCTGAGACACACATTAAGAAGTCTGTTAGGCATGTACATACTTAGGTTTCTTTAAGTTCTTCCTCTAGCTCTTCTACTTCTCAAGATGATGCTACCAAAAAGGGGAAGAATATACAAGAACAAAGACAAGTGGAACCCAGCTTCGCCATCATAACAACTTCCCTTGATGCCATATCTTCTTCTTATCCTACACAGCAACACCCTGCAACCATCTTCCCTTAACCAGCTCCTATTACTATTCAAGTAGACACAAGGATCCTTATCGACCTTAATAGATTTTTAACCACATCTCTGATAAGCTCCTCCCTTGAACAACCTTCCCCTGATGTAGTCGTTGCCTACTTTGGAGCTTAAGAGCTTTAAAGGCTGAGTGCGCCACCTACCTCTACAGAGGAAGTTAGTCAACCTAAGGTCTCTATTAAACCTAAGATTAACTTTGAAGGGGATATACAGACTCATGGCCCAGCAACATATTTACAAGGAACAGGTAGTGCAGTTCAAGTCTCTTCCGAAGCAGAAATCCAAGCAGCCAAAGGAATTATTGAACTATCTTCTTTGTCCAATGATCTATTCATCACAGAGGCCATTCTTGACCTATCCTCTGAGGTAAACAGTGAGGACTTCCTTACAACCCCTCTATCTCAAACACCGCATGTCCAACCCCACTCTCCCCAACCTGAATCCTCTAAACCTAAGTCTCCAAAGGCTGAATCTTCCTATGATTCTAAGGGGAAGAGGAAGCTCACTACTGAGGAGCTTCTAAAGGAGGAAAGGTTGGAAAAGCTCAAGAAGAAGGGAAGAATTGATACTGGGAAGCTGTTGGCTGCAAGCAGCAAAGCAGCAGCAGTCGCTCAAGAAAGTATCAACAACAAAAGGAGAGTGGAGGTTATACACAGGCTCATCAGCCTGGGAGTAGTCAATGAATATATCCTTCTACTCCCACTTGATGAGATTGTAAAGTTGGAGACGGCAACCTTGCTACAAAAAGAAAAGGAGGAAGCAGCAAGGTTAGTCGTAGAGGAGGAGAAGAAGAAAAAGAAGGAGGAGGCTATGGAAAGGGAGAGGATGGAGAGGATAGCCTTTCTCTGCTCTAGAGGCTATTCTCAAGAGGAGCTGGCACCTCATGATTATGATACGATCTTGTTTCTTTTTCACAAAGAGCAAGATCAAATCAACAAAGAAAGTAAGTGGACTGCCAGGGAGAAGTTAAGGGGGAAGAAGAAGAAGAAGGAGGAAGAGGCAAAGCTTGTAGCTGCCAAGAGTGAAGGAATTACGGAATGGAAGAAAGCTTATCTCAAAGCCCATGGCTTCACCGGTAGACAAGTGGGTCCTATGTCAGAGAGAAGCCTACAGCGACATGTTAGTGACATCAAGGCTGACATTCACTTAGGAAGAAGGCTTGAGGTAATTCAAAGACCAAGTGTTCAGAGGATGGCACCCAAACAAACACCCAAACCAACACCAACTCCCAAACCACAACCTACACCCACATCTTTTCCCTTCCCTATCAAAACTAAACCAACCATTAATCCTTACACCCCTAAACCCACACCATCAGCCTTACCTATACCCTCACCCACTGCTTCCCAACAACCACCACCACCACCTATCCTTAAACCCAAAACACAACCTTGAACCCAATCTATACCCAAACCATCTTTTGAACCTTCTAAGCCCCTGACCTTAGAAGAATTCAAGGAGATCAAGAGGAAGCTCATCAACTGCACAATATTGAGCGACATCTCTTGTGAGGAAGAGTCAATTAAGCTGAAATACACTGATGGCTTTTCATGTTCCCTTATAAGAGATGCACTCCTTGATCTGCCAAGGGGAACACTGGACCAAGCTCTCTAACTTCGTGCAACCAACTCAGACACACATAGTCAAGAAGAGAAGAAGTTGAGAAGGAGACTGGTGACTCTACTGGACACAAGAAAAAGGGACAAGCTGCCAGCCAATCCCCTCAATCCTAGAAGCCAAATTGTCCAGTCGAGGTTCGATGAAACTACACACAGCTTTGCTATGGAAAGGGAGAATGGTCAAGTGAACAGACTTGATACATCTGCTTTACTACACTCAAGTAGGTTTACATTGCTGAGTTAGCAGAGAGACCATTCTCCAATCCCTCCAACTCTCAGATAGCTGCTCACATCAGGAATCATCTTAGCAGTATTCATGTTGAAGAAATTACAAAGAAAGCCAAGATTGAAGAAGAATTGAAAAAGAGAGCAAAGGAAGAAGAAGAAGGTGCAACCAGAAAAGGAAGAACATTGCTGCAGATGGTTGAAGGTCCAACTTCAAATCCTATAGTTAGATGGAAATATGACTACAATTCCTATAAACTAAATCTCTTCAGAGGGATGCAGCAAAGGGTACACATCATCCAGAGCAACCGATTGGATTTATTATCTATGGATGATTTGTACAAGCTCCTCACCACTACATCAGGGAAGAACAAAGAGACAGACAAATATCTGCTCTCCCTGGTATTGAAGACATTGAGAAATAGAAGGAAGTGAAGTTTTGGTAGCATCAGCCTAGGGGGAGTTTGTTGGATTATATGAGGCTGGTGCAACCAAAACAACACTTAGAAGATTTTGATGTACAATTGAAGTGGTGTTCCAAAGTCAAAGCTGCTCTTCCGAAGACAAGTCAAAGATCTTTCGAAGCTCAAGGTTGAAACTTCCGAAGTGAGAACTCAGTCTTTCAAAACTAAGTAGTTCTCCTTCTGAAGTATACAACTTAGAATATCCTAAAGACAAAGTCTTCCAAAGAATAAAGTCCTAAAGACTTGCAAAAGATTCGGAAGAAGTTGATTCTTCTGAAGTTTAAATGGCCTTGGAAGAACTTATTCTTCCAAAGCCATTTAGCTTCGGAAAAACCAACTATGAACCAGTAGATATAAGCATGGTTTGTCTGACATCCTCTGCAACCTCTGATATACTGTATAGCGCTTTCCCATGCCCATGTAGTTGACCATACTTTTATCTACTGTTCACCCATTATCAGTTAGTACAGTTGCCACTTTTAGTTGGTAACCAAAAGGTAAGTCATGGACCTGTCATGACTACCTAATCTAGGATAATATTTTATCTTAGATACTTTACTTTTAGCAATGTAGTATTTGTCTAGTTGTAGATTTTAGCTGGTTATCCAAGTATAACCGGCTGTAGATAGTAGTATATATAGTTTCTCATTGTAACTTTGTAAATCATGCTTGTGAAAGTCTTGTAATACTGAGTTGAGAAGTAATATATACAAGTATCTTGACAAACTACTCTTGTGTTCATTTGTTTTCATTAACTTATTATATTACTTGTAAACTTAGTCAGAGATTCTGCTACATCAAACCGAGTGAGATTAAGTGAGTTTGTGAGATAAACTTGTGTTGTGAAACCAACATCGATCCTGTAAATTCGGTTACAATAATGCAACTTATCATTTTCCCAAAACAAAACCTAATCTGATAGTCAATAATAAAGATTGTTGAGTATGCTCGGTGTGTCCACAAATTGATACTCGGTTCTTACCATCATTATATTACCACACGATAGGTACACTTGCCTTTTATGTGTGTATTTTAATATTAGTAATAACTAATTAAAACTGAATCTGTCTGAAAACCTTGATCAAAATATATATACCATTCACATGCATCACTAAGTGTGTAGTAAACAACCACAAATCAGTTTTGTAAAAACTCATTTTTTTGATGATCTTTGGATTTAAATAGTTAATAGCTATTGATTATTTTTTTTCAAAACCATAGTTATACTTTTAAAATATCCATTTTAATTAAGAAAATTCTTTTACGAGATTACTAGAATCATTATTTCAAAATCTCGTCGTGTTATTATGTTGTTTGGTTTTAAACTCTTTGGAAATGGTTTGGTCATTTTATTGTTTTATTGTTAAACCCACATTGATCATAAATGTCATAAAACAACCACAAATTAAATATGCAAATCAAGACTTTCGTGTTTGATTTCATTAGAGTCAATCTCGAAACCAAATTGGTATTTGGAAAGCTCTTACATGCTTTAAGATCTCCATATTGATTGTTCAGTCGTCTTGTGTTAGTCCCAAGAGCACTTGAATAAATCAAATAAGAATGAAGATTTGGATCAAAATGATAAAATATGAAGAACTTGGATGAACACAATGAAGAACACTCATGAAAACCCCCTTTGATCCATTTTGATTTGCCTCTAATTTTGTTTACATGAAAACCCTCAAATCATGCTCTTGAAAGCTTAACAACACTCTAATGACTCTAGGTATTTATAGTCTAATGACAATTAGACTTAATGACATTTAGTCCCCTAGACTTATACTTAACTAGAAATTTATAAATAAAGTATTAAAAGACTAATAAAAGACTAAATATATTTTGTTGACACAAAATATATTTATTACATTAAAATCCCTTAGTCTATAACTTCTTCAAAGTCTAGTCACGATTCTTCGTCTCGAACGTGTTCGGATTGACATTTGCGTTGACTTTGACTTTGACTTTGACTTTTGTTGAATTTGACTATGTTGATAATATTAGACTATCTTTCAAACGCAACAATACTCCCCCTTAGTCTATTATTATCAACGTCTTGCATCGTGATCGGCACCAAGAAGTCAACAATGATGAATATTTTTTCTTTGAATGCTTCAGAAGATGTGGGAGGAGGATTCCTAACTTGATATCTTTGGCAAATTTGAAGAACATGTTCACTCATCTGGAGCATTGCTCAACTGATGATCGACCATCACTTGTATCATAATCTGAAACACATTCACAAACACAAACTACACATTTTCCATTAGATCAATTCAACAAACAAATAAACCCGTGTTTATCTGTATATATAAACAATCGAACCCGTGTTCGTTTGTGTTGTGCAATTTCCCGTGAAACGCATGAAGATATAGCATCATTTTAATAGAATAATATGGAAGACTTGAAAAAAATACTTCGAAAAGGAAAATCTTTTTGGATTTTCATGAGAGAAATTTTAATAAACTAGTAAAATCTAATCAAAAGAATCTAATTTTTACAGTATATATGTATATATATTTTTTAATAGTTCAAGAACCAAGAACTGACTTGATCATGAGATCATATCTTTAACATACACTAAAACACAAAGATGTGATTAAACATCGACAAGCAGTGAAATCACCCTTATACGAAGCCTGATCATATCATTATATATATATATATATATATATATATATATATATATATATTAGTTAAACAGTCCAAGAACGATTGCCGGTATGTTTGTCCTCTTAACCCCACGCTACATTCTTTCAACAAGTAACATGTGATTCTTATCATGTTTTGATATGATTTAGATGAAATTAGGATTCCTCTCTCATTTGGTAAGACCTACCCGTCCTCATGGTTTATTGAGTTTATATGGCTTTGATAGATGAAGGGAATGGAAGATATGAGACTAAGATATTTCATTGATAATCTTTGTATGATGTATGAGTGTAATAAACAAATGATGAGCGCTCCAGATCTATATTTACATATAACAGAGGAGATGATCATCTGGCATATTGATGAGAGCTCCAGGTCTATATTTAAATATAACAGAGAAGATCATCACTCCAGGTCAATGCTTCCGCATAGCAGAGGAGATAAGCATGAATATATAAAACGAATGGGTGGCAAAAAGCCAAGTCTTAACCCCTTTTTGATGGGACTCAGTCATGTAGACCAATAATCAGATTGAAATCCAGTTTTCATACTGAAGCTTTATTTTATCATAAGATTACTGTCTACTTGTTTAAAGCAGAGCCTACCAGGCACATCATATAATGAAACTATCAGTTTTAGATTTTGTATGTAATTTTTTTTAAATGATACAAGCATCCAAACAGATACTATCATTTCTCACACAAAGCAAGTCATGCATAAACAAGCATATCAAGAAAATATACTATCATTTTTTAATCATCTAAAATCAAGTTCTCTACCCTATTTTAATCAATCACCTAAGGATGAGACACAATATAAAATTTAATCTTTCTAACTCTCTCCCCCAATTTTATTTTTCTATATATATATATATATATGTGTGTGTGTGTGTGTGTGTGTGTGTGTGTGTGTGTGTGTGTGTATGTGTGTGTATGTGTGTGTATGTGTGTGTGTGTGTGTTTATTTTATTTTATTTTTTTTATATTTTTCTTATTTATTTTTTTAATATTTTCAAAGTAAAAATTTACTTAAAAAAATCTTCCAAGTTACCCTATCAAAAGATGAGAATAAACTATCAAAAAACATGCAGTGATTGCGAACGAGAAATGTGACTCTGCAAATAAAAATGATAATATGAATCTGATATGATACCAAAATCATAACCTGTCTGTTCCGCCTCAAATTTGGATGAGGAACAGACTCTGTCAGTAAACCGGATTGCTGAACAAACCTCCTAAACTGTTCTTGCACTCATTAACAGATCAACTAGAAAGGGGAACCCAGGTCACCGTAGACCTGGGTGGTCCATTTACATCAATGTGATCATTTTGTTTAAACACAAGACCTTTTATCTTTTCTTCTTTCTTTTTGATTTGCCAAATTTTTTTGTCTCAAACACTTTTGATTGGAAAGAATTAAATTTAGAAATTATTTTGTGCTTAAGATTTGACGAAAAAGATTTTGGTTTGGTTGTTTTAGTCACTTTCACCTTTGAATCATGTGAAATCGGCTTCACATGTGAAGGTTTGGATGGAATATTCATCATCCGACCATTCAAAGATGTGTGCTTTTTACCTTTTGATACAGAGACGCAATTGTGATTGCCTTTACCGTCTGAATCATGTTGCTTCGGGCACTTTTTTAGCACGTGACCTTCCATTCCACACCTGAAACAAGCCTTGAAGGGCTTTTGGTTCTTCACCCGTGTAATGTAACTAGGGGTGGAGCTTAATTTTGAACTTGATTCAGCTTGATGAGGGACTTGAGATGTCTTTTGCTGAATTGGGAATGAGAGCTTCACTTGTTTCTGACAGGATTTAGATATGACAGGCTGAGATTGACATTTTCTTTGCTTTGCTTTGGAATGACTGACTTGTTCAGCAACTGGAGATGATTCATGACTCGTATATTTTCTCACAACTTTGATGGGTCCAAAGGTAGGAATACCCTCTGTCGTGAACTTATCAAACAAGTTAGAAGAAACATGTACACTTTTGGGTACATCAACACATATGTGTTGAAACCCAATCTAACAGGAGGATCATGCTCATCTCGAATATCATTGTGATTAACACCACTTACTCCTGTATGCAAACTGTTAGCATTCTAATTTTCAAATAAATCCTTTTTTGGATGAGGACGAGGTAAGGGTGAATAATATCCTGTTGTGGGAGGTGGAAAAGCATTTTCAGCTTTTTTAACATTTTCGAGGTAACCAACTCCATCTTTTCTTAACACAAATCTCTGTTTTGAAAGAATTTCACCACTTTTCATTTAATAAATGGTCCATTTATCAAGTTTAGTTTGGAGTTGAGTTACATCGAATTGAGCTAGAGTTAAACGTTCTGTTAACATATTAATTGTTTCTTTCATAAACATGTCTTTTAAGAAGTTTGATTTTAGCTAAAGCTTCATTTAGCTTTATCTGATATGCAACTTCATTTTCTTTTAACTCTTTGTTTGTCATCCTTAACTCCCCTTGATCCTGAATCAAAATCGTATTTGCTTGGATGACATTTAAGGTTCTAGCTCGACATGTAGATGAACACATATCTTGCATCACCTCATAGGGAACATCCAACACCTTTTTTTCCACCTCATCATCAGTTGCTTCATAGTCAGATTCATTCTCTTTCTCTGCCATCAAAGCTTGTTCATTTTCTTCTTCAATCTCCATGTTTTCAGCTTTCAGGTTAGACTCAGTTGCCGAAATGGTTTCTGGTTGTTCTGCAGGAACTTCAATTTCGGTGACAAATGTCGTGTTTGAATGCGGATACATCACTCGATTTTATTCCTCTCGTTTGAGATCCATTTCCAGTGACTTCAATTTGTTGGTCACCTCGGATAATTTGTAATCGGAAAATCTTCTTTCTTGTCTAATCGATTTGCACTGTGAGATCCATTTAGATGGAAGCGAATCAATAATCTCTGAACTTGTTCGAAGTTGGAGAGATGTGGATCATGCTTCTTCAGACTATTTACCACAATTACGAATCGATCAGCGAAATCGGACAGTCCTTCATTCTTTATTCCTGTAAAACAATAAAAACGACTTTGTGCCGATACGATATTATCTGATTCAAAATCATCAGAAAAAGACAATTTCAATTAAAAAATTAAAATTCATTTTAATGCCCCAAAGAAAAAAAAAATTTTCCAAAAAAAAGTTGTTGAATAATTCTCACCCCAAAACCCTCTTTCTCCAGCAAGTTCTCCGGCAAGTTCGCCAGCAAGTTCTCCAGCAAGTTCTCCGGTAAGTTCTTCGGCAAGTTTGCCGGCAAGTTCTCGAGCAAGTTCTCCAGCTAGTTCGTTGGCAAATTCTCCAACAAATTTGCCAGCAAGTTCTCTAGTGAGTTCTCCAGCAAGTTCTCTAGCAAGTTCTCCAGAAGAACATTAAGTTCGTTGGACTGAGAACTTTCATTCAAAAGATGTCAAACTCGCTCAAATCTGATGTAAACTCACCGGATGAAGAGTTGAAGCTTCTTCAAAGAATGTCAAGAACACAAATAGTGTGTGTGTGAGAGAAATACCTTCAATCTTCAAATTTCTTTTCAATTTCTTGTATAAATAGATTTGTAGATGTAAAATGTGATATTAAATGATATAATTCAGCTCTAAAATGATGTAGATCTTATCAAAATCAGTATAATTGATGAACACAAAACTCAGATCTAGTTCTCTCTCTAAAACCCCATTTTCTCTCTCTAAAAACTTCAACAAAATCTTCAATTCAGCACCATAAATCTTCAAATAAACAATCCAAAATTGATTCAAGTAGGTTCTGATACCATTTGTTAGTCCCAAGAGCACTTGAATCAATCAAATAACAATGAAGATTTGGATCAAAAGGATAAAATATAAAAAACTTGGACGAACACAATAAAGAACACTTATGAAAACCCCCTTTGATCCATTTTGATTTGCCTCTGATTTTGTTTATATGGAAACCCTCAAATCTTTCTCTTGCCAGCTTAACAACACTCTACCGACTCTAGCTATTTATAGTCTAATGTCAATTAGACTTAATGACATTTAGCCCCCTAGACTTATACTTAACTAGAAATTTACAAATAAAGTATTAAAAGACTAATAAAAGACTAAATATATTTGTTGACACAAAATATATTTATTACATTAAAATCCCTTAGTCTATAACTTCTTCAAAGTCTTGTCTCGATTCTTCATCTTGAACATGTTTGGTTTGACTTTTGCGTTGACTTTGACTTTGGTTGACGTTGACTGTGTTGATAATATTAGACTATCTTTCAGACCCAACATCTTGGTTTTTTTATCTTCAAGTTTCATATTGTCTTGTCTCGATCAGTTACAATTACAATTTACAATAAATTGAAAATAACCTATTCTATTAATCTTGGGCTTCTAAAACAGCCAACAATTCAAGATAATTGAAAACATCAGAAAACTGTAAATATAAATACAACCACGAGTTTATGCTTGATTTTCAAAGAAGAAAATAATCAACAAAACACAAAGGATGCAATCTTTTGTCAAAACTATAAACTTTTGTCAAAATAAAATCTGATTGCAATAATATAATTAATATGGAATAATTATTTAAGTGGCTCTAATCCACAATTGGATTTATGCATAGGTTTAAAACAATTTCATATACGTTGCGGAATAAACGTGTAAACAAATCTAGGTCAAAACCTTAAACCACCTACTAGGAGTCCAATTACAAACCAAATATTTAAACAAACGTAACCACAGAGTGTTTTAACTATTATACCATTCATGACATGTTGAACACAACAAAACCAAAATACCACGTTGTAACAATCTAATCGTTATATCCGGACTCACAAAACAGAATCTACAACCCTGGTTGTCGTGCAAATTCGATATCCATCTGAATCATTTCCCAAATTTGAGCATCAAAGACACGTAACTCTATTCGGTGATGGTGACGCGAGATAAGTGAACGACGCATGAACAAAAACCACACGATGGTGGTCCAGTGGTCGGGTGGTGACGATAGTGATGGAGGTGACCTCAACTACCGCCAGTAGCGGTGGTGGCGGCTAGAGGGGATCAGGGTTTGCTACTTTTTACTAAACCTTTGATTTAGGGTTTAGTGGTATGGGATAAAGATTTATTTTAGAACACTAAGTTTATGCGGAAACCGCGATAACATACCTAGATCTTTTAATTTTTGTTTATTGATGGTTCATGTTTTCTTTAAAGTTTTTAGTTACAAATTTATATGTTATAAATAAAAATAATTAGAATATTTTTTAGTTTGTTTTTTAAAATTTAAATGTTACCTACACATGTGTAGATTATGTGTAAGTAATATAACCTACACATGAATTACACAGGTATAGGTTTTGTTCAATAAAGATGAAAATTTATTGATAGTTTAATTTGAAATTTCAAAATTCATGAATAAATACATTTCTTACATTTTAATAAAATTTCGAATTGAGAGAATGAAAGATTTAATTTATTCTCGTTGTTCTCGTACTTTGTGGTGTGTATTTTTAATAACCCTTAACCATAATTTATAGTTACTAACAAAACTTAGTGTTCATGTTAGGGTTAATCAAATTACACTTTTAATCCCCTCTGATTATCTAATAATCACAGATAACAAACAACTTTGATTATTTTAATTATACAATAATAATATAATTAATAACAATTATTTATACATATCACATTTATAATTAATTGTTTGTTTTATAATTCTCAATTGCAAAATAGATAATTAACTCACCTTAGTAATTCCGAATTCTAAATCTAATTCGCCATCAATAACTATTTCATAAAACATTTTAACCGATATGACTTTTTCGTGATAAATTTGTTTAATTCTTTAAACATTTTATTAGTTACTTTTATTCATAGTAACACTCCTTAATCATTCTTGGTAGCAATGTTGTCAAATGTTGTTACTCTAGCATACAAGTCCAACATTTCCTTCACTCATCGCTCTTTAAAGAGGCCATAACTGAGGTTCTCAGCTTGACCTTGGCTGTGTAAATATAGACAGTCCTCAATATGCTTACAACAACTTCTTAGTTAAACGAGTTTAAATCCATGTGTCAACTTTGTTAAATGACTAAAGGTACATTTTCTCTTAGAATACGATCACAAATTTATAGGTATTTGTGATCAGCTCTCACCCATCGGTCAACCACTTGATGATATGGACAAAATCCATTGGTTTTATGTGGTCTTGACACATCATTTGAAATATTACTTACAACAATAAGGGTTACCAAGCCTAATCATGTGTTTCATTATATTGTTTTTTAGGCGAGAGTCATGAGCTTTTTTACGATCCCTGCATGCATGGATCAGTTCCATGACAGCCTACATTTTCTACTCAATACTAATGGTTCAACAACAACACTAGTATTTGTGGCTAGTCAAACAATACTTTTTGATGAGCTACTTTAGGTGGCAAGGGTTCTAGAGTACTGTAACCATATTTTTAGTTGTATTGCAAATATAACAATAGTGCCAACATTTGTGTTGCAAATTATGTCACTCAAGCCGTTTATCGAATGCCAATTTAGCATAAGCTTTTCATGCTTGATGTCACATGAACTCCTCTACACTAGATTGGTATGTTCATTCAGGTGCCACTTCTCACATGTCAACCTTTCTAGAAAGTGTCAACAATTCCTCTTCTTATTTAGCTAATGCAAAGGTGACATTTAGTAGCTGTAATGCTCTCCAATTTCACATACGAGTCAATTTTTTGTGTCTAATCGTATTAAACCACATTATTTCTTGGTTGTTGTTAATCTTACAAAGAAGTTGCTGTTCATAAGCAAAATCACAACAAATTATCTAGCATATGCTTTATTTTCTCAACTGATTTTATACTATTTTGGATAAAAAAGACATGCTCCAACACTAACGAAGGAATCTATGTTCTTCATGTTGGGTGTCAAGCGTTAGGGGCAGTTTCATCTACTTGGGCTTCATATATGAGATTTGGCATAATCGTTTACTTTTGACACTTTTTCGTTTTTGAATAAGTTAGGTGTAAAGAGGTTACATATGTGTTACCTAAACCTATATTTTTATCTTTTTATCAATTATCAAAAGGACATCATTTATTGTTTGAAATAAATACTCAACATACTTTACATCATGGATTTAATTCAATATGATTTATTGGGTTATCTATTCAGTTTAGCAGTCTTTATGCAGTTTTTCATATGTGGTTTTCGTGAAGGATTAAGGTCTTTCAAAGTGATGAGGGATTGGAGTTTGTAAATCATATTGTTCGGAAAATATTTAAAGATAATGGTACGTTTCACCATCTCTCTTGTCCTTATACACCTCAACAAAACGATCAAGTCGAAACAAAAAAATTATCACATCATTGAAACCTGATTAACTTTCGTTTTTAATTCACATGTCCCCGCCTCTTATTTGGTAGATGCCTTTAGTTCGTGTTAGTGATCTCTCCAGCATAAGTTGGTACTAACCTGGCTTGTGAACATACTTTGTGTCAATTAGAAGTATTTTAGTTGATTCGAACAATACCTCCCCAATGACCCGGGAAAGATAAATTAGATCATTAAAATTTTGGAGTGTTAAGTGTAATTAGATTCGAGGCACATGTATCTAAGACATTCAAGGCTAAAGATTGTAGAGAAATTTGAAATCAAAACCTGGATAATGTGAGCGACGTGAATAACACATTTAGATCGAAATTATTTGGTGGTTCACTCGAATATCTAAATCGGATATAACTTAGATTTGATACAAATCTAAGTATGATATTGTGTGCATTTTTGTGAACTAGAAGAAGAAAATTTGAGTGTTTGTGACCAAATGTTTGCAATTTAACTTTTAAGCGATGGGGATGAAACTTCCACACAACAGTTTTCATTTTAAAATCAAAATGGCCTAAAAATGAAAATTTCTTTTCAATCCGGATTTCACATGTGTAATTCCAAAAAAAACATTTTTTTGTCCCCTAGCAGGGGCTCCGCCCCTTGAACCCTGCTTGGGGTTGTTGCCTCTTAGACACCATTTCAAGGGGCACTGCTCCCGAACCTACGCCAAAGGAGCAATGACCTCTTGGGAACTCTATTGCTAGGGGTTTCGCCCCTAAATATTATGTGGTTCTAATGTTGAAGATCATGATAAACTCAAACAAGCATGCTCTTCGCACCTTCTAACTTGTTTGATGGATATTATGATTATATTGGTCATCTATTCAATCCAATTATATTTAAAATTATTTAACTAAGATATCTATAATCTGATGAGGTAACATATATTTGTATAAATCTCGATCATATTCATTCACTTATAGAGCTATTTATATCACCATAGGCATTTCATAATCCTTCAAATGAACATATAATCATTTTAAACCTTATGCAACCACTTTATTATTATTTTAAATTAGTTCGTGCAACAATTTGTAAAGTTGTATAAATAATGCTGCATAAATAATAGCAAATGGTGGTAGGACCAATATGCCATGTAAATGTTAAGAGATTCCATACTTTGGCATGTGCAATAGTGAGTGGTTTGAAAGAACTAAAAAGTATTTGGATATCATCATCTCACCCTGTATCAACTATCACATGAAAACACAGGTTTGTTACTTATTATCTGTTGGCCAATGGAAAAATATTAATCCGGAACCAGAATTAGAATCTTATAAACAAAGTTCTTTTTGTAATTTACGTATGATTTTATTGCAACTGTTTTAATCATTTTTCTTGATTATTTTTCCTCTTGAAAATATAACCGGAACGGTAAATCCCTCGACTTTAATATTTACTGTTTTTAAAGCTAACTATATTGACTATCAGTTTAATAAGTCGGAACTTGGGGTATTAAATTTTGGGGAATTAAATATAACCATTTCGTCGAGGAGCTGCATCAAAATGCTCTCAGTGGGCCTTTAGGTGGCGGGTTTTTCCCGGAATTGGTGGTTGATGGGTTGGACTACCTAATGTTGTCTGTGCTCGCAAGCATATGGGGTGTTTTTTCGCCATTGAGGTATCCTGAGTAGCTAGGCTTTATTAGTTGGCCGTTCAATAAATAAATAAAAACATTAGGCCTGGTTTGGTCTGGTTTTAATTAGCTTTGTACAACTTTTAACCAACCAATATGACTGCACATTAAAGAGATGGCAAATGGGCGAATGGGATACAAAATAGCCAACTGGGATACAAAATGAATCAACTTAAACAAGGATAACACTTGTTTTCTTTAACTTTCGTTTTGTTTGGAGTCAATTTAAAACATAGATAACTTCCCTTTGGTTTGAAGTCACAGGGGCCATAAGTAATACATGAGAACATGTTAATAGGCGGGATCATGTGACAAACCGGCTCAACTAATAAACCTGAATTCCATCATATGGAGTTTTTATTTTTGCATTGACGTTGATCCTGATGTTTATTAACTTCTGCCTATTTATATTTTCATTTTTTTTTTTATTTTAGACCAAAATCTTTGAGGGAAACAAATTTATGCGCTTATTTGCTTTCTTAATTGCCTTATTAGCTGCCAATTCAATACTGTTTCTTAACGATACCAACTGTTAATTGATGTATCAATTTTGATATTTGATAATATAACAAGGGTGAGGTTATTATACAAAATGTATTTTTGCTACAAAGTGTGAGAATACACAATGAGCTCAAAAAAGTCACAAAAAAATTATATCTCACAATCTAAATATAATTTCAAAAAAGTACTTCGGAGTCTCTGTTCCTCTCGTCGTCCTCTTTCAGAAAAAAATTAAAAAAATTAAAAAAAAAAATCATTGTGTTTTTTATGATAGAATGACGTCATTGTGTCTTTCATAATAACACAATGACGTCATTGTGTCTTTCACAATGACACAATGATGTCATCGTGTCTTTCATAAATGACACAATAAAAAAAGTTAATTTTTTTATTTTTCGCTTATTTTTTCTTAGTGAGGACGGCTAGGGGAACAAAAACTCGAAATTACTTTTTTGAAACTCGATTTAAATTGTGAGATATAATTTTTTTATGACTTTTTTGACTCATTGTGTCTTCTTACACTTTGTAGCAAAAATACACTTTGTATTTAAACCTTTTTCATATAACAATTATCTCGTATAAAGGTAGTCTTTTGATTTGCGTTTTTGCTATACTTCACCAACCTCCGCACTTTCTTTTAGTTTTTTAATAGCAATTTATTTTAACATATAACATTAGATAGAGTTGTGGAATTTCAACAAATATATAAGGAAGCTAAAAGTTACGAGACCCAAAAATATTTTTTATCGTTATATAAATTTTTTTTTTCTATCGATATCAGGGACGGCTGGACAATTGACCATTTCATCACGGGTCAACCTCTCCAATTTTGACAAGTTAAATTAAAGAGTTATTGGTCAATTTTATAAAGGTGGCTCACGCCTTAGTTTAACTAGTGATATATACCGTGCGTTGCAACGGTTATGTTTTTAATACCGAAACATGTATAGAAAACACAACATAACGGTCTTTGGAAATCACAAAAAAGACACATTGTTGTACAAATGAACATTAAAAAAAACAAAAGCGAACTTTAAAAATCGTTTTAAGCAAAAAAAAAAAAAAAAAAAAAAAAAAAAAAAAAAAAAACTAGAAAAAAGCGTCACATAAGTAGATGTATCATTTACGAATTTAGTGTGTTAAATATTATAATTAGCTGAAATATTAAAAGTAACCTTTAAAGAAATAGGAAAAAATATAAAGAAAAGCTAGAAATATACTATGAAATTTCAAAATTACTCTAACCAATTAAAACATTACTTTTAATTTTGAAACCAAGCCAAAACAATCACACGTGAGCCAGGCTAAAAAATATACTATATCGCGGCCACAATAAAATAGCAGATAGAATATTTGTGAAAAGAATTCAAAGACCAAAAAGTTTGTGGCCAAATTTAAGAAACTAAAAAGCCCATGTAGCACTATAGTTGGTCTTATTTTTTTTTCAAAGACCAAAAAGTTTGTGGTCAAATTTAAGGAGTTAGAGACCTGCAGCACTATAGTTGGTCTTTAATATGTATATAATGTTCAATCTGATTTTAACTTATAATAATTACATGGCAATGTGCACTCACTTTTAATGGGAAAATGTCATCAAATATTAAGCCGTAAAACATTTTACGAGATACTCACCAGCCATGTATTATATTCTTTGATTGTTATGATAGTTTTTTTGTTTATATGTTGTAAGGTTCTTAAAAGAGGAAAATATTACCAACTTATATAGTACAGTTTAAAGCTATATTATTTAGGTCACTGAAACTTTAGCATATTATTTAGGTCACTGAAACTTTAGTATCAAAAGAGAGTTTTGAGTGAAAGAAAATAAAATATTTGTGAAATTTGTTTGTAATTGACGATTTTTCCCATTTTAAACATAGAATAAGAAATACTACAAAATTCGAGTCATTTAAAGTATCACAAAAACGAAATTTGATTGGTATTGTATTATCGAAGATAATATTAAAATTATCAAAGATAATATTAAAATTATCAAGAATATTCTCCAACTACTTAAAAAATGTCACTAAACATTCCTTTTTTTGCTTATATCATCAGCATTTTGAGAGTGAGTTCATAATATGTGATTTCATGATTGGAAATTGTATATTTCTTCTTTTCTGACAAGTGACTAGTATAACCAGTTGAACCTTTGGTAATTGATCGGTTGAACTTTTACAACTGATAAGTTAAAACAGTACTAGCTAATTGGTAAAAAAAAATTAAGATACCCGAACGGTGTTGTTTTAGTTTTAGTTCTGATTTCATTTGGATTTTACATGTTGAATCGGTTTAACTTTTGAAACTAATTTGATCGATTTCGGTTTTTGAAACACCCACAGCGACAAATGTGTCCTACACAAACACTTGGAGACACTTCAATATAAATTATTTGTGACAGTTGTCTGTTGAGAATCACCATCAGAGTTATGGATCCTACACTCTACCAAAAACTATAAATTATGTTCTCTTAATATATATATATAGAGATAAAAAATGTCACTAAACATTCCTTTTTTTGCTTATATCATCAGCATTTTGAGAGTGAGTTCATAATATGTGATTTCATGATTGGAAATTGTATATTTCTTCTTTTCTGACAAGTGACTAGTATAACCAGTTGAACCTTTGGTAATTGATCGGTTGAACTTTTACAACTGATAAGTTAAAACATTACTAGCTAATTGGTAAAAAAAAAATTAAGATACCCGAACGGTGTTGTTTTAGTTTTAGTTCTGATTTCATTTGGATTTTAAGTGTTGAATCGGTTTAACTTTTGAAACTAATTTGATCGATTTCGGTTTTTGAAACACCCACAGCGACAAATGTGTCCTACACAAACACTTGGAGACACTTCAATATAAATTATTTGTGACAGTTGTCTGTTGAGAATCACCATCAGAACTCTGATGGATCCTACACTCTACCAAAAACTATAAATTATGTTCTCTTAATATATATATATAGAGATATGTCATGGCTTATATATGAACAAAAAGTAAAGCACATATTGATCACTGTACAAACTTGTTTTAGATGGTTTTCGTCTACTCATTATGCTTATCTTAGATCTAAACTGCACGTCGATACCGCCATCCAGTTTGAGGGGGCATATTAGAGGATAGGTGGATAATTTATATTTATGTTTTCTATTAGAAGACAAGTGGATAGCTTTTCATTTATTTTGGTGTAATATAATCTTTGGTATCTTCTAGACTCTCTCTGTATGGGTCAACATTATTACAAAATTATTTTTATATCAAAAATCAAAGCCATTGATTTACATAAATGTAAAGTAATTCTAATAATACTTGAGCTGTTTTACATATGTATATATTAAAAATAAATAATAAACAATGTAAAATAGCTAAATATCACCATCCTTAATTTACATGTATGTAAATCAATGATTTAGAATTTACATTTAGGTAAATCACTGGTTCTTTTGGTTTAATAATTATAAGTGGTTCTATAAGGATTTTAACTCGTCTCTATATATAGGGATATGTCACTGCTTTTATACATAAAAAACACATATTGGCCATTTTATACTTTGTTTTCAAAATGTAACACACTCGGTAATTCATTGGTAAATTAGTAAACCCACCTGATTACCAATGCAATATGTCAATTTGGTGAATAACCGCAAAAATGTTTAGAGGAAATTGTATAATGTGGTTGTCTTACAGGGAACACATTACCCATGCAATATCTACTGGTATGCCTTAGCTAATTTTGAGGATAAGATTTGGATTGGATTCTTGCTTCGGCTTTTTAGTCATTTGCTGGTGTAGGCCCTTTGGATGAATAGTCCGGCGATAAAACATTCAATATATACCAACCTCAATGCTTTCTTTAAATTGAAATAATCATTGTCTAGTATACTTCAAGTATTTTAATTTATGTTCAAATAAAGAACCATCCCTGTAATTTAAGTATGGCAAACTAGCCAATAAAAGATCATTGTTAGTGAGTTTGGTTAGAAGATTGGTGGTCTTAGAGAGTTAAATACTCCGGCATGGGGAGTATTTTAATATGAACATAGCAGATCAAGATGGAACTAGTTATCTAGAAATGTAAAGGTGAGCCTATATCAGGAATAATTTCCTATGATTGCACTTTTTGTCAAATTTAGCCAGTAGGACTCGTGGACACACATATAAGGATCAAAGTATGTGTAATATAGCATATAATAATTTGTTTGTAACTAGTAAATTTACATGTGCGTTGCGACGGAGTGTTAAAATCCCCTGAGCATTACTAATCGCTCTGTATATGTCAAAAGACGGATAAATATAAGATAGTGCGGTAATTCCTGAATTGAATAAACATATTATAAATATCTGAAAAAAACAAAAAAAAACTTGAAGTAGCTTCGGAAACTTGGGCATTTGCGTTTGGATCACATCTATGTTTGTGGTTCGATGATTTATATATAATCTTGCAAAACTTCGTTTGGAAAGAAATTTACACATAAACGTAGATAAAAATAAGTATATCATAATGATATTTCGATAATTTAATGAAACATTATATTTTAGAAATTATAAAGGAAAAAAACCAAAACAATGTAAATGTGTCATGTGGCATAATATGATTGGGTTGATGCTATAAAATTTTTCGATGTAAAAGGTAAGGATGAAGAGTTTTTAAGTGTAAGTTCTTGAGGGTAGAAATTGTAACTCAAATAACAATGCATTATTTGTTGTGACATGTGGCATAATAGATTGGGTTGAAAAAACTGTACAACTATTTTATGTGAAACGTAAGTATGAAGAGTTTTAAGTGTAAGTTCTTGAGGGTAGAAGTGTAACTTAAATAACAATGCATTATTTTTTGCATCATAAGCTTCATGACTTGTACTACAAAAATCAAAATGATAAATGACAGATTGAAGGTAAGTGCTGGAGGTGCAAGAAGCTACAACCTAACTTGCATAAAGTGTTGTATAGCATGAATCACAATGTGTAAATAAAAGATCAACCAATCACCATTCAGATTAATGTAAAATGTATTAGTATATAATATTTAGAAATATAGTTAAAATTTTTTAAGCAGTCAAATCAACTAATCAAAATATGTCAAGTTCTATCAAAGGCCAATAGTATATAGTATCCACATACATGGATCAGTAGGATTAGATCATACAATCCGACGATCCGTTATAGTTGTGTAGTCAAAACAACCTACCAATACATGACATAACTCATTAAAGTCAAACACTATATTATTCACATATAAGGATCAACATGAGTAAATTGAATTATTACACCTCAATGTGGAACTGTCTAGCCGTAACAAATCAACAACCAATGATTTGGTTAATCAAAGTCTAACACTATAGAGTATTCATATATAGGGATCAATAGGATCAACTAAATAGATTATGATGTTCTGATGCGGATTTGTGTAGCCAATATAATCACCGACATAGCTCATTAAAGCTTAACACTAGAGTTTTCATATACAAGAATCATTAGGAATAAATTAAATTGTTATTGAACATATGTGAGTCGTTTCAAATAGTGACTACAATCTGATACATGTCTGTCGTTGTTTAATGTGTGCACTTCGTATTGTAAGGAAAATTTTATTTGGTTTACTTGATGTATTTAACTTCATTGTAATTTATATCTAGGTTTACAGTTTATATTTATTTGCTAGAAACATTTATAAAGTTTAACTAAATAATCTTAATGATGGAATACCTGGAATATGTTCCATTGCCAATATGCCACTAGTAGTCTGTTGGAAACGATCACTTAGAAAGATTTTTTTAAAAGTTGTTGATAATCCTTTAATGAATATGGTTGTCGCTGACCCCTAGGTAAATTTCATCAGTATTCTGTTGCAAACTAGATTACCTGTGCCTATTTCTGGGACTGAAGGTTATTGTGAACTTCCATCTGTAACTGACTTTATCCACGAATGATCGACTGAATCATCCGTCGGTGAAGCTCATTTGTTTAGTACTGTGTGGTCGGTTAGAAAGAAATTGACGAAATACAATTGTAGACTGTTGGTTAGACAAACGGACCAAACACCGTTGTATATTGCATCATCTTACAGAGCAATGACGGTTAAAACAGGTTGTGTCAAAAGTGATTATATAATGATAATAAAATCATGTATGGAGTTTCGTTGGAGCTTGGTGCAAAGAACTTCGTGTGTTTGCTTTTTACTTTTGAGGATTTAATTCAGTTGCATAAGTTCACTTGTGCTGACAAAAAGAAGAAAAAGATAATCCGTGGGGTGGGTTAGGTTAAGATAGAGGCTGTGAATATCAGAAAAACAAAACAATCGATTATGGAAGAACCATTGAGCATATCAACACTTTGTCCTTTCTATGGATCACGACTAGAGCAAGCAACCATGTGGTGGATTAGCCCAAATGATGCTCCTTTTTCTATTATGTAATCATGTAGCCTTGTATTACCTATTTTAGGCATCTCTGACTAGTTCTTTTGCTAGTGTTTTTTAATGTGTTTTTCACATCATTACAAAAAATATAAGCAAAATAAAAGTTAACTTCCACTACTAATAAAAGTTAAGTAATATATGAAATCATAAATAAAGTCGATACTCATATCGCATAGGTTATTGAAAACGATGTAAATGTGCAACAAATTTTGACACTAAAGAAAAGTGTTATTTTGTATCAAGGAGCTTATAAAAAGTATTATTGTCATCCATGTGATTCTTTCATACCTTTTATGGATGAAAATTTTATCATTTCCAGAGAAGATAAATCGTGTACTTAGGTTATAAATATAATAAAATTAACAATAACTTTTACCATATATCTTATACGTAAAAAATAATAACTTATTAACATGTTAGGTGCAGTTTGTTTTTTTCAAAGGTAAAATGTCTGCAATCAACGGAATACATCTGCAAACATCTATAGAATAATAAGTGAATCAAATCTCTTCAGTCTACAAAAAAAATGTTATTTAGAGTCTGTAGACTGCTAAAATAACGGAATGGTGGTGTACGGACGGTGGTGGTGGTGGACGATGATGCTGGATGGTGGTGGACGATGCTGGATGGTGGTGGTGGACGGTGGTGGTGGTGATGGTGATGGTAGACAGTGGGTGGTGGTGGATGGTGGGTGGTGCTGGACGGTGGGTGGTGTTGTTTAACCCTCTGCAAAACCTTAAAAGTGTTGAGCTAAATCCGCATAAAAAAAAGCTCGCGCAAACGTTGTTTAGTGAAATGTTTTCGAAAAAACAAGCACCTGCAGATGACAATGTCTGCACGCCGCAGACAAATTTTAGAAAAACAAAAACCGCCTTAGTCACTTTCTTGCATCCGATAAAAGTAATCCTTTCGGTTATAGTTACACAAATAGAAACGAGTATTTTAGAATTAACCATGTTAATGTAGTTGTTGACAACTAGTGGCAACAAGTCTGTCTAATATGCCTTGAAATCTTGCACGAAAACAGTTAAGGAATTGGTTGACCAGACTAACACATTTAGAAACAAGTTAGATTTGAGATGGCTAATATGTTTAATTAATAGATGTTGTTTAATTTGTAATAGAATTAAATGGGTTGATTCATCAACTCGTTTATAACTTTATGTAGAAAGGTTAATACATATGTAACTGGTTTAGTACCTCGTATATTACAAGAGTTGAATAAATAAATATTATATAAGTTAGTAACAAAAATTAATGGATTATAAAACAATATCTTGAAATATGCTATTATTGAAACTATGTACGAGTAATGATTTTTAGTAATAAAACAACGATGTTATTTTTTAAACTTTATTTTTCATTTTTTTAAAAGTTGTTTTTAAACATTTGTTTATAAACAAACACTTTTTAAAAATATATCATTTTTAAAAGTTTTCTTATTATAACTTTGAATTTTAGTTATTTTTATTCATAAAAAATTAATTTTTTAAAAACAAAAGTTTTAAAACATTTCGTATATTTTTAAAAAAGAAGTTTGATGTTTTAGAAAAATTTCTTATCTTATACAAGTTGTTTATTTAGAAATTGCATTTATAGATATATCTGTTTCTTAATTTACAAAAAAAAATAATCTTAAAAAGAATTAAAAAATTATTAGTAGTCAATGCAATTATTTATTAAAAGAAAGAAACGGAAAAATAAGATATTGAAAGTCTTAATGGCGCTATGCGTAAAAAAAACTTCTTTCATTAGTATATAAAGATTTATTTTTTGAATATGTTAATTTGTTTAGAACTCTATTACAACAGTTAACATGATTACAACTTTATGCACATTTGCAACGTGTTAACAATTTATTAATCAACTAACTTTGATTATTCCATAAGTGATATTCAGCTTAAATAATTGCAATTGTGTCAATGTTTTGGTTATTTTTGCTTTTTCATTGTTTTCTTAACTGGTATGCATAAATGAGAGCCGGAATAAAATGAATCTGTAAGGAATACACTTAGAGGCTGATGCAACAAAAAAACAATCAAAAAGCTGTCGCATACACAAGTGAAGTACAAGAAAGTTACTTCGGAAGATTTGATATAACTCAGTGAATTATGCTAAGTATCAAATCTTCCGAAGCCAAAAGACCATATCTTCCGAAGCCAAAGATGATGTCTTCTGAAGCTTCAAATACAAAGTCTTCTGAAGCCAAATACTGATTTCTTCCGAAGACAGAGAAGACATGCTTTCTCTAAATCATCTTTTGACAAAAGCTGAATCACTTTTCGGTGCCACTTCTGAAGACTCACCAACTTATATGAGTTGGTGAAAAGTCCATACTTTTGTCAACTGTAGATTAAGGTCTTTTGTTTGTAACTTTCCAACTATGTACTTTTTATCCTTTTTGTAATATATTAGGATGTGAGCTAGGGCATGTCATCGTCACTAGTCAAAAGACAATCTGCCTTCTGACTCTACATTGATCTTGTTGTCTAGATGAGTGTTTTTAGCTGGCCTTTAAAGTATGGCCAGCTGTAGGATGTAGTATAAAGTATCTCAAGTACTTGTATCTTAAATGTAAGTTTTGTAACACTTGTAAGAACTTGAGAGCAATATACATCATTCTTGAAAATTATGTTTGAGTGTTCTTGTTCTTTTACTTATGTTCATTGTTTCAGCACTAACCGGTTCCCTATTTGATCTGCTAAGTGTTCTAAATCTCTCCATCTTGTGAAACTATTGCATTGACCATCTTTCACCAGTCCTGCAAGTGGTATCAGAGCTTTTCAGGCTCTTAATTGTAAGATCTCACAATCTTAAATCCCTTTAGTTTCTTAAAACACTTATCAACTCAAATGGCAGCTATTTCTAAGGCTGATATGAAAACCGGTACTATGACAAAGTCTCCACTGATCATTCCTAATGACTTTGATACTTGGTGCCAACGTATGGAAGGGTTCATCAAGTCTCAAGACAGCAGGATGTGGAGATCTGTTGTTAAAGGACCTCACATCCCAAGCACCTCTTCAGCCACTGCAGGAGATGGGATTATACCAAAGGAAATGGCTGACTACTCTGAAGAAGACTAGAAGAAGGTAGATGTAGATTAGAAAGCCATGACCGCTCTTCAAACTACTCTTCCTAACTCCATATACAGAGGCTTCAAGAAATGCAAGAATGCTAAGCAGCTCTGAGATGCACTGAAGCTCATGTATGAGGGGTATGAGGAAGCCACGGAGAACAAGAAAGACATAATGAAGTAGTAGTTTGAAAACTTTACCTACAAGACAGGTGAAACCATGACTCACCAATGCTTCAGGTATCTTGAGATTGTGGATACTCTAATGGATGTTGGAATAAAACTTGAGAATAGAGACATAGTGAAGAAGTTCATGTTCTCTCTTCCCAGACAATGGACTCACTACTGTGTAGCCATCAAGAGAACTAAGAACCTCTCTACTCTTACTCTGATAGAGCTGTATGGTATCCTTAGTGGTTACCAGATGGAGATGAACTTGAAAATCCAGCAAGCAGCTCTTCTAACAATCAGCAGAGTTCAACCCTACATGTGGTTGAAAGGGATAGCATTGAACCATAGCATCATCTCATATGCTTCCCTGAAAACTCACAGAAGGGTCCTTTCATCACCTTCTTTGAGACACCAAGGGAGTGCTACATCAAAGGAAACCCATTCTAAGAGACAAGCTCTGCTCAAGCCTTTGTGTCTACTAATGAAAGTTATGACAACTATCTCTTCACTCTTGAAGACTTGAACTGCATCCATCCAGATAATCTGGAGTACATGGAGATAGTTTAACAGATGGCTCTTCTCACTCATAGGGCCAAGAAGTTCTACAAGAGGACAGGTAGAAAGTTTCCTAACAATGTGGCCAGTGGAAAGTTTAGCCTGGATAAAAGCAAGGTGAAGTGTTACAACTGTAACCAAATAAGACACTTTGCTAGAGAGTGCAAGGCACTAAGGACAAATGGTGGCCAAGCACAATCCAGGCTAAACTATACTAATACAACTCCAAGTACTGAGAAGCCAAGCCAACCAAAACAACATGCTGCTGTTGTTGTTGAAGAATGAGGCTTTGACTGGAGCTTTCAGGTAGAAGATGCTTCTCCAAACCAAGCATTGATGGCTAATCTTGAAGAAGCCAAGGTATTAGAGTATCTTTGTACTCCTGAATGCATTGCTAAAGTTAACATGTACAGGTCCTATAACTTGAAAGTGAGATCTGATCTTGAGTCCTTGAATATTTTAAAAGCTGATTTTAAAAGAGCTGAAAATGATTATAAACTTAAAATAGAAGATTTAGAGAAAACCATTTTAACTCTTAAGCATAAGCACACAAATTATAGGACTCAAATAAAGGATCTCTTATCAAGTTAACTGAATGCCAGGCTGAGCTTATGATCAGCAAAGCTAAGGCAGAAAAATGTATTCTTGAAAAGGAAACCTTAAAGAACACAATATCTTCATCCATGCATGTAAAGATTTTTTAACAGAACATGTAAGGATTTGGTTCAAGTGAGATAGCTCCTCCACACACATTGTTATCTGTAAGACCTCCAAGGTGTGGAACTTATCAAGATGAGCTGCCCTTAATAGATCCCATTCAAGAAGAGGATGAAGATGAAGAGGAGATAGTGAAGGATGAACCTGAGGTGAGTGATAAGGGTTATCCTAAGAAGGGACATTATTCTCCTAGAGAGAAGAAAGAACCAAGGATGGCCAAGTCTGCAGGGAAGAACTTGATCAGGTCAACCAAAAGAAAGTCCAAGAGATCAAGGCCACCTTCAACTCCAAGCAAAAATAGGTTTTCATTCTGTTGGATTTGAAGTTGTAAAGATTGAAGACTCAACTATGGACTCTAGTACCAGGAGTCCTAGTGCATGTCCAAATCATCCTTGTCGGGAGAAGAAGGCTGATAAAATATACACCACTGTTGCATAGCTTGAACCATCTAGTTTTAAGAGCAAGCCTCATCCCAAGAAGCTTGCTGCATCATCTGAGAATATGAAGAAGGAAGTGAAAAGTGATCAAGCTTAGCCTTCCATACTCAAAAGCTTGCCAACAGAATGTATCATGTGTGGTAGTACTTCTCACTTTGCCAAGGATTGCATCTACAATCCCAAAAGTACTATCCACATGACTAAGAAGAAAACTTCTGAGAAGAAGAAGAAGAAAACAGCTTTAGAAGGAAAATCTCTTCCTTTCGGAAGCTCCAAAGTGAAGAAGAAGATAAGTGAAAACTTACCTTCGGAAGAAATTTTGGTTCGGAAGAAAGGAATGCTTCCGAAGTACTTAAGTCTACTACAGTGGATGCAAAAGCTTCCGAAGGTCCAGTCTCCAAAACTTCCGAAGTCATCAAAATTTCTAAAGTGTTGAAGGCCAAGTCTACTCTTCTAAAGATGGTGTAGAAGATGAGGGAATGCCATGTGACTGAAAGTTCTTTATCAACAATAGCAAATGATCCTCAAAACTTGCATATAGGATCTATTACTGTTGCATTACCTTTTTTTCACTTTGACAAGCCCAAGACCAATGAGGCTTGGGTTTCCAAATGCAACTAACCATCTATTTCTATGCAGGAACAGTTAAAGACTAAAGGGAATGTATGGATCATTGATAGTGGATGTTCCAGGCACATGACAGGCGATGACTCTTTGCTTCAAAACTTTGAGAAAATTGATGGAGGGCTATTTGCTTTTGAAGGACAATCTGGTGGTACATTACTAGAAGGGGCAGGGTCACAATGGTAAGCTCAGCATTAAAAAGGTAAACTTTATCAAGGAGCTTGGATATAATCTTCTGTGTGTATCCCAATTTTGTGATCAGAGACACAACATGCACTTTACTAAGCATAAGTGCATTGTTCTCAAGCCTGGGGTGGTCATTCCTCAAGAGCATATCCTGCTCAAAGCCCCAGGAAAGGGAACATGTACAAGATGGATCTGCAGGAAACATCTCCTTCAGAAGAAGTTTCTTGCTTTCTATCTAAAGCCAATAGTGATGAGTCTTTTCTCTGGCATAAAAAATGTGTCATGTAAACTTTAAAAACATAAATAAATTAATTAAAAATGATTTGGTAACTAGAATGCCAAAGAAAGAGTTTACAAGTGATGATCATTGTCTTGCATGCCTGAGAGGGAAGCAACACAAGGTATCTCATAGGCCAAAGGAAATGAACTCCATCACTACACCCATACACTTATTACATACGGATCTTTTTAGCCCTACCAGTGTAATGAGTCTAGGAAGGACATCTTATTGCTTGGTGATCACAGATGACTTTTACAAGATATACTGGGGTCTTCTTCTTTAGAACTAAGGATGAGACCCCTGAGATCTTGAAAATCTTCATTCTGAAAATTGAAAACCAATGTGATCACTAGGTCAAGATCATAAGATAGATCAAGTAACCGAATTTAAAAACCAAATCCTTGATGTATTTTGTGATAAAAAGGTTATTTCAAGACAATATAGTGCTCCAGGACTCCTCAGCAAAATGGAGTTGCTAAGAAGAGAAACATGACACTTATTAAAGCTCTAGAACCATGTTATCTGACTCTAAGCTGCCCATCACCTTCTGGGCAGAGGCAGTCTACACTGCTTGCAATGTGTAGAATAGAGTTTTTGTAGTCAAGACTTATGGTAAGACTCCTTATGAACTGTGGCATAGAAGGAGACATTTCATTAGTTTCCTCGGATCATTTGGATGTCCTTGCACCATCTTGAATACCAAGGATCAAATAGCCAAATTTGCTGAGAAATCAGATGATGGACATTTCATTACATTCTCTTCCCAAGCTAAGGCTTATAGAGTATACAATCTCAAAACCAGGGTAGTTGAGGAGTCAGCCAATGTGACTTTCAATAAGCACACACCCAGTGTGAAAGGTTCTGGTCCTGATTGGTTGTTTGATCTTGATTTAGTTACCAACTGTTTTTAACAAATCTTGTAGAGATGTTTCAGGATCTACAGGTACCTTATCAATAGAAGATTCTGATCCAAGATTTGAGCTGAGAAAACCAAGTGTTCAAACTACTTCAGCTCCAGTGGTAACTAGCCCTGCAGTTGGAAATCCTATCAGCACAACCATGACAAATTCTTTAGCTGAGACATCTGAAGTGCCTATAAATTCCAGCACAAAGGCACAGAACTCAGATGAAGGAATTTCCAATATAGGAGGAGATGGAGGTAGTGATAGTGATCTGTCCAAACAACTTGCTATGATTCCTCAACTGAGAATCCATAAGTCCCATCCCACCATAAACGTCATTAGAGATGTTGAGACTGGGGTGAGAACAAGAGGACAAACCCTTGACAAAAATGTTTGTCTTCACACTTGTTTCTTGTCCCAGATAGAGCCTAATAAGATTGATGAGGCTTTGAAGGATGGAAGTTAGGTTGCAGCAATGCAGGAGGAGCTGCTTCAATTTAAGAGATAGAAGGTTTGGAATCTACGTCCTCTTCCTCAAGGGAAGACTAATATAGGTACCAAGTGGGTATTTAGAAACAAGAAGGATGATGGAGGACTTATCATCAAGAACAAGGCAATACTAGTTGTACAAGGGTACTAGTTGTTCAAGGGTACACACAAGAAAAAGGGATTGATGACACAGATATTATTGCTCTTGTAGCAAGACTTGAAGCTGTTAGGATATTCCTGGCTTTTGCTGCATCTAAGGATTTCAAGGTCTACCAACTAGATGTCAAGTGTGCCTTTTTATATAGGGTGATTGATGAGGAGGTGTATGTCAAACAACCACCTGGCTTTGCAGACCCAGATCATTCTAATTATGTCTACAAGCTTGACAAAGCTCTTTATGGGCTGTATCAGGCTCCAAGGAAGTGGTATGAGACACTATCACAGTATCTCTGTCAGCATGGATACAAGAGATGTACTATTAAGGCAACACTCTTTATCAAAGGAACAAGAAATGACTTGATGCAGGTTCAAGTTTATGTAGATGACATTATCTTTGGGTCAACTAATCCAAAGCTCTGCAAAGACTTTAAGAAGGTGATGAAGAATAGATTTGAAATGAGTGCCATTGGGGAACTCAATTTCTTACTAGGAATTCAAGTGAAGCAGGTTGATAATGGCATCGTCATAAACTAGTCAAAGTATGTGCAAGACATACTTACCGGATTTCATATGACTGAGTGCAAGCTTGCTAAGACACCCATAGCGAGAAACCACTCTCCTAGACCAGATCTTGAGGGGGAGTGTGTTGATGAACATCTATACAGGGCTATGATTGGGTCACTTATGTACCTCACAGCCAGCAGACCTGATATCATGTTTGCTACATGTATTTGTGTAAGATATCAAGCCAACCCCAAGATGTCATACTTGGTTGCTGTCAAGAGAATAAAGGTGCTCCCAAACTAGGCCTTTGGCATCCAAAGAATTCTGACTTCAATCTGTATGCCTATATAGATAGTTACTATGGTGGCTGTAATATGACTGCAAAGTCTACATCTGGGGGATGTAAATTTCTTGGTAGAAGGATAGTCTCATGGCAATGCAAGAAACAATCTTGTGTGTCTGCATTAACTGCTGAAGCTGAATACATTGCTACTGCAAGCTGCTATGCTCAAGTGCTTTGGATTCAGAATCAAATGCTAGACTACGGATTCAACTTCAAGGGGACTTCCATCCATATAGACTACAACAGTGCTATCTCTATTATAGAGAATCCTGTCCAGCACTTAAAGACAAAGCACATCAACATCAGGTATCATTTGATTAGACATAATTTTGAAAAAAGATTGATAAAACTAGTCATAGTTAATACAAATAAATAATATGCTCATATGTTTACAAAAGCTTTTGATGAACAGAGATTTAAATATCTTGTATCATCTACTAGGATGATTAACTTTGAGTAGAATTTTCTTAAACTAAACTCAATATTATTTTTAATAATATGTTTTTCTTAAGTTGTCTATATGATCACCATATAAGCCCAGTTACTTTGGAAGAAACTTTTCAAAATGATATCCCTTAGAATTTTGAGAATTTTAGATATATTTTACTTCGGTAGACATGAAGTTGTCTTCGGAAGAAATTTACATCTTCAAAACAAATAACTACTTCTATGAAATTAGCCTTCAGAAGAAATTTGAATATATCTTCCAAAGCTTGTATTTGTCATCAAGTACTTATATGTATTGAAGGACTATTTTCTTTCAAAAGCAATTAAGTCTCGGAAGCTTTATTCTCTCATTGAATAAGATTTCTGATATTTGATATCTTCCGAAGCAAAATTTGTTTAAGAAGTAAAAATACTCAAAGTAATTTTTCTTCCGAAGAAAAATTCTTGAAAAGCTAAGGAATATCTTCTGAAGCCAAATTGGCTTCGGAAGTTTTCTCAAAACTTTCAAAGACAAAATATCTTTGGAAGATTTTTCGACTTCCAAGAAAACTACCTTTTTGGGTACTTTTTCAAAGGAAAGACTGACATTCAGATTGTATTAACTTTGTCTCAAATCCATATCATATATATATATATATATATATATATATATATATATATATATATATATATATATATATTTGTAGAACGATTCCCCCTCTTTCACTTTCTCCTTCATCTATAAGATTCAAACCCTAAATTCATTCATAAACCGACCTTGTTCTTACCTTTCTTCACATCAAAGCTACTTAAAATGGCCAACCCTGATCCCGAAACCAACTAGATTTATCCATGCACTTACATAGGCAACATAATCAAGTTGCTATGTTATCGTCTGAGAAAGATCCTGGTTTCTCAGACGTTTGCCGCTTCTTATCTCTAACCAATTACCTCACCGTCCTCACAAACGACCCTCTATTATATGAAGATCAACTTTTGAAGTTCTGGAGGACCTGCTAAGAAGTGTAAGAAGAAATAAGGTGGTAATATGTGGCAAAACTAGAATATATGGTGAAAGGGTATTTCGCTCTATTAGCCATTTAATCTAATTCTTTTTCCCCTTTTAAAAATATAACACATCTCATTTACACATTCTTTTCACCCACAAACCTATAAACAATTAAGCTCAAAAACACAACCAAAGTCTAGAGATCTCTTATTGTCTTAAACTCCGCAATTACATGCAACAACTAATTGATGATTAGAGGTGTTAACTTGAGTGGTGGGTGTTAATCGGTAGTGTTTTAAGACAATGTTTCGGTAGTCAATGATAACGGTTATCGGAGATAATTAATAGTGATGGTGGATGACATTGATGATCAATGATACTCAAGTGTCATTCATTTATCACACTTAATTTGTCACTTATATTTTTCAAGCACAAAATAATACATTGATTGTTGTACTAACGCAAAATAGCATAAAACATGTTATATTGACGCAAAATAGTATAGAATATTAAAACAACAAAGAAAGTGTTGTTTCTATGTTGTTAGTTGTTTTGACATAATGCATCACAGAAACAACACATGATATTTTGTTGTTTTGACACAAAATAACATAGAACATGTTACGCAAAATAGTACAAAATGTGCTGTTTGACGCAAAACATCACAAAACTATGTTGTTTGATAGAAAACAGCACAAATTTGTGCTGTTTGACGTGCTGTTTTGCGTCAAACATCACAAAACTGTGTTGTTTGACGCAAAACAGCACAACACTATGTTGTTTTGACGCAAAATAGCACAAAACTGTTGTTTGACATAAAATAATACCATTCTATGTTGTTTTTATGAAGTATAACACCAAATCATTAAAATGTAGCACAATTTCACATAATTTGTTTTTTTTTTAAAAAAAATACAGCAATACTTTTAAAAAAAAATGCTTGATTTTATGGTGCAATTTGTTTTAAAAAATAATCTAGCATGAAAAAAGTTATAAACGTTTAAAAATATTGAAGGAAACCCAAAAAAGTTAACAAAAGTGATAACATACCCAAAATATCATTTCAAATTTTTCTTTGCAATATTATCATCTTATCTATTGATTGAGATATAAAGGATTAAGATCATTTCTTAGCTTTCTTAGACAAAATATATTTTTTTAGGTTCCTTTCGAGACTCATTTTTTTTCCAGAACTTACGGAACTAATCTTAACCAATGATTATTTAAATCAATGATTTTGATTAAAAAGAGTCAAAAATGTAATGATGTTTGACACATGTGAGTTCTAGACCCCGGTTTTTTATGTGTTTTTAACATTTTGGGGCTGAAAATGCATGTTAAAATGATTTATTACTGTTACATGTTTAACCGTTTGCATATATGCTTGTGTTTTCATATTTTATTATTGTTTATGGGGTATTATTTCTTAGAATGGTAGGACTAAGCTTAGAACAGGTTCATATGCTGATTGGGTTTGAAACTATTACTGAAACATACACAACAGTTGGCAATGCGCCCAAACAGGGCCCATGCGCCTGGAATTTTGCCTTTGAAAAACTTGAGTGAGGTTCATGCGCCTCAATAGTTCCCATGCGCCTAGGGATTTGTTTGAAAATACTAAGTGTTAACCCATGCGCCTAAATAGTACTCCATACGCCCAACCATTTTGCTCAGGCGCCTAAGTGATTGTCATGCGCCGGAACAGTACCACATGCACCCAGGAATGATTCTCAGACACCTGTGTTGGCTCATGCGCCCACATAGTGATAATGCGCCCAAGCAGGACTCATGCGCCTGCATAGTGCTCATGCGCCTAGAACACTTAGAAAATTTTCCAAAATTTTGGGAAGTTAGAATTTTAGGGTTTGACCCTGGTTTGACTTGGTATTTATATTTGTTATTTTATGCATGTTTTTGGGCTGTTCTTATGTTTCTTATTATGTATTGTTGTGTAGTTTTATGTGGTGTGATTGTGCTCATAAAGTATTACCATTAACCAAGTGAAAGATGAAAATTAACGAAAAGTGGAACATAATGAAAGAATGAAAATCTTTCAAGCAAATTGAATGGAGGTGCACGACCACGTTGTCGTTAGGTCAACTGTGTACGGTTTAGCTAACCCGAAGGATGTATACAGGGTCAATCCTTAAGATTGACATGACCTTTCCTGCTTGCCCCAAGTGACTGCGTCAGCTTAGTGCACAATGTTCGGGGTCTATTTATAGACCTCAGGCCCAGCACCAGCTTAGTGCACAATGTTTGGGGTATTGCACATTGGTTCGAAAGGAAAGTGAAAGATAATAATGAAAGGAAGAAAGGAAAGATAATGATGATAATTATGAAGATTATCTGAATGTACGTGTGATGTGTGCTCGCATTCAAAAGTAATGTATTTTATTCAAAAAGGGGTATTTTCGTATACAAATCATACAAGGTACTTTTAAACGTTTTAAAAACTAGAACTCACTCAGCAACGCTGACTTTTATGCATTTTCAGTTGGCAGGTAAATATTGCTGAGGATGGTACTCGGGGAAAGCTACTCGTCAGGACTGGACTGGCATCCGTTCATGTTTAATGATTTTTTTGTATTGTAATGCAACTAATTGATTATTTTGTAACCCTAACTTATAACGATGTATTATTTTGCAACCTTAATTATATGCATGAATGGGCTTTGTTAACTTAATTCCTCTGCAATAGTTTATAAAATATGTATTGTTTAATATAATAATGCTATGATTGTCTAACTGTGAGGTCTTCGGGAACGGGGGCCTTACAACATACTCTCTAAAACCCGAGTTTTAGCGGCATGAGGCACATCGTATTTTTCCTTTAAAAAAGTTAGAATTTAGTTAAAAATGACATAACAAATAAAAAAAAGAAAAACTACTTATAACCTTACCAAGTCATATTCTCATATTTTATCTTTATGTGGCACCTTCTTCCATGAAGTATGGATTAATGGTGCATAAGAATGGTTACGAGCGATTGTACCCAAAAATCAAGAGAATTCTCCAACTACGTCCTTCTCCTTTGTTACTGGTCCTACAGGTTGTCCAAACTCATTACATATAATGATCTTTCGCTCATCGACTTTTCGTGTGTGTACAACATGCATCATCTTTGGTCCTCTTTTATTTATTTTAGATTCTGAACTCAAGTATACATTAATATATAAACATATATAACTGGTAACAAGCTAAAAACACGGTATAAGTAGTTAAACTAAACCTATTGCTTCTTCTAATTCAGAACAATGTGATTGATGTTGAACTAGTGTCGTCCTCACATTCTAGATCATTTTGGCTATCATCCCTTTGTATCTCATCATCATTGTTTGCAGATGCAAAAAGGTCCACGTCCTCATATTCATCATCTTTGTCAACATAATCTTCTACATACAAGTATACAACACTATCAATAAATATAAATTACAAAATAAATTATAACAAAAATAAACTAGTTTAATCACTAAACATAAGTACCTTGATTTCTCACTATATACCCTTCATTCCCATCATCCTCCAAACATTTTGGTTCCATGTATACCTCATTAACATCTAAAAGCATATATAAGTAAATTAATATTTCAATTAAGTAGTTGTATGACTAACTTTGTATAACTCCTTAAATAAATAAACTTTAATATTGTGAAAACGATACCTTGAAAATCCTCATTGTCATCCTCATCAACAAGAACCAAACCTTTCTTTGATCCGCGTTTAGTATAAGTAGGCTTTATCAAATTTTGTTTCAATACCTTTGTTTGCCTTGTCCCTTTGTTACTTGAAATTAATTCACCCACGGTAACCGTTGATTTAGAAGGATTCTCTTTTGTTATCCCTGAATTTGAGACCGTTTACAAGGACAACATATTTGAGATCCTTTTGCTGCCTTGTGAAATGAAGCATTAAGGAATTCTATAACTCCGGCTTCAAATTCTGGTAACCGTCTTGGTAAATACATCCAATCTCTAACATTTCTCATGTCACTCATATCCTGAAGTTAATAGAAACATAAAAAAAACAAAATAGTTTTATTCACATATAAGAAAGTACATCTTAGTGGCATGCATGCTTATGTAAGGTAAATGCTTATATAGACTAACCGACTGTCTTTTAGATGTATTGTATATGGTATTGAAAGTTAAAGGAAAACTCAGCAAAAGACTAGTATGTATTAAATATATGAGCAACAACCTGATGAATCATACTCTAAGCAACAAATTGATAAAAAATGACTTATCCGTTTGCATGATTAATTGACTAAAACATATTAATCAACATGGCATTTGTATTGAACTAAAAACGAACAAATTAGAAGCTGCGACTTAATCAATAGAATAAACAACTTGGCATTTGTATAGAACTAAAAAGTTGCAAAAGAATATTAAATTTGCAACCTTTTTATTTAAAAGTTGCAAATTATAACTTTTGTTAAGTAGACAACTATAGGTTGGCTAATTTGGTTCAAGTGTTCTTTAATTAAAGAGATTGAAAGTGATTCATGTCATGCTAAAAGCGCTTTATGGTAGAGGGTTTATTGGGTCAAAACAGTTTAATACCCATTTCAAATTTCTAATTGTATTTTGGCCTGGTTTGAAATGATGGGATATTGGTAAAAGCCATCAGATGACCCGAATGTGATTGATAAAAAGCAGGAGATATAAAACAAGACCTTTAATTTGTCTAAACCAGTTTATGTGTTTGTGAATCCAAGGATCGCAATCAGGAATTATCAGTGTTAGATTGGTTTTGAATTAATGATCGCGGAATTACCATTAATCGTTGTTTAATTGATTAATTAATAAATATCGATGCCAGAGAAAATAAACAATAAATGCTCAAACGATATCAACAATATGCAAAGAATAATGTTTTAAATCAAACGTAATTCATTAAAACTGATTAATGATTACAAAGAATCAAATAATAATTGCTAACAAAATTCTATGATATGATTGTGTTTATGATTTTTGGTGTGTTGATGTGACGGCTGCTAGGGTTTGTGTTGATCGTGTGAAACAATGTGATGGTATTTTTGTCGCCGTCGCTTTTTTTTTTTTCTTTTTGATGTGAAACCTAGGACTCATATTTATAGACACGCGTGTTTCTGTTAAGGAAACAACGAATCTCTTGGAGTCTGTGATTGACTTGAAACACTTGTATGATATAAGTACGTGTCTGGTTCTTCCGCAGCTACTTTGTTCTTCCGCAGCTACTTTGTTCTTCTGCAGCTACTTTCTTCTTCCGAAGGAACTTTGTTCTTCCAAAGGTACTTCACTTTAGTTTCTTCATACGTGGTGTTTGTTCATCAGTTAATACCCATATTCATCCGCAGAAGATCTTCTGATGAATGTCTTATAAGAAAGATATCTACGGAAGAACAAAAATGTTCATCCGTAGATGTTTCTTACACTTAGTCAATTTCAGAAATTGACCAAGTATAATGTTTGTACCTGTAATCATACACATAAATCAATGCACATATGGGTTAACCTATATACATAATGCATGCATCAAACTAATTTATTACAAATATTCATTACATGTATTGATTAAAGTTCTAAGCCTATAAAAAATGATCTAGACCTATTATTCCTAGATCTAACAATACTCCCCCTTAGGCTTAGACACTTGTAATCAGGTCTTCAAAGCTGAAAGCTCTTTGACTCTTGACACCATTTTCTTGTTGAAATATGACACTGCATCCTTTTGATCATCGTACTTGTACTTGATCTCCATTCTGCATATCTTTTGTAATGTTTTAAAACTAAGACCCAGAACATCTTCTTCAATTGTAAGAGTTTCCAAAACATTATTGTTGTGGACTATCTCTAACTCATCTTGCTCTTAGATCCTCAGCTCACTCACTTCCTTGATGTTTGATCCTCTCAAAATCCCTGCCTCATATCTTCTTCTCTTGTAAGCCTTGGCATGCAATTTATCAATCACTTGAATCATATGAACATGTAGGAATATATCATTCTGAGCTCTTTCATCAGTCAGCTTTGGGAAGAATTTGTCATGTAAGTATGAAGTGTAGCTGGGATGCAGAAGTTTAATTTCAATTGGATCAAACAATCTTATACTCCTTGCTTTCTTCTTTTCTTCATTTCTCATCAGCACCAGTTCTTTAGTCGTCTCCACATATCCCCACTCAGTTATGGGAAGAGTGTATTGATTTCCTTCAATGACTTTTATGGCTGCTGTTTTTCTGTTAGAGTATCCAACCCTCCTTATGAATTCATCATCAACCAGTGTAGAAGAGTTGGATTTTGATCTTCTCTCCCCTTGGTATCTTTTCTTGTGTTCCCCATCTTCCTTTCTTGCTTCCTTGATTACATCATCCTTAAATTTTGTTTTCAACTTTGCAACCGATACAGAGAAATCTCTTGCTCTTGGGCTTATTGGGTAGTTGGAGATGATCAAACTTTGAAGGTCTTTAATGTCAGCATGAGGCAACAAAAAGATTGATTCAAGTAAGTGGAAGTATTCAACTCTTCCAGATACTCTCTTGATAAGTGTACAATCCCACTCTGGATCATATTTCCAGGCCATAATCATGTTATCTTCAGCAGCAGTGGGAGTTGTGATATGATTAAACAACTGGATTAGAGAAGATTTTTCTTTAGTGATCTCTCTTACAGTTGTGCCCAGAGGCCATACTTTCCCAGGGATCACCTCTCTTGGTTCTTTGATCAATTTATCTTTCCCTTTATGTTGATCTTTGCTTTCAACTGTTACTGGTTTAGCAGGGGTTTTTAATTTATGTCCATAGGAAGGATTTGGAGCTTTAGTTCTGAATTTTACTCCAGTTTCTAATTCCACCTTCATTACATGCTCCATCATCCTTCTAAGCTCAGCCACTGATCTTCCTTTCAGCTCATGTATCTTGTAGTTATGACTTTGTAACCAACAAGTCATATTGTATTTGCTCAGCGTTGTTGTGTCACAGTGACCTAGCTCCTTCTTTGTTTTCTGAATTGACTGAAAGGCTATGAATGTTTTATAATTGCAATCTGGGATCATGAAGCTTGCTAGCTCAAATTCCTTCAGTGCTTCCTTCATTTCTGTCATGTTCATTCTCTCAACTATGTCATAGGGAAACCCATGATTGATCAGGGTCATAAACATAGTTGATTCAGGCCTCTCTTCCAATATGTCTTTAGTGGATAGTAGGTCATCAGCCTTTGATTCTTTTTGTTCTTTGGGAGACTCATCTTTAGTAAGCTCATCCCATTCAGCATCACTCTCAGTTTTAGCATGAGATATAGGCTTTAAGGTTGAGACATCCACTGAAGGAGTGTGTTCTAGAGATGTGGGTTTTGATCTTATTGGTGATTCTTCAACATCAATCACTTCTTTCTTTATAGTCCCCAAGTATCTCCTGTTTCTTGAGTATTGAATTATTTGCTTTGATGTCTCAGCAGATTCTTTTGATTATTTTGATGCAGTGGCATTTGACTCAAGGTCACTTATCTTCTTTTTTAGTTATCTATTTAGTTCATGTAGTGCATCAATTACTTCATTATTAGTTTGAGCATTCTCTCAACCTTTTTAATGATGCTTCTTGTTTCATCAGCTGTTCATCCTTTTCTTTTATCAATCCCTTTAACTCTTGTATTCTTTCCTTCCTTTTGTTTGACTTGATTACAAGTTTGTTATACGTAGCAACCAAGTAGCTTTTACTCATAGGGATATCATCCTCACTTAGATCATCTCCATGATAAGCAATCACATCAACATAATTGGCTTATTCTTCTCCTTCTTGTTGTTCAGCAGCAATCTCTTCAACATTTACATCATCAGGGGCTAATCTAGCTGAGCTTGAACAGGACTCAACAGCTTGATCTGCCTGTTCTTGGTGTGGCTGTTGTTGTTGCTGAGGATCAATGATTGGAGATGTTGGTTCAGTTTGCTTGAGATACTAACTCAGTCTCACCAGTGTGTACTGAGTTTTGAGATTGAGTAGCTTAGATGGGTTCTGTATGAGTACTCTCAGGAGATAGATTTTGTGGAGTTAGAGGTTGTTGATGAATGGGTGATTGAGGGTGGATTGGAGAGATTGGTTGGGTGTGTTGACTGGCTGGTGATTGGATTTGTGGAGATTGATGATGGTGGTGTATGGGAGATTGAGGAAGGGAATGTGAAGGTAAGTGTTGCTCAGCATCAGTAGATTGACTATCTTGCTGATCTTCCCACACCAGTTCTGGTGGAGTGTTGGCATTAGCATCCGCCACATGTGCAAACATTGGCATATCTTCTCCTTCATACTTTCCACTTATCTTATTCAGTACAGATCTCCCCAGATGTGCTTGAACAAACATATCACCTTCTCTTGCTATCCCAGGCAATTCACCATTGATGATCAGTTGCATAAACCTTGGAAACATATACATCTTATCAGCCTTTTGCACTTTGATGTGGTCACACAGACAACTGAAAATGTACTTTGAGTAGTTATGTGTCCTTCCCTCAAAAATGCCACCAGATGAAATGTGCCTTGAGAATCTGTCAAGCCCAGACTTCCTATTGGAGATGCACTTTAGATACGTGTGACATAAGAATCTATATGGCTTGCACAATCTCCCTTTCTTTATCTCACCCTTGTCAAAGTCACCATCATATCCCATCAGATAGAACACTTTCTCTATGTACTCATTCTCAAATACATCCGGGTGACCAACTTCTTGTTCTCCCAGCTCAAGTGCCCTTCTGATAGTTTGTTCATCAACTCTCATCCTTTCATTCTTGATTTCAGCAACTATCACCTTAGATTCTCCAACTTGCTATATTCAAGCTGAATTCCAGAAATCAATAATGTTTGCTTGATGAATCACAGGCTCTGCTGATAAAGCATAGAAAAGCCTGGATCGTCGTAGGTATCTGATGATATCTAGACATCCTTCTGCTACAGGGTCGTCAGGATTTAAGAATGCACATACATTGTGCTCTCTTGCAAAACGATTAGCCATCTGTTCATAAGAATGAAGAAAATTATGTTAGAACAAAATCATCACACCTAAGAATACGAAGAGTTTAGACAAAGAAATGATGAATTAATTAGTTCATAATTTCGGATTATGATATGTTTTACCTTGATATTATTGAACTTGTAATGAACAGAGATCAAGAATCAAGCAAGGTTTAAAGGTTATTGGTAATTTTGAATATTGTCGGACGGGGGTTTATCTGAACGTTTTTGTAGGTTGAAAAAGATGTTCTGAAAAAGTTAATATAAATGACAAGTCAAAAACATCATTTATACTCCCTCGGATATATTAATTTCATTTATTAAATGAGATGGGACCCCCTATCCTTATTACCAATTTTATTATTTCCGCAGATTTTAGTTCTTCCGTAGATCATCTACGGATAACTTAGAATTGAAAACTGATTTTTGATGAAGTATAATTTGAATTTCCATAGATTACCAGTCTATAGAACTATTATACTTTTAAATACTACCACATCCGTAGGTTACCAATCTACGGATGGTCATATTCCTTTTTCGCACTGTAGCATCTACTAAACAGGAAAATGTACTGTAGCTTCTGCTGATGCTGAAAATGCAAAGTTGAAACTTCTTTGATTGTATGGTCCTAATCAACTGATAGAACCATTTATTGCTATTGGACCTTGTTGACTTTGTTTTCATAACAATTGTGCACAAGAAGATTTATATTTTGTGCAAGTTCATGTATCCTTCAGCCAAGTTAGTGCTCAAGTTCCAATTTCTTCATTTGAATTTGGATCATTGAATTTAGCTTTTATGTTTCATGTATTTCATGTATTAACTACTCCCCCTAAATTTGAGATTAATGATAAAGTGTTGCATTCATCATAAATTTATGAAGTAAATAGCATGAATGGCACATGACTGTCCAAAGATTACACACAATAAATAAATTAAAAGTAACAAAATTGAATTAAATATGTGTACATGCATATAAACACATATAATGGGATCATACTATGACACTAAACTTCTTCCTGATTGAGTTGATTGTTGAAATGTGACCTGATTCTAGTCCTGATTGCAAGTATGTTTGTCCACTTAAATCCAAACAAGAGTATGGAGTCAACTAGACATGCTGTTTATCATGTTTTCATGTTTATTAGAGATAAATTGTTATTGGCTCCACATTCAATTCACATTAGAGTTTGTCCTCTGTTTGTGAGTCAAATCATCACTTTTTCACACTTAGAAACTATGTACATTAAGTTATAAATTCTATCTTGAGACATATGAGTAGTCTCATAAATGCTTTGCTACAAAAGCTCTTATGTAAATATACAGTTGATCACTATGGATTCTTTTGAGAGCTTAGATATGATCATCATCAGGTCACCAGGTCTTTACTTACGTAAAACAGAGGTGCCTTTAACCCAGATCTTTGTTTACACAAAACAGAGGGATGATGAGGATCATGATCTTTTGACCTGTTGAATACATATGTATCTCATGGTATTCATAAACTCAGGTCTTTGTTCACACAAAACAGAGGGAATTTGATTTGTAAAGATAAAAGTTATAAAGTGTTTTACATAGTGTGCTTAGGTGAATGAATTGATCACATCAGGATAAGACTTACTTGATTGATCCTCAAAATGAAGCTTCTCACAAACAGTCACCTTTTCATTATGTTAAGCATGCTCTTAGTATAATCTTCACTAAAGTTGAATCTACTTACATATCAAAGAACTTTTGATCAGTTTTTAAAGAAATTTAAGAACTCAGGAAGCAAGCAAAGGCACAGTGTACTATCATTTCCCAAACATATGTCATGCAGAAATAGAAGACACAATAAATAAAGACAATATTTTGAATTTTGTATGTTTTTCTGAATGTTTTTTTATTACTATTTACAAGGACAGACACATGCTTTTCTTTGTTAATGATGATTAATCTAAGTTAATCATACCCAAAGACTCAATTAGAAAATTAAATCTAATTGAATCAAAGGCCTTAGTGAATAGATCAGCAAGCTGATTTGTTGTATCCACTTTGACTAGCTTGATTAAACCTTTTTCTGAGCAATCTCTCAAAAAATGATATATGATTTCAATATGCTTTGTTTTACTATGTTGAACTGGATTAGTAGTGATAAACATAGCAGCTGAATTGTCAATATAAATTGGAGTTTGAAGGAAATTGTAACCACAATCAAGTAATTAGTTTTGCAACCAAAGGACTTGAGAGCAACCAGCTGAAGCAGCTATGAACTCAGCCTCAGCTGTGGATACAGATACATTTGTTTGCTTTTTGTACTGCCATGAAACAAGTCTTGGTCCTAAAAATTGACATCCACCAGTTGTGGATTTTCTATTGTTGTTACATCCTCCATAGTCACTGTTTGAATAAGAGTAGAAAGAGAAGTCTCCATCTTTTGGATACCATAGACCAAGGGCTGGTTTCCTTTTAAGATATCTAAAAATCCTCTTCATAGCATTCAAATGGGACTCTTTTGGATCTGATTGGTACCTAGCACAAACACATACAACAAACATTATGTCAGGTCTGCTGGCAGTTAAATACATAAGAGATCCTATCATTGATCTAAATAATCTTTGATCAATAGATTTTCCTGTAGGATCAGGTACAATTTTGTCAATTGTTGAAGCAGGTGTTTTGCATGAAGATGTATTAGCAAGATTGTACTTCTTCAATATTTGATGAATATACTTTTCTTGACTGATGAATATGCCATCTTTTTTCTGATGAACTTGTAGTCCAAGAAAGAAAGTTAATTCTCATATTGAGCTCATTTGAAACTGAGATTTCATCAACTCTTCAAAGCTTTCACACAGTCTCTTGTTTGTTGATCCAAATATAATGTCATCTACATATATTTGAACAACTAAGAGGTCTTGATGTTCATGTTTGAGAAAGAGAGTCTGATCAATAGTTCCCCTTTTGTATCCATGCTTGAACAAGAAAGATGATAATGTTTCATACCACTTTCTTGGAGCCTGATGAAGACCATACAAAGCTTTGTCAAGCTTGTATACTCTATGTGGGTAATCAGGATCTTCAAAACCTAGAGATTGAGCTACATAGACTTCTTCATCAGTTTTCCCATATAAAAAGGCACACTTTACATCCATTTGATAAACAGTGAATTTCTTTTATGATGCATAGGCTAGGAATACTCTAATGGATTCAATTCTTGCAACTGGTGCAAAAACTTCATCATAATCTATCCCTTCTTCTTGCGTATATCCTTGAGCAATCAGCCTAGCTTTGTTTCTCACAACAATACCTCTGTCATCTAGTTTATTTTTGAATAACCACCTTGTGCCAATTGGATGTTGGCCTTCAGGAAGATCAACTAGATTCCAGACCTTTTGCTTTCTGAATTGTTGAAGTTCTTCTTGCATGGCATCAATCCAGCTATTATCTTTTAGTGCAGCTGTAATGTTTGGAGGAACCATTTATAAAAGAAAACAAGTGAAAAGAAATTTGCAGCTCCCCCTTGGCTTCTTGTGGTTCTTTCATTGAGATCTCCAATGATGTTGTTTATTGGATGAGTCTTATGAATTCTTGTTAAGGAATGGACTCAACTAGAATAGGTGATTCCAAGTTAGTCAAATGCATTGATGCAGATATATCCAGCTGAGATGATGAATTTATGAAGTAATCAAATTGATCATCATTGGAAGCTGAATGATTTTCATTTTGTACATCAGCTGCATTGTGAGTGCCATCCGCAGGAGTTACAGGAACATCTACGGATGTATTTCGTGCTTCCAAAGGAGTTACAGGAACATCTACGGATGTATTTTGTTGGCTTGCTGACAATGACTCTTTGGAATGCAATGGACCATCTCCAATATGTGGAACATCTACTGATGTGAATGGAACATCAGCTGATCCAATATTCACATCTCTGGATGTAGGACACTCATCTGCGGATGCAGAGTCAGCAGCTGCTGATGAAGTGTTTGCATCTGAGGATGTAGATCCATTTGCTTGGTCTTGTGCTGCATTATTGACATTATTTGGTGTTCCTTGTTCCATGATACTTGAAGTTTGTATTCTCGAAGGATCAGCAGATAATGACACTTCATTCATGTTTGGAGGAACAAATCGATAGCATGTATCCTCAGTACCTGTAGCATTCAAATAACCAGAGTTAAATGTGTTTGTGAGTGCATCTATATCAAACAACCATGATGATCCTTTTACAAATTTAGGAAATAAGAATTCATCAAAAGACACATTAGGAGTTTCTTCCACAATGTTTTGTTATGGAATGTAAATCCTATATGATTTAGATGTTGAAGAATATCCAACAAAGAAACCATCATAGGCTTTCTCTGAAAATTTTCCCAATTGTTCTTTTGTGTTTAAAACAAATACATGACACCCAAAAGCTCTAAGATATCCTATGTAAGGTTTTCTTTTAAATAAAAGCTCATAAGGTGTTTTATTGTGTTCTTTGACAATTAATGTCATGTTTTGAACATTGCATGCTGTGTTCACTGCTTCAGCCCAAAAGGTGATTGGCAATTATGAATCAGCTAGCATTGTTCTTGCTGCTTCAATGAGAGTTCTGCTTCTTCTTTGAGCAACTCCATTTTGTTATAGAGTTCTTGGTGCAATGAATTGCCTTGCTATGCCTTTATTCCTGCAAAATGAATCTAAGACAGTATTAACAAATTCAGTCCCATTGTCACTCCTAAAAATTTTAACTTTTAAATCAAGTTGATTCTTAATCTTTGTGACAAACTCCATTAATGTTTCTGATGTTTCACTCTTTTGTTTTAAGAAAAAAACCCATGTGAATCTAGTGAAATCATCCACAACCACTAAACAATATTGCCTTTTTCCAATGCTTATCACATTAGTTGGACCAAAAAGATCCATGTGAAGCAATTTGAGTGGTGTAGTGTTTGTATTTAATATTTTGGATTTATGTGACACTCTATATTGTTTTCTTTTATAACATGAAGGACAATGGTTTGAACAAGAAAATTCTTTCTTTGGCAATCCAATGACTAAGTCATTTTTCACCAATTTATTCATGTTTTTCAAGTTGGAATGAACAAGCTTTTTATGCCACAACTGAGATTCATCTTCTGATGACTTAGATAGCAGGCATGTTTCATTGTTTGTGAGTGCTATATTATTCATATCCAAAACATATGTGTTTCCTTTTCTTGATGCTTTAAGAAGGATCCAATCTTCTGGAACTACAAAACCTGGCTTAAGAATGTAACAATTAGTGTTATCAAATAATGTGGTATAATTTTGATCACAAATTTGAGACACACTCAGTAAATTATATTGCAAATTTTCACAATAATTTACTTTCTCAAATTTAAGCACATCATTAGTTACCATTCCTTCACCAACTATTTTACCTCCATTCTTATCCCCACCAAATACCACATAAGAAGCATTTTTATGTTTGAAGTCATGGAGAAGAGAACAGTTTCCTGTCATAGGTCTGGAACAACCACTGTCAAAATACCACTTGTTGTCAGCTCTCCAAGATTGTTCCTGCACAATTAAAGAAATCAATTAGATTTGGAAACCCAAGTCTTAATGATCTTGGGTGATCCTGTGGAGTCTAAAATTTTAACTTCCACATGAATGAGTCTTGAAGATTCAGTATTAATTTTAGATTCAATTGATTCATTGTTTTTTGTTTGTGGTGTGGATGATTCTGTTGATGATGAACTTGTGGAATTTTGTTCTAATTTTTCAAACTCTTCCTCAAGGATCTTCTCTTTCTTTGTTTGCTGTTTTGACTTTGATGATGATCCTTGATTGTTGAAAGTTTCATCATCCTTTGATTTTGAATGTGAAACATGAGTTCTTTTTTCAAAATTATCAAAGAAAGTATCATTAGCATTTGACTTCTTATTGTTCAAATCCACCTTTTTGTGAGGTGTCTTTGATTGTTAAGGAGTCTTTGATTTCTGTTCAGGTTGTCTTTTCTTCAAAGGTTCACTATCAACTGATGATTTCTCTTGTAGTTTTATCACCTTTTGTTTTTGTTTTTGTTGTTTCTTTAATCTTGAATCTTTTTGATCTTCACTTGATTGAGATTCTGATTCATCTTTCTCAGGTTGTTTCTTCTTTGTGCTCTTTTTCTTGTTCTTTTTGTTAAAATAACATTCTTGAGTGAAATAGGTTATTTTTGTTACAAATAGCACAATGTTTGTTGAAGTAACAGTCTAAAGTCATGTGATTGTTCATATTGCAGATGGAGTAATAACTGCTGAAGTAACAGTCTTTAGTGTTGTGATTTTTCATGTCACACCATTTGCAATACTTTTCTTCTGACTCATTATCAGACTCAATCAATTTCTTCTTCTTTTGCTATCTTTGAGTCTTCAATTCCTTCTCAAACTTTACTGAAGCTGACTCCTTTCCTTTTCCTGACATGATGTCAAAAGGTTCATGTTTATCAGCTGAAGTTTGTTGCTTTGAGCTCACACCTTTTTGAGTTGTTTTCTTGTTGGTTGTTTCTTTTACCTTCCGCAGATCATCTACTGATTCAGTAGATTTTTTTTCCGCAGATCTGCTACTGAAGGATGTTTCTTCTTCCGGAGAAGTTCTGCTGATACTTGCTTCTTTTCTGTTTTTAAGGAAGATTTGTGTACTTTAGTAGATGTACACTTCTCAATCACTTCAGTTGAAGGTTTTTGTTGCTGATGAAGTACTTGAAGACCTTCATTTAGCTGAGCTATTCTCTTGCAAATAGTCTTCAACATGTCTCTTTGCTTTGGAGGATATGGCAACTTTGTTTGCTCAAGTACTTTGGGAATGATTGTTTCAACTGAAACATTCTTACCAATGTTCAGTTGATCCGCAGAGTTATCATCATGTTCATCAGAATCATCCAAGTCATCACATCCATCGAAGTCAAATTCTGATTCATTTTGTTTGATTTTATCTGATTCAGAAGACTCAGTTTCACTCACCTCAAATTCATTGTTATTAACTTGTTCAATACATTTTGTTTCAAACTTGGTGCATGGCACAAAATGATTTGACAAGCTATTTGTCATTGATTCAGGTAAAGTTGTATAGTTATCATTCAAAGGGGGTGCAACAGAATTATATCCCAACCCATACCTGTTCTTTGATTCAATATGAGAATTCAATAATTTCTCATATTGCTGAGATGAAAGTTGAAACTTCTGAAGTTTCACTTCAGTTGATGCATGATCAGCCATGGATTTAGTTAAGGAAGTGGTCAGATGCTCAACTTGGGCTTTTAAGCTGTAATTTTCTGAAACAAATTTATCTAAATCTTTTTGTAAAGAGTTAATTTTGAATTGATATAATTTATGTTCTCTTACATGAGATTCATTCAAAATCATTATTTCTTTTACTTTATCAGCCAGTTGTTGAGCATGGACTCTATATCTTTCAACTTCCTCAACACACACTAATGAACACAATCTATCTCTTACCTCTCTAGCCATAGGTGGAACTTTGTTCTCCATGTGGGCCATTAAAGCTTGATTTTCTTCCAAAACTTCCTTCTCATACATGCTCCAGTCATAGGTTCCATCTTGGAGAATGATCAGCCCAGTTTCTTTAGAATTACTAGGTCATGCTGATGCATTTGTGGCTGGTGGGGATGAGTTGCTTAGCTGTGGTTGTCTATAAGATCTTTAAGATATGGTTGTTTGATGAGATTGATGCTGATGAGACTGATGTTGCTGCTGTTGTCTCATGTCAGGATTTGATTGTTGATTACATTCTCTTGAGAACTGCCCATAGAGATTGCATTTGAAACATCTTACCTTTGACTTATCAACACCAATCTTTGATGTTTTGCTTGCTGCAGCCAAATTTTTGTTTCTTCTCAAGTATTGTTTGGCTCTATAAGCAATCATTGCCATTTGCCATTGAAGATCCATCTCCTCTACTACATCTGGATGTAGTTCTTCCAAGTCTTGTTGGCAGATATTTGCAGGTGTTAAGGTGCTTCCCAAGTAGGCTTGAAAACTTGAACTAAAAGCTGCAAATGCTGCTTTTTGTTCTTCAGAATCCAGAATCACAGTAATGGGCTCTGCATGGTTGATGTTTGTTGAAGACTTTGCTGCTGATGTAGATGCATCTTTTCTATCATCAGGTCTTCCCTTTTTCTTTTCCTGATTTACTTTGAGAAGATTTCTTTGAAGGCTTTGATGCATAAAAGCTCACTTCTTCTTCATCTTCACTCAAAGTACAAGAGTTGTCACTATCATTGTTAGAGATAAAAGCACTTCCAGCACTTTTGGTTTCTTTAAAATGATAAGGTGTGACATGTGTTCTCACACTCTTGTTTCTTGATTTTTCATCCATTTCAAGAGCCTCAACTTTAGCTACCAATGTATCTAAGCCAGTTGCTTTAAGATCAATGGTGTTCTTGAACATGGACACAGTTTGCTTCCAACTTTCAGGCAATGTATGGAGCATCTTTTTGTTCAATTCCTCATTTGTATACTTCAACTCCATGATGTTCATGTCGGTTACCAATTGCATAAACCTATGGAGTTGTTGAGGAATTGATTCACCCTCAATATGATGAAATGTTTCATATTGTGAGCGAAGTGTGTCCTTCCTAATGCTTCTGATTTCATCACTCCCTTCACAAAGAGTATGAAGTATCTTCCACAAGGAATTTGTTGTTTTTTAATGCTCACACCTGATTAGTATTTCTTCAGGTAAAGCCATAATGAGCAAACTGTATGCTCTAATATCAACTTTAACCCTTTTAACATCATCAGGTGACAGATCTTTTGTACTTATGGGTTGATTTTTGTCATTATAATCCGGCCCAAGGGTGGGTGGAATATAAGGACCTTTAGTTATTGATAGAGAAGTCTGGTGTGAAATTAGACAACAAGTATGTTGTTCCTTACAGCAAGTTGCTTTTGAAAAGCTATCAAGCACATATTAGTGTCGAGTGATGTAACCAGGCCGGTTCCATTAAATAGTTGTTTAAATATATTAACAAGGGTGCTAATAGAACAACTCTTTTGCTACAAAAGACTAACTCGGGTGAATCTCAAGTTCAAATTACTAATGAAATTCAAGAGTATTATGACCACAGTTATGTATGTGCAAATGAAGCAACATGGTGTATATTTGGAAATGATGTTAATTATAGATACCCTACAGTTATAAGACCCCCGTTTCATCTTCTAAGCCAAAAGCAAGTAATATTTGGAGCTGATGATGATAACAAAAATGTACTTTCGAAGGAATCTATTTCTTCATCAATGGTTTTATCTTGGATGAAATTTAATGCTATGAATGCTAAAGCTCGAAAGCTAACTTATGTTGAGTTTCCTACAAAATTTGTGTGGAATGCTAAACCACAAGTTTAGCAACCAAGGAAAAAAGGTTTTGCTATTGGTAGAATTCATTCTGTTTCACTTTCCCTTGGAGAAGCTAATTTTAAGGATTCTTTTAAACAAGATTAGAGGTCCTCGATCTTTTGAAGATATACGGACCATCAACCCAAAGAAATGTCAAACTTTTAGAGATGCATTTTATCAACTTGGTTTATTGGATGATGATTCCAGATACATTAAAGCAATTCAAGAAGCAACCCATTCATGATCTAGATATTTTTAAGAGATTTATTTGTTACCATGCTTATGCCCGATACACTGTCGAGGATTGATTTTGTATGGGAAAAATCTTGGAAATACTTATATGATATTTGACATCCGGTAATTTTCCATTACCAAACTCCGTTAGTTTCGTTAGGTCTTGCATACACGTATTGTGAGCACACCCTAGTTATCGTTGAACGTTGGTGACCTAATAATAATTAACTGTGTTTAACAGATAATAATTTAATTATTAATTTGATTATTAATTTGTGATTATGTGATTTATGAATTTTAAATATTATTTGTGAATTTTACTTTATAACGTGACAATATGTGATAATTGATTCATGTGTTTTATTACTAGTTAAAAATATATGATTATTATTGTTGATTAATAATATATGAGTTTTATAGTCAAATTTATTTAAAAAAGTGTTAGAAAGATTAAGTTTTATAAATTTAAACAAGGAGGGTTTATTTTGTAATTACCATAAAATTTAATATTAAACAAAATCAAACCCTAGCCCCCCCCCCCCAACACCCCCTTTCATTCGGCCGAGCACCCTCCCCCTATTCTTGCGATTTTGGTTCAAGATCAAGCACAAACCATTCGATTTTGATTAGTTCTAAGTGATACTACGTGTTAGCAAGTGTCATTCCTTGATCCTTACGTGAATAAAGGTTAGATTTTAATTGATTTCTATTTTTTTTGATTCAAGAAGAACCCTAGTTCAATTAACATGGTTAAAGTAAAAATTTTTGATGTTGGAAGATCTTAGTTGTATTGCATTGATGCTAGTTTGCGTGGATTATACAAGAAACTCATGAAATTGATGTGTTGTTCATATCTTACTATAAGTAGTAACTTTTGTGCATGAGAATTAGGAATTTTGATGAATCGTTGATGTTTATCATGTCTAGATGATTTCTATGAACTAGATTAGGTATAAAGTTCATGAGTTTATGAATGAATTAGATGATAGATTGAATTTTGGTGTTACTTTCCCGAAAGGGAAACTTTATTGATGTGAATCTTTGGATAATTGGCCATGTTTTTGATGTTAGGATCATGCTAGAATGCTTGTTGATGATGTCTAATGCGTCAGAATGCGTTAATTGGGTCGCATGGATACTTGATGGATTACTTGGGAAATCTAGGTTTTATGAAATATTGCACAAGTATTGAGTTTATATTAGAAGGTTATGGAATCATGATTGGGGTTATACTAGATCATGGTCATGTATACTAATTGTTATGAATCATGTTGAGATATCTGATAATGATCATCGTTAACGCATGCGAATCTGAGGCCCCTACTTAGTAGGATTGGCAGGGTTTAGGATGTGAAGTTGTGAGTGGCTTCACATTGCATTTTGCATCTGATTAAACTAAATGTATGATTTTGTTAGTTGTGATGTAATTATATTTATGTTGATCATGATAATTAGTTAAGGTTCGCATGTGTTATATGATAGTCAATGTTGGCATGATGATCTTGCTAGAACTTAAGATTCATAATGTGGCATACGTGAATAACTTGTATGATGATCATGGGTAATGAATTGCTATACTTGGTCAAGCATGAATTTAATGAATATGCCACCAACAGGTCAAACGGGTCAACTAGGTCAAATGTCTATTTGTTTTCCAAAACCCTTGGATCAATGTGTTTATAGAGCCACGTGTTCTAGGTAACCTTTGATGGGTTGTCTTTCCACTCACTATTAGCTGCTCTATTTCTATTCGTTTGTGCACCAGATGAGTTCAATGCCCCACTTTTATTTACTCTCTTTTTGGGGGAGAAAGCATACTTGTATTTTAAAACGCTTTACTATTATAACATGTGTTTAGTATGACATAGTGCGTTATACCATTGAAAGCCTTTACACTTTCGGATCGTTAATTAAGGAATCTAGCGGGAAATCTTAGGTAGTACTACTGGGCATGACAAGCCCCACACGTACGACTAAAGGTCAAGCGAGTGCAGTGTTGTCCTAAACGACTAACAGCGTCACGACTTGGTATGTCGTGGCGAAAGCCAAACAAACGAACATAGTCAGCTTTGATCGTGAAATAACTATGGTTATTACTAATGAAATTAGACTAGCTATCTATATCAATACACTTGTTTATATATTTTACAAACGATATTGTTTATGATGACTTACAAGCTCTTGAACTCACCAACCATCGTCTTGACACTTTTAGTTTGCTTTTCTTAGGTCATTAGTAGCAGCTGCCCTTAGTAGCACTCAAAGTTGAGCATGCTTTGAAAAATCATTGTTTCACATTTGGTTTATTGTATATTTACATACATTGATTGGGAGCGTGTTTTGCTCATTCTACATTTTAATACTTTGGGTGGAAATGTTTACTAAACGCTTCCGCAATGTTTAAAGTTTAAACTCTGATTTGTTTTAAATGTTACATATAGGGTCGTACTAAGTAGCTAATGACTTACATCTTGGTTTGCTCACACGCCTCACGGTAATACCCCGCACGTGGATTTTGAGGGTGTGACAGATTGGTATCAGAGCCATTGGTTATAGGGAACTAGGTTGCATACACACTAGTCTATAACTGCACATAGTTAGTTAGTTACTCGTTACTTATCCCATTACTGTATACTCATTGGCATACATATCACGTACATTATAGTATGGCATCCTCATCATTTTCATCCCTTGTACGACACGCACCAAGAAAGGAACCTGAGGTTCCTACTATTCCTTCGTCATCTAAGGGTTATGGTCCTCGACCCCCATTTTTATGCCTGATACGTATCTTATGGGTGAGCCTATGATTGATCGGGACATGGCTGATCCTAACAATTGGGACTGGTATCGTACCACACTGATCAATATGCTGGAAAAGGAGCGTGTTCCATTTTTGATACCTACCGTGAGTAGAGATTCCGTATTATTCCCTTTACCCTGCACCCTTATAGGGCTATCGCCGTTATGGTGGCCTCTCATGATAGACTCAGTCGAAACTTCAAAGAGTAATTTGAAAAGTTAGAAGCGGGACACAAGAACGACAACAAGGTGTATGAAGAGATGGAAGACTTGTGGGTCGATATGCAAGGACGTCAGGATGGCCAGATAGGAGAGATTCAGACTCCATATGGACAGGTTGTTGAGTTGACAACTACTCTAAATGTGACGCATGAACAACTTCATGTGGCTATAGTTAGTATACATGAGTTGGAAAACCAACTTGAGACTCAGGAGGCCTCGATGGAGGAACCTCAGGAGGTACCAGAGGAAGAACTAGAGGAAGAGATAGGGGAGGAATAGGAGGAAGAGCCGAAGGGAGAACCTAAGAAGGAACCAGAAGAGATGGAGGAGGATAGTGATGGGTCTGAAGTGATAGACTGATTTCCTTTATTCATCTGACTTGGACTACATGGTGTTATTTTTTAAAAACCATTGTGGAAAGGGTTGTTTCCCACCCAACTAAAAAAATTGAAATTTTAACACTGACTGGATATTTTGTGAGTTACTTATAATTTATTTATCATGAGTTAATATTTTGGTTATAAATGTTGTGGCTGTGACAAACTTATTATTTTTTATTATTTACTATATGTAAGGATCTATCTGAAGATTATGAGGCTGATGCAACCAAAGATCTTCCAACATGCACTAAGGAACAAGGATGAACTTGCTGGGGTAGCTTTACACTCTCTAAAACTCTAAGTGTAAAGTCTTCCGAAGCCAAAAGTTCAGAAGAAATTACTTCGGAAGCTTTACACTTAACAGAAAATATTCCAAGTGTAAAAACTTCCGAAGCCAGAGGCCAAGTTCTTCCGAAGCCAAAGATGAAGTCTTTAAAAGCTTCAAAGACAAAGTCTTCAGAAGCCATTTTGCTGTGAAGACTGATTTCTTCAGAAGACAGAGAAAAGATGCTTTCTCTGATCAACTTTTGATAAAGCTGACCAACTTTCTGCTGCAACTCTGATAACTCACCAACTTGTATGAGTTGGTGAAACTTCCATGCTTTAGTGAATAGTAGATAAAGTCTTTGTATGTAATTTTCTTCTTTTGTTCCTTTAGACTTTTTTTGTACTAGGAAAAGTCAGTGAGCTATGGCATGTCATAGTCACTAGTCAAAAGGCAATATGCCTTTTGACTCCAGATTGATCTTGTTGTCTAGATCAGTCAATTCCAACTGTCCTTCCAAGTATTGATGGTTGTAGGTTGTAGAATAATAGAGTCACAGGTCCTTGTATTTTAAATTATGATTTGAACACTTGTAATAGAACTTGAGATCAATATACAACATCCTTGAAAACTAATACTTGTGTTATTGTTATAAGTTCTGTCTTATTGTTACTTGTGTTCCTTGTATCTTCAAAGTTTCCTGTTCCCTATTTAAACTGTTAAGTGATTTAAGATCACTCCTCTTGTGAAACTAATTGTAGTTAACACCCTAACCTGATATGTAAACCGGTATCAGAGCATTCCAGGCTCTTGCTTGTAAGATCTCACCTTCTTAAATCCTCTTAGTTTCATAGTTCACTTAACATCTCAAATGGCAGCTATCATAAAGGTTGATATGTAAACCGGTACAATGACAAAGTCCCCACTGATCACTCTTGAAGACTTTGATACTTGGTGTCAAAGAATGGAAGGCTTTATCAAGTCTCAAGACTCCAGGATGTGGGGGTTTGTTGTCGATGGACCTCATGTACCATCCACCTCTTCAGCAGCTGCTGGTGGTGGTATGATACCAAAGGAAGTGGCTGACTATTTTGATTAAGACTAGAAGAGAATTGATATTGATCAAAAAGCCATAACCGCCCTCCAAACTGCTCTTCCAAACTCTATCTACAGAGGCTTCAAGAAGTGCATCTCTGCCAAACAGCTATGGGATGCACTGAAGCTGATGTATGAGGGGTCTAATAAAGCCAAAGAGAACAAGAAGGACCTCTTGAAGCAGCAGTTTGAAAACTTCACCTTCAAGACAGGTGAAACCATGAATCAATAGTACTTTAGGTATGTTAAGATTGGGGATACTCTAGCTGATGTTGGAGTAACTATTGAGAATATAGATATTGTTAGGAAGTTCATGTCCTCTCTTCCCAGAAAATGGACACACTACTGTGTTGTCATTAAGAGGACTGATAACCTCAAGACTCTTACTCTCACTGAGTTATATGGATTACTCAGTGGATACCATATGGAGATGAACATGTAGAACTCATTTGGCAACTCCAACACTCATCAGAGTTCAGCCCTTCATGTGGTTGAAGGGGATTGCAGAGAACCACATCACCATCTCATCTGCTACCCAGACAAATCACAAAAGGGTCCTTCATCACCTTTTCGGAGAAACCAAGGGAAGGCTACATCCCTGGAAGCCCATTCCAGGAGACAAGTTCTTCACAAGCTTTTGTGTCTTTTGATGAAAGTTCTAGCAACTTTCTCTTCACTTTTGAAGACCTGGACTGTATCCATCCAGATGATCCAGAATATATGGATATAGTCTAGCAGATGGATCTACTCACTCATAGAGCCCAAAAGTTCTACAAGAGGACTTTGAGAAGGTTTCCCAGCAATGCAACCAGTGGAAAGTTTGGGCTGGACAAAAGCTAGGTGAGATGTTACAACTATAACCAAATAGGACACTTTGCCCGGGAGTGCAAGGAACCAAAGTCAAATGGTTGCCAAGCACAATCCAGGCCAAACTACACTGAGGGAGCTCACTAGAATGAGAAGCCAAGATAGCAAGCTATAGTTGCTGTTGAAGAAGGAGGCTTTGACTGGAGCTTTCAGGTTGAGGATGCTTCTCCAAACCAAGCACTAATGGCAGACCATGATGAAGCCAACGTATTGGAATGTCTTTGTTCTCCTGAATGCATTGCTAAAGTTAATAGATACAGGTTCTATAACTTAGAGATGAGATCTGATCTTGAGTCCTTAAATATTTTAAAAGCTGACTTTAAAAGAGCTAAAAATGATTATAAACTTAAGATAGAAGATCTAGAGAAAACCATTTCAACTCTTAAGCATGAGCACACTAACTACATGACTCAAATCAAAGATCTCATCTCAAAGTTATTTGAATGCCAGGCTGAGCTTGTGATCAGCAAAGCCAGGGCAGAAAAATGTGTTCTTGAAGAGGAGACCTATAAGAACATAATATCCTTATCCCTACATGTAAAAGTTTGTTATCAGAATAAGCAGGAATTGGGATCTATTAAGATAGCTCCACCACACACTCTATTGTCTGTAAGATCTCCAAGGTGTGGAACTTGTGAAGATGAGCTTCCGCTCATAGACCCCATTGTTGAAGAGGATGAAGAGGAGATAGTGAAGGATGAATCTGAGAAGAGTGAACAAGATCATCCTAAGAAGGGTCACTATTCTCCTAAGGAAAGGAAAGAGTCTGGAATGACAAAGTCTAAGAGAAAGAACTTGATTAGAAGAGCTAAGAGAAGATGAAAGAAGGCTCAAGAAATCAAGGCCACTTTTGACTCAAAGCAGAAACAAGTGTTTATTTCAATAGGTTTTGAAGTGATAAAGACTGAAGACTCAACTATGAACTCTAGTACCAGGAGTTCTAGTTTAGTTCCAAATCATTGCAGCAAAAAGAAGAAGACTGACCAGCTGTGTACCACTGCTACACAGCCTGAACCATCCAGCTCCAAGAGCAAGCCTCTCCCTAAGAAGCTTGTTGCATCATCTGTAAAGATGAAGATGGAGAAGGAAAGTGATCAAACTCAGTCTTGCTCTCAAAAGAAGACTCTCAGAAGGAAGGAACTCAACTGTGTCTTGTGTGGTAGTACTTCTCAGGCTAAGGATTGCAAGTACAATCCTAAAAGTACCATCCACATGACCAAGAAGAACACTTCTGAGAAGAAGAAGGAACAAACAGCTTTGGAAGGAAAATCTGTTTCCTTCGAAAGCTCCAAAATAAAGAAGAAGATAGGTGAAAAATTGCCTTCGCAAGAAAAGTTGGTCTCGAAAGAAAGGAATGCTTCCAAAGTACTGAAGCTTGCTTTTTGAAGTTGTTAAAACCTCTGAAGCCTTGAAGGTCAGGCCAAATCTTCCAAAGGTGGTGTGGAAGATGAAGGAAGACCATGTGACTGAAAGTTCTTCATCAACAACAGCAAATGATCCTCAAAGCTTGAATATAGGATCACTTACTGTTACATTATCTTCAATTCATTTTAATAAGCCCAAGACCAATAAGGATTAGGTTTCTAAGTGTAACTAGTCACCTCTTTTTGTGCAGGAATAGTTAAAGACCAAGAAGAATGTTTGGATTATTGATAGTGGCTGTTCCAGGCACATGACTGGCAATGGTTCTCTGCTTCAAAATTTTGAGAAAATTGATGGAGGACCAGTTGCTTTTGGAGGGGATTCTGGTGGTTAAATTTCTGGAAGGGGCAGAGTCATAAATGGTAAGCTCAACATTGAGAAGGTAAACTTTGTCAGGGAGCTTGGATACAATCTTTTGAGCGTATCCTAATCTTGTGATCAAAAACACCATATGCTCTTCACTAAGCATGAGTGCATTGTTCTCAAGCCCGGGGTGGCCATTCCTCAGGAGCATATCCTGCTCCGAGGCCCCAGGAGAGGGAACATGTACAAGATGGATTTACATGAAACATCTCCCTCAGGAGAAGTTTCTTGCTTTCTGTCTAAAGCAAATAGTGATGAATCTTTTCTTTGGTATAAAAGAATGTGCCATGTAAACTTTAAGAACATGAATAAATTGATTAAGAATGATTTGGTAACTGGAATGCCAAAGAAATAGTTTACAAGTGATGACCACTGTGTTGCATGCCTGAAAAGGAAGCAACACAAAGTGTCTTATAAACCAAAGGAAATGAACTCCATCAGTACTCCCCTACACCTATTACATATGGATTTGTTTGGCCCCACTAGTGTAATGAGTTTAGGAAGGACCTCTTACTGCTTAGTGATCATAGATGATTTCACAAGATTCACTTGGGTCTTTTTCATTAGAACTAAGGATGAGACCCCTGAGATGTTGAAGAATTTCAATCTGAGAATTGAGAATTAATCTGATCACAAGGTCAAGACCATAAGATGTGATCAAGGAATAGAATTTAAAAACTAAATCCTTGATACATTTTGTAATGAAAAGGGTATTACAAGACATTATAGTGCTCCAAGGACTCCTCAGCAAAATGGTGTTGCTGAGAGGAGAAACAGGACACTTATTGAAGCTGCAAGAACCATGTTGTCTGGCTCTAAACTGCCCATCACCTTCTGGGTAGAGGTAGTTAACACAGCCTTCTATGTACAGAATAGTGTTTTAGTGGTTAAGACTCATGGTAAGACTGCTTATGAGCTGTGACACAAAAGGAGACCATTTATTGGTTTCCTCAGTTCATTTGGATGTCCTTGCACCATCTTGAATACCAAATATCAAGTAGCCAAATTTTATGAGAAGTCAGATGATGGACACTTTATTAGATATTCTTCCCAAATTATGGCTTATAGAGTATACAATCTCAGAACTACAGTAGTTGAGGAGTCAGCCAATATGACCTTCAATGAGCACACTCTTAGTGTGAAAGGTTCTGGTCTTGATTGGCTATTTGATCTTTACTTAGTTACCAACTGTTTTAACAAGTCTTGTGAGAATGTTTTAGGATCTACAAATAATATATCAACAAGAGATCCTGACCCAAGATTTGAGCTAAGAAGACCAAGCAAGATTACTACTTCAGCTTGTTTAGTGACTAACCCTACAAATAAAGATCCTATCAGCACAAACATGACAAATTCAGCTGATACATCTGAGGTGCCTTCAAATTCCAGCTCAGAGGTCCAAAAATCAAGTGAAGGAGCTTCAAATGTTGGAGGAAATGGAGGTGGTGATAATGATCAAGAATTTCTTGATGCTGATAACAACTCCATAGAGGACAATATAAATGATGTCACACATTCATTGGATCAAGTCTTACTTGATAAGTGTGCTGATGTGGTGGGTGACACTCCATTGCCAGATCTAAATTTCTCTAATTTGGATCTATCTAATCAACTTGCTGTGATCCCTCAACTAAGGATCCACAAGTCACACCCCACCACAAACATCATTGGAAATGTTGAGACTGGAGTAAGAACAAGAGGACAAACCCATGACCAAAATGTTTGTCTGCACTCTTGTTTCTTGTCCCAGATTGAGCCAAAGAAAGTTGATGAGGCTCTAAAGGATGGAAGCTTGGTTGAAGCTATGCAAGAAGAGCTACTTCAAATCAGGTGACAGAAGGTTTGGAACCTATGTCATCTTCCTCAAAGGAAGACTATCATAGGAACCAAATGGGATTTTACAAACAAGAAGGATGATAGAGGACTTGTCATCAAGAAAAAGGCAAGACTAGTTGTTTAAGGGTACACACAAGAAGAGGGAATTGATTACACAGATGTTTTTGCTCTTGTGGCAAGACTTGAATCTGTAAGAATATTCATGGATTTTGCTGCATCCATGGTTTTCAAGGTCTACCAACTTGATTTCAAGTGTGCTTTTCTGTATGGGGTGATTGATGAAGAGGTGTATGTCAAACAACCACCTGGCTTTGCAGACCCAGATCATCCTGATTATGTTTGCAAGCTTGATAAATCACTTTATAGGCTGCACCAAGCTCCAAGAAAGTGGTATGAAACACTATCTCAGTATCTCTGCCAATATGGTTACAAGAGGGGTACTATAGATGGAACTCTCTTCATCAAAGGGACAGGGAATGACTTAATGCTGATTCAAATATATGTGGATGACATTATCTTCGGGTCAACTAATCCAAAGCTCTGCAAAGACTTTGAGAGGTTGATGAAGAACAGATTTGAAATGAATGCCATGGGAGAACTAAATTTCTTTCTGGGAATTTAAGTGAAGCAAGTTGACAATGGCATCTTCATAAGTCAGTCAAAGTATGTGCAAGACATACTTACAAGATTCAACATGACTGAATGTAAGGTTGCTAAGGCGCCCATAGCCAGAAACCACTCCCTAGGACCTGATCTTGAGGGGGAGTGTGTGGATGAACATCTTTACATGGCTATGATTAGGTCTCTTATGTACCTAACAGCCAGCAAGCCTGATATCATGTTTGTCACATGCATTGGTGCAAGATATCAAGCCAACCCCAAGATGTCACACCTGGTTACTGTCAAGAGGATTCTTAGATATCTCAAAGGTGATCCCAAGCTTGGCCTTTGGTATCCAAAGAGTTCTGACTTCAATCTGTATGCTTATACAGATAGTGACTATGGTGGCAGCAACATGACTACAAAGTCTACATCTGGAAGATGTCAATTCTTTGGTGGAAGGATTGTCTCATGGGAATGCAAGAAACAATCCTGTGTCTCTGCATCAACTGCTGAGGCTGAATACATTGCTGCTGCAAGTTGCTGTGCTCAAGTGCTTTGGATTCAGAATCAGATATTGGACTATGGATTCAACTTCAAAGAGACTCCCATCCATATAGACAACAACAGTGCTATCTCCATTTTAGAGAATCCTGTGCAGCACTCAAGGACCAAACATATCAACATCAGGTATCATTTGATTAGAGATAATTTTGAGAAGGGATTAATCAAATTAGTCAAAGTTAACACAAATGAACAATATGCTGTTCTGTTCACTAAAGCTTTTGATGAACAGAGATTCAAATATCTTGTATCAGCTATTGGGATGATTAACTTTGAGTAATATTTTCTTAAAAACTTAAATCAACTTTATTTCTAAAACATGCGTGTCCTAAGTTGTCTATTTATCACCTTCATAAGCCCATTTTATTTTGGAAGAAAATTTTTAATGATATTCCTTAGATTTTTGAAAATTTTTCAAACCATATTTTACCTCGGAAGATTTCAAGTTGCCTTCGGATGAAATTTATGTCTTCAAATCAAGAACTACTTATAAGAAATTTACCTTCGAAAGAAATTCTGAGAATATCTTCTGAAGCTTAAATATGCTTTTAAGTACTTGCATGTATCTGAAGGACAAATATCTTCCAAAAGCAATTAAGTCTCGAAAGATTTATTCTCTTTAGAATAAAACTTCCAAGACTTAATATCTTTCGAAATCAAGTATGTATCGAAAGAAAAACTCTTTAAGTATTTTTCTTCCGAATCCAAATTTTCACATTTCTTAAGAATATCTTCCGAAGCCAAATTGGATTCGAAAGATTTTTCTCAAAACTTCCGAAGCAAAATTACCTTCGGAAGATTTCCAACTTCCAAGAAAACTACCTTTTTGGGCGTTTTTTTCAGAAGTGGGATCTACTTTCGGATTTCAAAGTTTATCCTTTAGCATTAACTTTGTCTTAATCATTCCATATATAGTCTCAATGTTTCCCCTTCTTCCACAAATTCTTGACCTAAAAATCTCCCAAATTAAACTTCTTCTTCACGAACAAACTTCCTTCATGGCAAACATTGATTGACGAAGCCAACTGGGTTTTACCATGCACCTTCACAGACAACACAATCAGGTTGCTCTGTTAGACTCTAAGAAATGGTCATTTCTCAGAGGTCTGTCGATACCTTTTTGCGTCTCACTACTTCACCTCCCTTACCATTGATCATCCTTTTTATGAGGATCAGTTACTTTCATTCTGGAGGACCTGCCAAGAAGTCACCATGGATGGGGAGAAGGCACTATCTGCTATAGTGCAGGGGAGGACGATCTTCATCACTCCGGCCATCATAAGCTCACACCTTTAGCTGGATGATGAAGAAGGTGAGTTGTCCTTTCTGAAAGCTGCTGTCAACCATTCTTTTCAGCAGTTGGGCTATGAGGGTGACTTCTCAGTCAAAACCTTCAGGAAGGGAAATACCTCCTCCAAATGGAAATACCTCCTCCATGTCATCATACACAGTCTCTCCAACAAGTATATAGGATAGGATCAAGTTCCAGAGGACCTCTCCTTCATAGACCATGGAATGGTTCTGGGGGTCAAATACAGGTACTCTCAATTTGTCTATACAAATTTACTTGCTAATTGAGACTCCTTAGAATACTACATGTTCCCCCGATATGTCCAGCACAGTCTCAATTGTGAACTGGGCTCACAGTTGAGGGGAATAGGTAATATTCTTAAATTGGGACAGATAAAGCCCAGCATCTTTAAAATACCGAGAAAGCCTACTGTTGGCTTTTCCGGGGTAGAAACAACCCTGGTTCCAAAAATGTTTGAGCTCATTACTTAGGGTGGCAACCTAGCAGCACTAGCTAGTGTTGAACCCACACCCTCTACCTCAACTCCACTCCCACAGCCTCAAATTACCATCACCTACAAAAGAAAAACCAAACGAACCCCTACACCTACTACTGAGCATATGAAGGTCCCCATATCACAACCCATACAGGAGGAAGTGGAATCTCGAGCTCCCACTTCCCCTGAGGAGTAGACCACTCCCATCTCTCAAATGATCAGTGCTGAGGTTCCTCATGCTCAGCCTGATGAGCTCACATCCCCAACAGCCTTAAGCTATCACTCTGAGTCTCAACACTCAAGTGATCAACCTTTAGGGGATAGTTACCACCCTCAGCCGCTGGACTTAAACCACCTAATTTCTAGCCTTGATTTCTATAATGATAGGGACTTGGGTTTCAATGAGTACAATGAGTCTCTCCTTTCTTCCCACACTCAAGGAGAAATGAGTACTCCTGACTCACCCAGGTCTAGCCCACATCATCTACCCACAACTGAGGTGGGTCTTCCTGAACATGTTCAGGAGATCCATATGGAAGAGGCTCTCACTTTAGAATATGATTACATCAGTAAGACCTTAACCACGGCAACCTAGCCTTATGATATTTCTCTGGAAGTTGTCATAATGCAGGGGAAATCTAGCAGCCTAGAACACTATGCTGGTGATGAGGAAGAAGACTTTGGTCCAATTCTCTCATCCCCCAGTGATTCTTCAACTGAAGACGAAGGGAGTCTGAAACATATGGTGCACAAACTGACAAACACATGCACCTATCTAGTTTCAAAGATAGTTCACCTAGAATCTCAGGTGACTATCTTGCAGTAGAGGGTCAATGACCAGCAACTTGAGATCACTAATTTGAAGGGCCAGTTAGCTGAGAGACCCTTAAGGAGGACTCAACCAGGTCCATATGAACCTGTGGAAGTGATGGATGACACCCCTAGCTCACCTATGCAAGAGGGTGATGCTACCAAAAAGGGGGAGAAAGTCCTCACAACCACAGAATTTGGGAGCTCCTCCCAGAGTATGGACATAAAGGAGTCACCAACCTCTCTTGCAATTGTCTAGACTCAGCAACCTCCTCAAGTCATAAACATAGACTTACTCATCCAACATTTGTTTGAGGAGGGAATCCCAAGAGCAATGTCTGCTCTCTCTGAGAATCCAATTATGGGATGGGGGTATGACACCAATAGAAGAGCTCTTGTGATCTTTAAAGCTCAGGGTCAATTGGAAATCTACAACTTCTCACACCTAAGTTTCTATGAGTGCATCAATCTGGTGAATCTTCCACTTGTAAACCCAAGCCACTACAGACAAGCTGAGAGATTAGCAGACCGGATTAAAAATAGGGTACTAGAAGAATTCAAATTGAGATCAAAATTATATAGACAGAGGCTAACAGGTGAGATCTTTGGTCAACTGGATGTTGAAGTGGACCCTGAGATTAGCTTTGAAGGGAAAACCTTAACTGAAGGCCCAGAGGTTGAGCCTGTGAACCTTGAGACATGATCTCCCTCTACACCCAGTACCCTCAGTGAGGCACCAGCTGGTGAAGGTGTCTTACAACCTCTCTCTTGCCAGAGCTTGATAGCTGAACCAAGTAATGAAGGCCAAAGTTCTCTCCACCCTGAGTCACCAAGGGATGTGGTTGACAAAGGGAAAAGGAAATTAACTCTTGAGGAGTTAGAGGAGGAGAAGAGAGAGAGGAAGAGGAAGCTGAGGGGATAGAGTTCAAGTAGGTCCTCAGGCTTCATGAAAGCTGTAATCCAGGCTACCCATAGGCCAAATACTCAAGAAGATGAGTTAAGGGTAGCTAGGCTAAACTACCTGGGGACTAGGAACTATAACATAGATGAACTCATCTCTCTCCTCTTAAAAGAGTTGAATGAGATGGCTGACATTGAGCTATCAAAGGAAAGGTGGGAGGCAGAGGATGTAGCATTGCTCCTCAAGATTAAGGAAGAAAGGAGACTGAAAAGGCTCTACAAACATGCTCCTGTCTCTCCCCAGTTCAAGAAAGTCCTGAGACAGAGACTATGGCATAGGCACAACCTCAGGTAGATAGGGAAGCTGAGAGAATGAATATGATCAACTACCTGAGTGCCACAGGACTCTATCAGGCAGTTTCACTTCTTCCCTTATGCTTTGAGTACATAGAGTTTGAATATCTCAAGCAGCTGGAGGAACAAGCCACAAAAGAAAGAAAAGCTGCTAAGAGAAAGCTAAGGGAAGAAGCTACAAGGTCAAGGGCCATCATCCATAAAAGCCAAATGAAATCTGAAGATAGACAAAGGATGATGAGCTTCTTGAAGCTGTATGGATTCTCCAGAAGAAGGCTTGGTCCTATGTTTCTATCCATAATAGATGAGCATATTTTAGATTTGTTGAGCTTGGATCTTAGGATTCATCATTTTTAGATCCGAAAATTCAAATTAAAGATGGGTGGAAGTGTGTGAATCGAAGACCAAGGACGTGTGTGTAATGTATAATGTTATGATTTCATTGATGTCGAATAACAAATTACAATGAAGAAACAGATACAAAGATGGATGAACATCAAACCCACCCAAAAGAGAGAATTTCTCCTTGGGTGGTGATTTACACCATAAAAAACACACACTTAAGAACTACTAGCCACTCACACACTTTGTAATAACCACACATTACAAGTGGCACTAGTGGTTCTATTTATAATGTTATTACATCATGACCTTAATTTTGAGTTTTCTTGGGGTCTTGATGTTGACTTTGTCTTGTGTTTGTTTTGTTCTGTTTATCAACTTGGTCTCTGAACTTGTACAATGAGATCTTTAGTTGGCTTTGATTGTGTTTTGGAAAGCTTTAGTTTATTAATTCTTGAACCCAACAATACTCCCCCTAAACTGATGCTTGCCAAACTTTGACTTGAAGATCTTCTCTGTCACATGTCTTCTTGATCAACTGATGTTCTGACACAGTTCACTGTAGTTCTCCCCCTCAGATTAAGCTTCTCCTAATGTATTTCTGATAAAGGATAGAATCTCTTTGAGAATACTTAACATATTGGATATGAGGTGTATCACTTTTGGATTACTGTTTGTTCATATCATACATAAAGGATTAGAATGCATTAGGCATATGATAAGGCTTTGAACTTTAATAAACAGGATCAGGAACATAAGTCTGTCTTGAAGACACTTCAACTCTTTGAATCTCTGAATTAACTTGATAATGGATGGTTCCAAGTACTTAAGAAAGAGTTTCTAACAGTTGTACAAATCCTTGATTGGATCAGTGATTATGTGACCAAGGTTGATTTCTTCATTTCTGTTGAATGTGACAATGGATGTGCCTGTTGGTTGCAATCATCCGTATTCATCATGTTTCTTGTTTTCTTGTTTGTTGTAGTCATATGTTCATCATCTGTTCATTGATATTGTTGTTGTTGATGATGTTGTTGTTGATGTTGATGTTGTTGATGATGTTGTTGTTGTTGATGTTGTTGATGTTGATGTTGTTGATGTTGTTGATGTTGTTGATGTTGTTGATGATGTTGATGTTGTTGATGTTGTTATTGATGTTGATGTTGTGTATTATGTTGATGATGTTGATGTTGTTGGATGTGCATTTGTTTGAAGTAAGCTAACATTTGCATTAGTTACTCAAAACATGAGCATTTGTGATGCAGTGCACGAAATGAAATCAAAGCTCAAAAACACAAAAGTGGCCCAAAAACAAATTTAGAGGCCTTATTTTGGAAAAATAACCGGATAACCCGCCTACGGCATGTTACCATGAAGTAGCCCTCGTTTCCACAGTCGTTTTGACTGGTAGCACGTTGGAAACGGAGGCTCGTAGCCCAGGTTTTGCCCATTTTGTTGATCAAGCAGCCGTATTTGGGTGATTAACATCCGAATTTGTGGACCACTGGAACTCATCCGCATTTGCACAAGACAGCCACATTTGTTGTTCCAATCATCCGCATTAGTTGTTCAACACTAGCATTTGTTCATTTGCAACATCCGCATTAACTCCTACAACAGCCGCATTTGGTCCCTTCAAACATCCGCATTTGTTTTATACTTTGGAACTCATCCGCATTGGCATGTTAAACATCCGCATTAGTATGTTAAACATCCTCATTAGTATGTTAAACATCCGCATTAGTATGTTCAACATCCGCATTTGTTTATTCAACATCCGCATTTGTTTACATGACAGCCGCATTTCTTTGTTAACATCAGCATTTGTTTGTTCAACATCATTTGTTGACATCACATCCTCATTGGGGCACAACAGCCACATTTCTTTTTGTTCATCAGCATTAGATTTGAACTTTCATCCGCATTTGTGTAGTTAACACATCCGTATTTGAAGATTCTCATCAGCCGCATTTGGAACTCATCCGCATTGGTTGAGTTACATAACCGCATTGGTTGGGTAACATCAACATTGGATCACATCCGCATTTCTTTGAAGAAATGCGGATGCATTAAGTTCCATCCGTATTTCTTTCACTTGGTACAATATATCTGCTGATGTCTTCTGCTGTAATTTTGTTCGATCTCATGTAATTTGTTCAAACTCTTGTAGTGTACTCAAAATCATGTAATTGGCTCAATTTGCAACCTGTTTGAAGTAATCTGTCTTCTTGGGTCGGATTTGTAGTTGGATTAGATTCAACAACCCATCGATTGAAGCAACCTGTTCGTGATTTGAATGTTCTTTTTGAACACATGTTCTTTGTGGATTTGATTTGAATCTATAACAAATGCACTGAATTTGAAGTGATAAAGTGAGGAATGATTTATCATCTTCAATTCTGCCCAAATAAGAACAGATTTCTTGATTTTGTTGATTTTGCTGAAGAACAGATGATGATGTAGATGAACAGAGACTTGTTCTTTATTTTTCTGATTTTCTTCTTTGTTGTAAACATCTTTAAAGATGAAAACAGATCTGATACATACATGAACCCAGCAACCAACAGCTTTGATACCATTTTGCTGAATCAATATTTCAAATTCGTTGAGCTTGGATCTTAGGATTTATCATTTTCAGATCCGAAAATTCAAAATTAAAGAGGGGTGGAAGTGTGTGAATCGAAGAACAAGGACGTGTGTGTAATGTATAATGTTATGATTTCATTGATGTTGAATAACAAATTACAATGAAGAAACATATACAAAGATGGATGAACATCAAACCTACCCAATGGAGGGAATTTCTCCTTGGGTGGTGATTTACACCATGAAAAACACACACTTAAGAACTACTAGCCACTCACACACTTTGCAATAACCACACATTACAAGTGGCACTAGTGGTTCTATTTATAATTTTATTACATCATGACCTTAATTTTGACTTTTCTTGTGGTCTTGATGTTGACTTTGTCATGTTGACTTTGTCTTGTGTTTGTTTTGTTTTGTTTATCAACTTGGTCTCTGAACTTGTACAATGAGATCTTCAGTTGGCTTTGATTGTGTTTTGGAAAGCTTCAGTTTATCAATTGTTGAACCCAACACTTGTGGACTTACATTCTCCACCAAGTCTAGCTCAACCTGAAGTTGAGGTAAAGGTTGAACCCACTGAGACAACACAACCTGAACCTAGAGCTGCATCTCAGCCAACTTCATCTTCTGATCCACAGCAGGGTCCTCTTCTCTCTCCTTCTGAACCTGTGAGAGAAGAGAACCCAACTGAGAGGGACACTATTGAATAATCTTGTGCTGAAGACCAGTCCTCTCAGTTGAAATCATCAAAGAGGAGAAAAAGGATGGAAGACCTCATTGTAATGATGGGTCTTCCACTATTGAATAATCTTCCTGCAAGAGGCTGCTCAACCAACTCCCATCAGAGTAGAGCCTCTTGCAGTTGGAAGACCCATCATGTCCTGGAGTTTTGCTGACAATCCAGATAGATGGTATGTCACTAGAGATCAAGGAGGTCAAGATGTGTACTTTCAGCAAGACATGCTTGCCCCTCCTTCGCATGATCTCTATGACATGAGAAGATTCTATGAGAGTCTGAAGGATCCTAACCATAGGATGAAGAGAGGTTTGTTGCTGATCCTAATAAGGATTATCAACATCTGAAGAATCTCTCTATTTTGGTGGCATCAGCCTAGGGGGAGTTTGTAAGGATCTATCTAAAGATTATGAGGCTGATGCAATCAAAGATCTTCCAACATGCACTAAGAAACAAGGATGAAATTGATGTGGAAGCTTTACACTCTCTAAAACTCTATGTGTAAATTCTTCCGAAGCCAAAAGTTCAGAAGAAATTACTTCGGAAGCTTTACACTTAACAGAAAATATTCCAAGTGTAAAAACTTCCAAAGCCAGAGGCCAAGTTCTTCCGAAGACAAAGATGAAGTCTTTTGAAGTTTCAAAGACTAAGTCTTCCGAAGCAATTTTGCTTTGAAGACTGATTTCTTCGTAAGACAGAGAAAAGATGCTTTCTCTGATCTACTTTTGATAAAGATGACCAACTTTCTGCTGCATCTCTGATAACTCACCAACTTGTATGAGTTGGTGAAACTTCCATGCTTTGGTGAATAGTAGATAAAGTCTTTGTCTGTAATATTCTTCTTTTGTTCCTTTAGACTTTTTTTGTACTAGGAAAAGTCAGTGAGCAATGGCATATCATAGTCACTAGTCAAAAGGCAAAATGCCTTTTGATTCCATATTGATCTTGTTGTCTAGATTAGTCAATTTCAACTGTCCTTCAAAGTATTGATGGTTGTAGGTTGTAGTATAAAAGAGTGTTAGGTCCTTTTATTTTAAATTATGCTTTGAACACTTGTAATAGAACTTGATATCAATATACAACATCCTTGAAAACTAATACTTGTGTTATTGTTCTAAGTTCTGTCTTATTGTTACTTGTGTTCCTTGTATCTTCAAAGTTTCCTGTTCCCTATTTGAACTGTTAAGTGATCTAAGATCACTCCTCTTGTGAAACTAATTATAGTTAACACCCTAACCCGGTCCCGCACTATACCTCAGTGAGATTAATTTATTGAATGTTTCTCATTATTGTATTTGTGAATGTAAAGTGAAAAAATGCACAGACGTGGAAGAGGATGTGGAAGAGGTCGTGGACGTGGCGCCGCTACTATGAACATGACCCCGACTGAATTAGCAGCTCTTATTAATGAACCTATACAAGTAGCAGTTAATGCTCAAGCTACTCAGCTTGGAGGTAACGATGACCCTGGTCATCAATTACGCAAATATTCCATTAGTCAGTTAATCAATTGGTTTGATTAAACATTTTGAACTGTTGAATTCAGGACAACCAACATGCACGTACAAAGTCTTCATGGACTATAAGCTTCACACCTATGGTGGAGTTAAAAGAGCTGTGGGATTGGTATGATGGTTTAAGAAGACCAAGTTGGTCTTCACAAATTGTAATTACCCGGAGGCAGACCAAGTGAAATATGCCACGAGAACATTGGAGGGTGCAGCACTCTTATGGTGGAATGCTCATGTTCAGATGCGGGGCCAAGCGATGGCCAATGCTTTGCCATAGGACGAGTTCAAAGCTATGATGATGGAGGAATTTTTTCCTCGTGATAAAGTATAGAAGTTGGAGGCTGAGTTCTGGAAGTTAAAGATGGAGGGATCTAAGATTGAGGCTTACACTACTAGGTCTCATGAGTTGGCGACTATCTATCCTGGAATGATAAACCCGCCAATCAAGAGGATCGAGCTTTATTTGCATGGACCAGGTAGTGGAGCAAGGAAAGTTACCCAAACAGGGTGTGGTGGCAAGCGTGCCCGACAACAAACGCAAGTGGGATAACTCTGGAAACAAAAACTCATCATCGAACAACTAACAGCAACAGCAACAGTAGCAGTAAAGAAGGTTCGACAACAATCAAAACTTTAGTCAGTCATCTTCCATAACTCAAGGGCAAGTTGGATACATAGGGAAGTATCAAAAGTGTAGCTGATGTAATCACCACCATACTAGTAGGTGCGACAACTTCCAATGCTAGCATTGTGGGAAAGCGGGACACATGGCGAAGGATTGCCGTGGTGAGTTGATGAAAAAGCCCCAGCAGACTCACGAAACACCTAAAGGTTGCTTTAAGTGTGGGAAAGAAGGACATTACAAAAGGAACTGTCCTCAACTGAAGAAGAATGCTAATGGTGCGGGGAACAGTGGCAACAACAGCAACAATGGTGGCAATGGTGACAACAACGGTGGCAATAATGGTGGAGCCAAGGGAAGAGCCTTTGTCATGGGGACATGTAAGGCTCTAAACCACCCTACTAATGGATTGGTAAATTTCCTGTTAATGGTCATTATGCTACTATGTTGTTTGATACTAGAGCCGATAGAAGTTTTATATCTACTAAGTTTAGTAGTCTTTTAAGTGATATGCCTTCTACGTTACCAAATATATCGTAGAATTAGCTGATGGTAAACAAATTCATGTTATGCAGATCCTTAAGGGTTGTAAGATAGAACTTGCTGGTCATACTTTCGACATTAATCTTATGCATGTTACATTTGGGAATTTTGATGTGGTCCTTGGAATGGATTGGCTGTCAGAGAAGCAGGAGGAAGTCATTTGTCACGAGAAGGTCATTCATATTCCTCTCTTAGGTGGAATTTTCTTTCAGTGAAGGGCGAGAAGAGTGCTGTAGTACTAGGCATCATATCATTTATGAAAGCGCAGAAGTGGCTATTCAAGGGTTGCTTAGCCATATTAGCCCTTATGACTGATAAGTAGCAAGAGGAAAAGAAGATAGAGAATATTCCTGTAGTTCGTGATTTTTCGAAGGTGTTTCAAGAGGATCTACATGGACTACCACCTCAATGTCAAGTTGAGTTGTAGATCAACTTGACTCCCAGAGCAGCTCCATTTGCGAGAGCACCTTATCGGTTAGTTCCGAGCGAACTGCAGGAGCTGTCAGCATAGCTACAGGAACTGTTGGATAAAGGTTTTATCCAACCAAGCTCATCGCTCTATGAAGCCCCTATCCTCTTTGTTAAGAAAAAGAATGGCACATTTGGAATGTACATCAATTACAGGGAATTGAATCGATACCCTTTGTCTCGCATAAATGATCTGTTTGATCAACTTTAAGGATCAAGCTATTATTCTAAGATTGATTTGAGGTTTGGCTACCATCAACTGAGACTTCGAGAGGAGGACATCATGAAAACTGCATTCCGCACTTATTATGGCCATTATGAATTCTTGGTCATGCCATTTGGGTTGACTAATTGTAACGATCAACACTTAACAATCAGATCGATCTTGTGACATTAAAGTGGAATATAATCATCACGGTAAGAAGATAGAATAAGCAATGAAATGAAAACGAATGTAAATAAACTTTGATGTATATTGCTCTCTGATTTGAATGATTACAATTACATGTGAAATCAAGAAAAATGACAAAAGCTCTCTAAATTAGATCAACTAACAAATATTTATACTAAACTACAAAGTTCTCGCGTAGTTCTCGCACGAGATGAACTTTTCATGTGGCAACTTTAGGTTCTCGTGCGGCTTGATCTTTATCATCTTAATTTGTTTTTCTAAGCCGCTAGGTTCAATCCTTACAAAATTCCCTTAGGCTCGATGAATCAATGCTTTAGAAGTCCACGTCTGCAACCTTGTAACCGCCCCGATAAGCGTACATCTTGTTGTTCAGGGCCTTCGTAATCAACCAACCGAACTGTGCGGCTAATAAGTGAACAGATTCATCAGCTACATATGAACAAGCCTACAACCCATCAAATCACCCTTTCCAAACTTAAGATGATCCATAGGGTCGATGATACGGTAATCTTTATCTACACAATGGATCAAGGCATGTCCCATTTCCTTCTCACAACTCCACCACATGAGCTACGACAAGCTATTAACTGGCACTGGAGCGTGTATAGGGATCTTTCTAGCATATCTAGGATGCTTATAAACCCTTATCTTCATCGGCTAGTTTGTGTTTGGGTCTATGCACGTCTCAATTTAAATGACTTTGGATTTAGTAGTTTTGATTTCTTTGAAGTTGGTCTTACTCTGTCTCCATATCATGTTTCAAATCCAGTTCCCCTTTCCATAATTGCATGGATTGATAAATGAAACACGACCTATAGCATATAAATCTGAAGCCCTGAGTGTATGAAAGTCGTGCTTGTCCTGATAATACTCTATAGCACCAGCCATTCTCTTTATCACATACATATTCTTCTCAGCATCATACGCCCAACTAAGAATAGGTTCTGAGTTTCCGTACCTTGTGAACGGTTTGGAATGTCTCAGCGTGTGTACATAAGCTGGCGGAGGAGGAGAATCAACAGTAAGATTTTTGACCTGACATATAACACTTTGACCAGTTAAATCTGTTGTCTTGTCAGTCATCTCTTTAGCACTTGAATCAGCAACTATCTCTCCTTATTCAATAAATATATCCTAAAATAAGTCCTTAAGACTATTTCCAAACATGTCTGTATAATCTATAGTCTCCACCAAGTCATCAAATGGACCAAATCTTCGTCAGATTCCCCAGCAAGAATCTTTTGCTGGAAAGTATATAACTCCTTCTCATAAGTTGTTTTGTAGCGAGATCTAATGGAGTATAGTCAACTGCATCAGCGGGACTTGGTCCGGAGACATTGGCAAAACCCGATGCTCCAGAAGCACTAGTAGCTGACCCCATATCACTGCCCTGGTCATCGTCATCATCCTTCTTGTCATCATTACCATCCTTCTTATTATAATCACCATCATCATCATCATCATCATCATCTTCATCATCAATTTCATCTTCCTTATCACAAATAAAATACACCATCTCCAAGTCATCATCATCATGAACTAGGTTAGGAATAGGAATGTCATGCTCAGGCTCCATAAACGCCTTTCTAGTAAATACTACAGGTCGATCATCAGTAGCCGAAGTAGGAACAGTGGTAGATGGCTCTTAATCAATATCAGTAGTGTCAGTCATCCTTTCAGTCATAACAGGATCAACGGCATGCTCTAAAGCAGTAGTGGGATCATCAGCAACTTCTAGACCAGTAGATTGCTATCCACTTGACACTTCAACTTCTGTGGTTTGTTGTTGAGTAAACGAGAATGGAACACAAGAAGTGAGGTCTTTGATGTTTTGCTCCATGATCTGTATATAACTAAACATAAACTGTTGCTGATGCTCCAAACTATTTATCCTCTCATCTTTCTCTTGATTTAAAGCATGTAAATCATAGATCTATTGAGTCTTTTCCATCTTCTCTCTCTCCAAAGTATGTACACGCTGTTCAAGAGTTGGATAGTGATGGAATTCAGGTTTTGAACTTAGAACACTTAGAACAAAATAATGAATGCCCCAAGGATCGATTTCAATCTCTTAAATAATAACAACAAGTTGTTACAGAATCAATACTCAATAATCATAGTACGGAAACCCATGATTAATGATATGAAATCTATGTGTGTGTATGATTGTGTGTTTGCTAGTGATTGAATGCTCAAACGAATAGAAAATGCTTGTATGATTGATTGTTCAAAAGCTTACATTGGATTAGGGTATACTCCTATTTATAACCTATCCAATGATCTATGTATAGTTACCTTATGTAAAATAAAATAACAACAAGTCATCCAAGTTTTGGTAGTTGTCCGCTGTGGCATGTTCATCCGTTGTGGATGAACATCCACTGTAGACTGTTCATCAGCTGTGGAGTTGGCTATCCACTATGTCTTATTCATCCGTTGTGGGCACTTAGACTTGTTCTTCATCCGTTGCATTGTTACACCCAGAAAATTTCAACAAAAGAAAAGAAAAAGAAAGAAAGGTGAAATATTCCAAGTCAAGGGGTTAATGTTGTGCAAATGGAAAACTTGCCCATTATGGTATTTAAAAAGAAGCATGCTCGCCCACACCCCATTTCACCAACTGAATTCAGCTGCAAGAGGAAGAACAGAAACTTTAACTCGGTTTTTGTGCGTGAGAAGCTGAATTTTCCTTGAGGAGAGGTTTTCTTGTGTTTTTTGTTCAGTTTTCAGTTCGGTTAAGCTTCTAGAACTCCAGGTTGATTTTATGTGTTTGGCTTCTGTTTTCAGTTCAGTTCGGTTAAGCTTCAGTTTTCAGTTCGGTTTTCTTGTGAATTCTCCTTTACGTGTTCTTTGTGTTTGGCAGCTTGATTTTATGTGTTTAAGTGCTAGAACTCCAGGTTGCCCTTGGGTTTGGAGGAGTATTACTCGAAAGCAGTTAGAGGTGAGTTCTAGATCCCCTCTTTTAAAAGTTTTCTGCTTATTTAGGGCTGGTATGCATATTTAATCAATGTTTTCAAAGCAAGTTATGGTTTTCCATGTATGGTACGGACGATTATGATGATATAGTTATGTTATATGATTCTCTTGATGATTGTTTAATGTTTATGACGTTCTAAGTGTTAGACTGATAGATGTAAACTGTTTTCATGTTAGAATGATGATTGGGAACTGGTAATGGCATAAGTTGCATTGCAGGTTAGTTTTTATGTTCATCGGCATTTAACAGTTAAGTCTTTTGTTCATACGCATTTGCTAAGTCCTCATCAACATTTGTTAAGTCCTCATCCGCATTTGTTAAGTCTTCATCCGCATTTGCTAAGTGTTCATCCGCATTTGCTAAGTGTTCATCCTCATTTACCAAGTGTTCATCCAATTTGCTAAGTGTTCATCTGCATTTGCCAAGTGTTCATCCGCGTTTGCTAAGTGTTCATCCGCATTTCCTAAGTGTTCATCCGCATTTGTTTATGTTCATCCGCATTTATTTGGGGACTTAGAATTATTCTGAAATTTTTGGAAGAGAATCTAAGTGTTAAGTATTGATGAATAAGGAAAGATCATGCTTGTTTAATGTTTCTAATGTTTATTTCTCTTCTTATGGCCTGCGGTTATGGATGATATTTATTATGTTTCATGCTATGTGATTATTAAAAACAATGAATATTTTCAGAGTATTATTCTTAACCATGTGGACACAAAGAAATAAAAAGAGATAGTGTAACCTAATGAATGTTACCCCCGGGCCCTTATGATGAATGAAAAGCCTTGCAAGCATAATGAATTGAGGTGCACGACCTTGTTGTCGTTAGCTCAACTGATGTACGTTTGTATAGCCCCTGAGGATGAACATCTGGGGTCTAATCCTTGTGATTGACCAAAGTATGATGAATGGGACCCGTATTCATGAGCAGGCTTCGTGCTTAGCAGTGTGGGTCAACTGTCGATGGGTTAGCTACCATGATAAACGTTTGTCGGCAGGGGTTCGGCATCTGTTGCCAACCAATAATGTAGGATCTTGCTTTGTGCAATCCTAGTTAATGAAAGAGAAAGATAATGAAATAAAGAAAGATAATGAATCTCTTAATGATTGATTATGTACATTGATGAATGATCACCAAGTGAAGTTTACAAAAGTATATCTTTTTCTATATAATTAAACTAGAACTCACTCAGCAACGCCGACTTTTTATATGCATATTAGTTAGCAGGTAATGGTGTTGCTGTGGATGGCACGAGGTTGAAGCTACCTGGCAATAAAGACTGGCATCTATGGCACGCTGAAAAGTTATTTTTGTTTTGAAATGCAACTAGATGTTCGTTTTGTAACTTGCAACAACAATGTATTCTTGGCAAAAGTAATGGTTAATGAATGCTGTGGTTTTTATTAAATTATTCTGCTGCAAAGTTATCTTGTTTTGATGAATCTGAATGCGTTTTAATATAAAAATGCTATGAATGAACAACTGTGGGGTGTCCGGGAATGGGGCCTTACAAGTTGGTATAAGAGCCAAAGTTTAAGAGAATTGGGTAAATTCTTTTTCAAAACCTATACTTAAACTGAAAATGGGACCTAATGAAGGGATGCCAGCCCAGGTAGCTACGTGCCATCATGTAATTTTAATAAGTTAATTGGTATTACGTGTGTGTGCTATTTGATTTATGTGCTTAGTAGATTTGGACACTGACGTGGTCTGGATAGGGAATGCTTCGGGGATGAAGAGTAAAGTTAGTGGCTAATCACAACTGGCCATTGTAATTACGGACTTACTATACTTGACATAATCTGAGCTATTACCTTGAATGACCTTGTTAGTGTTTTAATCTTATAGGAGGTAGATCTTATGGCGGGTAGGAAATCTGGGAGAGGCGGTGCTCATGGCAGGCGTATTACTGGGCCATGTGTCACCCAAAGCAAGGCTAAGGCTCCTGAGACGACTCATGAGGACACAAAACTCCATAGCCACCAAGAGGGTGCAGAATCAGCTACCCTCAAGTCTACGATAAAGGAAGCTATTGCTGACGAGGTCTACAACACCATGCAAAATGTGTTGCCCTCAGTAGTGACCAAAGTGTTAAGGGCTGTAAAGGAGGGTGAAAGAACTGATGATGCTGGGAAAAAGGAGAAAACAAAGGAAGAGCCATCTAGCCCAAGGGTAGCAATTCATGATGATGATAGCGAAGGGGAGAAGGAGACCACTAAGGGGTGCACCTATGGGGCGTTTAAGAGGTGCAAACCCCTGACCTTTGATGGTAACGGCAATGCTACTGCTGCTCATCATTGGGTTTGAGAGATGGAGGTAGTTCTATACATTAGTGAGTGCTGGGAGGATCAAAAGGTGAAGTTGGTGGGACAAAATTGTCCAAGCCTAGGGGATACAGTTTATTGCAAGGATGAGGTGGTCGGATTTGAAGGAACTGGTACTGGTGGAGTATTGTCCACATCGAGAGTTGGACAAAATTGAGAAGGAGTTCTTGCATTTGGAGGCTGGAAACATGACTCATCAAGAGTATACCTCCAAGTTCAATGAACTTGGAAGACTTGTGCCAGGCCTAGTAACTCCAGAGTCCAAGAAGATTAAGAGGTACATGCAGGGTCTGCCCGTGGATATCAAGAGGAACATGATAGCTGCTAGACTGAGCACTTTCAGGTCTATAGCAGATTTGGATGGAAGGTTGTATGATGAGAGGGATCCGATGCCAATTTAGAGGAAGGTTGAGAAGAGTTGGAATAAGAACGATAATAGGAAGAGATTCAGGGGTAACCACTATGGGATCGGAGAAAAGAAGATGAGGATTGACGATCGCGGCTAAGGATTGAGTAAGGGGAATAACAGGAGGGAATGTAAGAAGTGTGGGAAGGTTCACATGGGTGAGTGTAGAGTGGGGATGAATTGGTGTTTTAAGTGTGGAGGCGAAGGCCACTATGCTAAAGAGTGCAGGGTACCGCGATGTTATCAATATGGGGAGGTAGGCCACTCGGGCCGAGATTGCAAGAAGGGTGGAGCTGGGAGCTATGGGACCCAGACTATGGGTGAGAAAGGGAGAAGTGATAGCACCAAAGCCAAGGCAAGGGCATTCAACATGACCCTGGAAGAAGCTAGAGTGGACCTTGATGTAGTTTAAGGTATGTTTTTGGTAAACCAATTTTATACTTCTATGCTCTTCGATTCGGTTGCTAGTAGAAGTTTTGTATCTGCTACCTTTTAGAGTGAAATGCATGGTAAGAATAAGAAGATAGACGTCCCCTTCTATGTAGAGACAGCGATAGAAAAGTCTACCAAAGTGACTGATGTGATAGACGATTGCCTCGTAGAGTTGGATGGTTGTAAGTTTCCTGCTAGATTGTATGTGATGGACCTAGGAGGTTTTGATGTGGTGTTAGGGATGGATTGGTTGGCGGCCTACGAAGCGAACATCGTGTGCCGAAAGAAGACGATTTGTTTGACTGCACCCGATGGCAGTTTGGTTACAGTACATGGAGACAAGGAGTGCATTACACCGCGAGTGATCTCGATGATCACAGCAGAGAAGTTTTTGAGATGAGGGTGTGGTGCATACTTGGCCTATGTGAAAGATGTGGATGCTACCGTTCCTCAACTGTCAGGCGTGCCGGTAGTATACGATTTCCCTGATGTGTTTCCCGAAGACCTACCAGGGTTACCACCTGACCGTGAGATCGAGTTCCAGATTGATCTGATACCGGGTGGCTAACCTATTGCAAAGGCACCATATCGTCTCACTCCCTCTGAGATGAAGGAATTGATGACCCAGTTGCAAGAGTTGTTAGATAAGGGGTTCATCCGACCGAGTATCTCTCCCTGGGGTCTTCCGGTCTTGTTTGTAAAGAAGAAGGACATTAGCATGAGGATGTGCATCGACTACCGTGAGTTGAACAAGATGACAGTGAAGAACAGGTACCCACTACCGAGGATTGATGACTTGTTTGATCAGCTCCAAGGCGCCAGCTGGTTCTCAAGGATAGATCTCCGATCTGGTTATCATTAGCTAAAAGTTAAAGAACAAGATATCCTGAAGACCGTTTTTGAACACGATATGGGCATTTCCAATTCCTCGTTATGTCTTCGGTTTAACCAACGCACCAGCTGCTTTTATGGATTTAATGAATTGGGTGTGTCAGCCGATGTTGGATAAATCAATGATTGTGTTTATCGATGATATCCTGATTTATTCGAATAGTGAAGAAGAGCATGCCGGTCACATTCGCGAAGTATTGGAGACACTTAGAAGAGAGAAGCTATATGCTAGGTTCTCCAAATGCAAATTCTGGTTGCGGGAAGTTCCGTGTTTGGGTCATGTGGTTAATTCTGAAGGGATTATAGTGGACCCGACAAAGGTGGAGGCGGTTATGCAATAGAAGACTTTGAAGATGCCATCCGAGATCTGCAGTTTCTTGGGTTTGGCGGGCTACTACAGAAGGTTCATCCAAGACTTCTCCAAGATAGCTTCACCATTGACCAAATTGACCCGTAAGGATGTGAAGTTCGTATGCGGTCAAGAGCAGGAGAATGCTTTCGAAGAGTTAAAGACAAGATTGACTTAAGCTCCTGTCTTGACGTTACCATAAGGGAATGAAGACTTGGTGGTCTATTCAGATGCTTCTTATTTGGGATTGGGTTGTGTGCTGATGCAATGGGGAAGGGTTATAGCCTATGCGTCCTGACAGTTGAAGATCCATGAGGCTAACTACCCTACTCATGACTTGGAGTTGGCGGCTGTGGTATTTGCATTGAAGATTTGGAGGCACTACCTGTACGGGACAAAGTGCACCATCTGTACTGATCACATAAGTTTGAAGTACTTCTTCAAGTAGAAGGATCTCAACATGAGGCAGAGGAGGTGGTTAGAGTTGATCAAAGACTATGATTGTAAGATCCATTACCATCCGGGCAAGGCCAACGTGGTGGCGGATTCCCTTAGCCGAAAGGAGAAACCCGAGCCAATTCGGGTGAAAGCTTATCAGTTGGTTATGACCTCCGATGTGATGAAGCAGATTAAGGAATTTCAGGGTGAAGTGCTGAAAGAAGATCAGATTAACTCCGAAAGGATGAAAGGTCTAGTCGCCGAGTTGGGGGAGAACACTCTTGGTCTCCATACTCGATCGGGGCGGATGTGGATTCCTCGTTATGGGGGTTTGCGTGAGAAGATCTTGGATGAGGCTCACAAGACTCGATACTCAATTCATCCCCATTCTACGAAGATGTATCATAATATGAAGAAAGATAACTGGTGGCCAGGAATGAAGCACGATGTGGCGTGGTATGTGAGTAAGTGCCTTACTTGTTTACAAGTGAAGGCGGAGCACCAGAAGCCATACGAGAAGATCCAACCCTTGGATATACCCGAGTTGAAATGGGAGCATATCACCATGGACTTCATTACAAAGTTACCGCGTATGGCAAGGGGATCCGATGCCATATGGGTGATAGTTGATCGTTTGACGAAGAGTGCTCACTTTCTACTAATCCGCGAGACGTATTCATCTGAGAGGTTGGCGAATCATTTCATCAAAGAGATAGTGACTCTTCTTACCGGTCTCTATCATGTCTGACCGTGACACTCGGTTTACATCTATGTTTTGGAAAAGATTTCATGACGGATTGGGACGTGGTTACATATCAGTAAGGCTTACCATCCTCAGACAGACGGTTAGTCGGAGAGGACAATTCAGATGCTGGAGGATATGCTACGAGCATGCGTCATTGATTTCGGAGGAAGTGGGACGAACACTTACCGTTAGCTGAATTCTCATATAACAACAGTTATCATGCCACCATTTATATGCCTCCATATGAGATGCTATATGATAGGAAGTGTATGACTCCTCTATGTTCGGGTGACATCAGGCAGAAGGAAATAGGGATCATCGAGGTGATCGAGGCTATGACTAAAAAGTTGTAAAAGAGTAAGGCCTTTATGAAGGCAGCAAAAGATAGACAGAAGTCGTATGCCGATAAGAGACGTAGACCGATTGAATTAAAGGTGGGTGATAAAGTCATGTTGAAGGTCTCGCCTTAGAAAGGGATTATCCAGTTTAGGAAGCGGGGAAAGTTAAGAACGAGGTACATAGGGCCTTTCTAATTCATTGCCCGAGTAGGAGAGTTGGCCTATCGACTGGAGTTACCTGATGAGTTAAGTCGTATTCATCTGACATTTCATGTATCTCATCTAAGAAAGTGCTTAGCCGATGAAGATATGATCATGCCACTAGAGGATATCGATGTGGATGAACGGCTCAATTATGTGGAGCAGCCAGTGGCCATCATTGACAGAAAAGAGAAGAGGCTACGGAATAAAGTGTTTCCACTTGTGCGAGTATAGTGGAGACACAAGAAGGGGTCCGAGTCAATGTGGGAGACTGAGGAGGAAATGAGACAACATTACCCGCGTCTGTTCAAGGAGTGACAGGTTTTGGGGATGAAACCCATTTAAGAGGGGTGGACTTGTAACACCTGGAAAATTTCAACAAAAGAAAAGAAAAAGAAAGAAAGGTGAAATATTCCAAGTCAAGGGGTTAAAGTTGTGCAAGTGGCAAACTTGCCCATTATAGGATTTAAAAAGAAGCATGGTAGCCCACACCCTATTTCACCAACTGAATTCGGCTGCAAAAGGATGAACAGAAACTTTAACTGCGTTTTTGTGCGTGAGAAGCTGAATTCTCCTTGAGGTGAGGTTTTCTTGAGTTTTTTGTTTGTTTTTCAGTTGGGATAAGCTTCTAGAATGATCTTTACGTGTTTTTGTGTTTAGCAGCTTGATTTTGTGTGTTTAAGTGCTAGAACTCCAGGTTGCTCTCGGGTTTGGAGGAGTATTACTCGAAAGCAATTACAGGTGAGTTCTAGATCCCCTCTTTTAAATGTTTTCTGCTTAGTTAGGGTTGGTATGCATATTTAACTGATGTTTTTGAAGCAAGATATGGTTTTCCATGTATGGTATGGATGATTATGATGATATAATTATGTTATGTAATTCTCTTGATGATCGTTTAATGTTTATGACGTTCTAAGTGTTAGACTGATAGATGTAAACTGTTTTCATGTTAGAATGATGATTGGGAACTGGTAATGGCATAAGTTGCATTGCAGGTTAGTTTTTATGTTCATCGGCATTTAACAGTTAAGTCTTTTGTTCATACGCATTTGCTAAGTCCTCATCAACATTTGCTAAGTCCTCATCAGTTTTCAGTTCGGTTAAGCTTCTAGAACTCCAGGTTGATTTTATGTGTTTGGCTTCAGTTTTCAGTTCAGTTCGGTTAAGCTTCAGTTTTCAGTTCGGTTTTCTTGTGAATTCTCCTTTACGTGTTCTTTGTGTTTGGCAGCTTGATTTTATGTGTTTAAGTGCTAGAACTCCAGGTTGCCCTTGGGTTTGGAGGAGTATTACTCGAAAGCAGTTAGAGGTGAGTTCTAGATCCCCTCTTTTAAAAGTTTTCTGCTTATTTAGGGCTGGTATGCATATTTAATCAATGTTTTCAAAGCAAGTTATGGTTTTCCATGTATGGTACGGACGATTATGATGATATAGTTATGTTATATGATTCTCTTGATGATTGTTTAATGTTTATGACGTTCTAAGTGTTAGACTGATAGATCTAAGCTGTGTTCATGTTAGAATGATGATTGGGAACTGGTAATGGCATAAGTTGCATTGCAGGTTAGTTTTTGTGTTCATCCGCATTTAACAGTTAAGTCTTTTGTTCATACGCATTTGCTAAGTCCTCATCCGCATTTGTTAACTGTTCATCCGCATTTGTTAAGTGTTCATCCGCATTTGCTAAGTGTTCATCCGTATTTGCCAAATGTTCATCCGTATTTGCAAAGTGTTCATCCGCATTTGCCAAGTGTTCATTCACATTTCCTAAGTGTTAATCAGCATTTGCTAAGAGTTCATCCGCATTTCCTAAGTGTTCATCCGCATTTGTTTATGTTCATCCGTATTTGTTCATTTGCATTTCTTTGGGGACTTAGAATTATTCTGAAATTTTGGGAATAGAATCTAAGTGTTAAGTATTGATGAATAAGGAAAGATTATGCTTGTTTAATGTTTCTAATGTTTATTTCTCTTCTTATGGCCTGCGGTTATGGATGATATTTATTATGTTTCATGGTATGTGAGTATTAAAAACAATGAATATTTTCAAAGTATTATTCCTAACAAAGTGGACACAAAGAAATACAAAGAGACAGTGTAACCTAATGAATGTTACCCCCAGGCCCTTATGATGAATGAAAAGCCTTTCAAGCACAATGAATGGAGGTGCACGACCTTGTTGTCGTTAGCTCAACTGATGTGCGGCTGTATAGCCTATGAGGATGCACATCTGGGGTCTAATCCTTGTGATTGACCAAAGTATGATGAATGCTACCCGTATTCATGAGCAGGCTTCGTGCTTAGCAGTGTGGGTCAACTGTTGATGGGTTAGTTACCATGGTAAACGTTTTCCGATAGGGGTTCGGCATCTGTTGCCAACCAACAATTAGGCTCTTGCAATGTGCAATCCTAGTTAATGAAAGAAAAAGATAATGAAAGAAAGAAAGAAAATGAATCTCTTAATGATTGCTTATGTATATTGTTGAATGATCACCAAGTGAAGTTTACAAAAGTATATCTTTTTCTATATTGTTAAACTAGAACTCACTCAGCAACGCTGACTTTTTATATGCATATCAGTTGGCAGGTAATGGTGTTGCTGGGGATGGCACAAGGTTGAAGCTACCTGGCAAATAAAGACTGGCATCTATGGCACGCTAAAAAGTTATCTTTGTTTTGAAATTCAACTAGATGTTCTTTTTGTAACTTGCAAAAACAATGTATTTCTTGGCAAAAGTAATGGTTAATGAATGCTATGGTTTTTATTAAATTATTCCGCTACAAAGTTCTCTTTTTTTGATGAATCTGAATGTGTTTTAATATAAAAAGTGCTATGAATGACCAACTTTGGGGTGTCCGGGAATGAGGCCTTACATGCATCCTCTTAGGCATCTTCTATGGACAAGTCCTCATCCGTTGTGAACACTTAGCAAAAAATTCCTTTTATCTACAAACCTAAAAATTAGTATATGTTATGAATGTTAATGATGCTAATGTATTAGTTAATGAATGTTTAAATGTTAGAACACATTATGTTTGATTATGGCAAGCATTATCTTTTTTATGCACTTGTTGAGTCCAACAGACATGATTCTTCACTATGTTCAACACTACAGTATCGTCAAACCAAATCTTGGTGTTATAAATGTTAAGACCACAATCAAGAAGTTGTTGTTGAATCCAAATGATTTGAGAACAACAGTTTGATGCAGCTACATATTCAGCTTCTGAAGTGGATATGGATACCGTCTACTCCTTCTTGCATTACTAAGAAATTAACGTATTTACAAGAAACTAACATCCACCAGTTGTTGACTTCCTGTTCAAATTACATCCTGCCTAATCACTGTCAGTATAAGCATATAAATTAAAATCACAATTTTTAGGTTACCAAAGTCCAAGTTTTGGTTGGCCCTTAAGGTATTTGAAAATCCGCTTGACAGCTTTATATGTGACACCTTTGGATTACTTTGATATCATGCACACTGACAGACAGGAAACATGATGTTGGGCCTGCTGGTAGTGAGATACAGTAAAGATCCAATCATTCATCGATACAAATGTTGATCAATATCTTCACCCATGAGATCAGGAGTTAAAGGAGGACAAGAAGACATCGGAGTTGGTGCAATCTAGAAGTCTTGAAATTTATATTTGTCCAGAATACTATGAACATATTTCTCTTGATGTATTAGTATAACTTGGTCATCTTGTTTAACTTGAATACACAAGAAAAATGACATTTCTCCAAGAGAGCTCATCTCAAATTTCTTCTTCATCATAGCTTCAAATTCCTAGAATAAATCTTCATTGGTAGATCCAAAAATAATTTCATCAACATATACTTGGATAAGAATAAGATCATTACTAGACTTTTGTAAGAATAAAGTTTGATCAGTAGCACCCCGTGTATAACTATTTGCAAGCAAATGTTCAGTGAGGGTGGCATACCAAGCACGATGTGCTTGTTGTAACCCATAGAGTGCTTTGTCTAACTTATAAACATAGTCAGGATGATCTGGATCTTCAAAACCAGGTGGTTGATAAACATAGGTCTCCTCTTTCCTCTTGCCGTACAAAAATGCAGTTTTGACATCCATCTGGTAGACAATGAAGTTCTTTTATGAAGCATACACTAGAAAGATACATATCGCTTCAATTCTTGCAACTGGAGCATATACTTCTTCATAATCAAGACCTTTAACTTGATAGAATCCTTGAACAACAAGTCTGGCCTTGTTGCGAACAATCACATCCTTTTCATCTGTTTTGTTCCTGAATATCCATTTAGTTCTAATTGGTAGCTTACCCTTTGGAAGTTCACATAGATGCTAAACATTTAGCTTCTTGAATTGCATTAGCTTATCTTGCATGCCTAAACCCAACTATTTTCATTTAATGCCATCTCAATATTCTTTGGAAAAATTTGAGAAATAAAGCATGAATACAACCATGTATTTATAGCACCAGATTGACTTCGAGTTTGGACGCCTTGTGATAATAGACCAATGATTGCTTCAGTTGGATGGTCTTTATGAATTCTAAACTAAGGAATTTTATCTTTTGAAATAACTTTGTCTAAATTAGACATATGACCAACTGGTCCTTCAACAATGTTTCCACCTTCAGGTTGATAGACAATATCTTCCTCTTGATGAATATCATTATCAACAGATAAATCTTCAAATGGAACTTGAATGGTATCAATCGGATCAATTTTAGTAGAATAGGAACTTTGATCAGAAACCTATGGAGCTTGTTCAATGATTGGATCGGATTGAGGCAATTCAAAATCAAAAACAGATTGTTGAACAGCTGAGACATTTAAAGAAGAGGGTATGTCTGAAAATCTTCCTGTAGCTGAAGATGACATAGGTCTAAGATCATTAGTAAAAATGACTTGAATGGATGATGACAAAGATGGATTAGCTGTAGAAACAACAGAAGATCAATTAAATGTTTCAAATAATAAAGCATAATCGTATACCCATGAAGGAGCAGAACCTGCATCTGTTTTGTTAGATTCATGCCAATCTATATCAAATGACTCAATTATTTATTTAGATCTTTTATTAAAAACCATGTATGTAATTTTGTTAGCTGAATATCCAACAAAATAACATTCATCATCTTTTTCATCAAATTTTGATTTAGAATTAGATGTATGAACAAAGTAAAACAACATCCAAATGTTTTAAAATATTTGAATTTGGGTTTATGTTTGAAAAAGATTTCATAAGGAGTCATGTTTTGTTGTTTGTTGATTAAAACATAATTCTAAACATAATATGCAGTGTTAATAGCTTCAGCCTAAAAGAAAGATGGTAATTTGGCTGCTAATAACATTGTTTTGGCTGCTTCAATTAAAGTTTTGTTTCGTCTTTCAGCAACTCTATTTTGTTATAGAGTTCCTGCAGAACTAAATTGTCTAGCTATCCCCTTAGAATCACAAAATTTATTCAGAGTATGATTGAAAAACTCTATTCCATTATCACTTCGAATGCACTTGATTATTTTATTAGTCTGATTCTCCACTAGGGTCATGAACTTTATCAGCAAATGAGGTGTTTAATCTTTAGTTGCTAAAAAGAAAACCCAAGTATATCTTGAAAAATCATAAGTAATAACCAAACTATATGCACGATGTCCCAAACTCAAAACGTTAACTGGACCAAATAAATCCATGTGTAACAGTTGAAGAATTGATTCAATTTTGGTACGAGCAAGTGGTTTATGAAGAAATTTATGTTGTTTGCCTTTTGAACATGACAAACAATGTTTAGTAAGTTGAAATTCTTTCAATGGTAAGCCCACAACATGATTTCCTCTAACCAACTTGTTCATATTTTTGATGTTTACATGGCCAAGACGACGATGCCATAACATTGAATCACTTTCCGAGGCTTTAGACAACAAACAAGATGCAGTTACAAATGAATGTGAACCATTCATGTCAAGTAAGTATGTGTCTTTGTCTCTCGGTGTTCTCAATAAAACCCATTCATCAAGAATTACAAACCCAGGTTTTAGAATAAGACATTCTTTATTAGTGAAGTATGTTGAATATTGTTTGTCACAAATTTGAGAAACGCTTAGCAAATTATGTTTAAGTTTCTCAACAAAATTGACATATTCAAAACTTAACACACCATTAGATACTATACATTTCTTTGTAATTTTACCACCTCTATCTCCTACAAAATAATATATCCTCCATTGTAAGGTTGTATGTTGTTTAACAGAGATATAATACCAGTCATGTGCCTAGAACAACTGCTGTCAACATGCTAAACACTGTTGATAACTTGCCTTGGTTGTTCTTACACATATGAATGAATTTATTCAATTTTAGGAACCAAGCCATTATAGACTTGAGCATATTGTTTTAATCCAAATATGATACAAACTTTAATATCATATCTCTTTTATCATTAAAAATATAATCTTCAATAATATCAGGATCAGATTGTTTTGTTTTTATTTTCCATTTTTGAACTTGTTTCATTAGATGTGTAACTATTTTCTTTTAAGTGGCCTGAATTGGAGTAAGATTGCTATCATCAACATGTAAAGTTTTCTTGTTTGAACTTTCTTTATGCAAATTTGTTTTTGTTTTACCATTTCATTTATCAACAAAAGAATTTGACTGATTTATATTCCTTTTGAATTTGGCATTTATAAAGAACTGTTTCTGTTATTAGAAATTAAGTTGTGAAATCATTGTTTGCTTGACAATTGATGTTCATGATTGCAATTTCTAGCCCTATGATTTGGCTTTTCACACACATAACAATACACTTTATGATACGTATTTGGCCCCCGTGTATTTCTCATGAACTGTTTATGATAACATCCACAGTTATCATAGAATCTAGCTTTAGTATTTCCTTGGCCTTATGATTCTTTAACATTCTCTCTTTTCTTTCTTTCATTAAGAACATTTCTAGTTGAATCCGAAAGAATTGATGTAACACTAGGAAATTTCAAAAAAAGAAAAGAAAAGAAAAGTAAGAGAGCAAACAGGATTTTATTTTAAAAAGCGAGGGTTAAAAGTGTACAAGGGCGAAACCGGCTCATAATGGGGTTTAAAAAGAAAGTAAGGCCGCCCATACTCTCTCCCCATACACTCAAATCATATAGCTAGAGTGAGAGAATGAAGCTCCCATCCAGTTCTAGAGAGAGAAAGTGCAAGAGTTATTCAAAGGTACGGTTTTAAGGTGATTTAAGTCGGGTTTAAGCGTATAGGCAGATTTCTATGTGTTTCTATGTGTTTAGTTGCTTGTTTTTGTGTGTTTAGGTGTTAGAACTCCATGTTTGGTCTCAGGTTTGTGGTGTTCTGCTCGAAGGCTGTTTAAGGTGAGTTTTAGATCCCGTCTTTTACATGTTTTCTACTTGTTTGGGGCTGATATGTGTTTCACAAAGGTGTTTCTTAAACAAAAATTATGTTTTTCATGAAAATGATAACTTTATACGATTATTGCGTGTGTTTCCATGATTCTGTGATGATAAATGAGTGTACTAAGTGTGAATCTGGTAGATCTATGTTAAGAATAAGCTTAAGATGATGCATGCGACCAGAAACTGCATAAGTTTGATCGTAAGTGGTGAACATACTATCCGTTGTGGACACTTAAACATTGTTAGAATGTCCGTTGTGGACACTTTAAGCATTTAAACTGTCCGTTGTGGACTTGGCTGTCCGCTGTGGATACTTATAATATTTAGGTCATCCGCTGTGGACATACTTAGTGGTTTGTTCATGTGTTGTGGACCATTAGGTATCCACTGCGGACTTTGGTCGTCCGTTGTGGACTTGGCTGTCCGCTATGGACTTGGCTGTCCGCTTATAATATTTAAGTCATCCAGTATGGACATACTTAGTGTTTTATTCATGCGCTTTGGACCATTAGGCATCCGCTGTAGACTTTGGTCGTCCGCTGTGGACTTTGGCCGTCCGCTGTGGACACTTAGCAGACTTCATGCCTAGCATTGTGGGTCAACTGTCAGGGGTTAGCTACCACTTATAAATGTGTACTGACAGGGGTTTGGTATTTGTTTCCAACCAATAACGTAGGCTCTTGCTTTGTGCAATCCTAGTTAATGAAAGAGAAATATAATGAAAGAAAGAAAGATAATGAATCTCTTAGCGAATGGTTATGTATAATGATGGATGAACACCAAGTGAAGCTTACAAAATGTATATTTTCTATATTATCAAAACTAGAACTCACTCAGCAACACTGACTTCCTATATGAATATCAGTTGGCTGGTAATGATGTTGCTGGGGATGGCATGAGGTTGAAGCTACTTGGCAAATAAAGACTGGCATCCATGTTATGCAGAAATGATATTTTTGTCTTGTAATACAACTAAATGTTCTTTTGAAACTTGTAACAACGATGTATTTCTTGGCAAAAGTTATTATTAATACATGAAATGGTTTTTGTTTAACTATTTCGCTGTCATGATTTCTTACTTCAATGTATTTTAATGTGTAAAGTGCTATGCATGATCAGCTGTGGGGTTTCCCGAGAACGGGGCCTTACAATTGAGGTATCTTTCCTAATAGTTGATTCAATTCTGAACCCGATGAGGCATGAATTGTAGCTTTAACCTTTTGCATTGTATGTACTACAAACATCTTGTTTCACAGAGTTAGAAGTAATAGGAGATTTATTTTTAAAGAAACTTGCATTCATTTCTTAAAAGATATGACTTTCCTTATCTATGTTGCCTTTTGAAATAAATCTGTTTTTTAAAATAGTTTTCAAGTCAGATACTGATATTGTGACACGTTTTCTTTTAATATCCTTAAAATCTATTTTTGATTTTAATTTATGTTGTTTGTTTGACAATTTTAAATAATCATTTACAGAAATAAAAACATCTGAAATTTCTATGATAACTGATGATGATGTACATGATGATTTTTCATTACAACTTTTATTTTTCTTTAAAATGTATTTCGTCATCACTTTCCCAATCTTCAACGAACCCTTCTTTCTTCACACTTTCTACAAAAGAATTGTCATGATTAATTTTGATTTTAGTTTTTAAAGGTCAATAGTTAGTGAAACATTGACTGGAGTTATTAAGTTTGATCTTGGTTGAAAACCTAATACATAGGTCTCTTCATTTGATATGATAATTGATGAAGGTAAACGTATATAATCATGATTAATTGGTGGTGCTATGTTAGAATATCCAACTCCACTTTTACCACCATTAATTTTCTGAGTCATTTGGGATTTGATTATACCTTCATCCATTTTTGAGGACAGCTCAAATGTTTCAATAGTCATTTTTGCAGATAAGAGTTAACTGTTAAGTTTATTAATTTCTAAAGATAGTTCATTATTATGAGTTTTCAAATTATTTATGTTACAATCTTTATCATGAAGATTTAATTTTGATTGATAAATTGATTTATTTAATCCTTCTATCTTTTCTTTAAAATTTTCTCATCATTTTTATATTTACGAACTTGATATTGAAGTTTTTCAACTTCCAAGATCAAGTGTTCGTTGTGAATTCTGTATCTTTGAACCTTTTCTAAACATGTGTTTGAGCAAAGATTAGTGCATACCTCATTAGATTCTCTTGCTTGTTCTTCTCCTCAGGTTTGACTTTTACCATAAAGGCTTTCGGTTTAGTCTTTTCTTCTGCTTTAGATGCTGGAGTGATCTCAACAACATTAACAGTGTCATCATAAGTAGATGATAGAGTTTCCTCAACATCATTCACAGTATTTTCAATTTTAGCTGGAGCCAACTCAACAGCCTTTTCTTCAACTTCTTCCTTTCTCTCTTCAGTCATCTTTGATCGAGCTAGAGTAATCTCAACTCTGATACCAAATGTAAGGATCAACACTTAACAATCAGATCGATCTTGTGACAAGAACATAATCATCACGATAAGAATATAGAATAAGCAATGAGATGAACATGAATGTAAATAAACTTTGATATATATTGCTCTCTGATTTGAATGATTAAAATTACATGCGAAATCAAGAAAAATGACAAAAGCTCTCTAAATTAGATCAACTAACAACTATTTATACTAAACTACAAAGTTCTCGCGTAGTTCTCGAGCAAGATGAACTTCTCGCTTGGCAACTTCATGTTCTTTCGTGACTTGATCTTTATCATCTTGATTTGATTTTCCGAGCCTCTAGGTTCAATCCGTAAAATAATGCACCAGCGGATCTCATGAATCATGTGTGCAAACCCTATCTCGATCAGCTTGTTATCGTGTTTATTGATGACATATTGATCTATTCTAGGACCAAGGAGAAGCATGAAGAGCACCTACGCCTAATCTTGGAACTACTTAAAAAGGAACAATTGTACGCCAAGTTTTCCAAGTGTGATTTTTGGATCCGTGAAGTGACACGATATGGGTGATCGTGGATCGACTAACTAAGTACGTTCACTTCTTGGCAATCATAGAAATGGATAAAATGAATAAGTTAACCCAGATTTACCTAAATGATGTAGTTTCTCGACATGGTGTACCGATTTCGGTTATCTCGGATTGTGATGCTCATTTTACATCCCATTAGTGGCAATCGTTGCAAAACACTTTGGGTACATGTCTGGATATGAGCACTGCCTATCATCCACAGACCGATAGGCAAAGCGAGCTTACTATTTAAACGTTGCAGGACATGTTACGAGCATGTGTGATTGACTTTGGAAACAATTGGGAAGCTCATCCGCCATTGGTGGAGTTTTCTTACAACAATAGTTATCACACTAGCATTAAGGCAGCAGCGTTTAAGGCGTTGTATAGGCGAAAGTATAGATCACCACTTTGTTGGGCGGAAGTTGGGGACAGTCAGCTGACTGGCCCTGAATTGATGCATGTAACAACTAAAAAGATCGTGCAGATACGAAACAGTATGGTTGCAGCACGAGACCAACAGAATAGTTACACAGACAAGCGGAGGAAACCATTGGAGTTTCAGGTTGGAGAAAGTATTACTCAAAGTCTCTCTATGGAAAGGTGTGATTTGATTCGTCAAAAGTGGCAAGCTTAATCCGAGATACGTTGGACCATTTGAGATTCTAGAAAGAATCGGCCCAGTGGCGTATCGATTAATTCTGCCTGACTCATTGAATGGAGTTCATAATGTTTTTCACATATCGAACCTAAATAAGTGCTTATCTGATGAGACTTTGGTTGTACCACTCGAGGAAGTACAAGTAGATGAGCAAGTATGATTTATTAAAGAACCAGTTGAGGTGATGGATTGTGAAATCAAGATTCTTAAGCAAAGCAAGATACCCTTAGTCAAAGTACCTTAGAACTCAAGACGTGGACCAGAATTCACGTGGGAACGTAAGGATCAGATGAAGCTTAAGTATCCTCTTTTGTTCGAAACAACGATGACAGCCGGCGAAGGTAGCGATTAAATTTCGGCACAAAGCTCTTTCAACATGGGGATGATGTGACAACTCATTTGATTTCTTTATGCCAATGCAGTGACTAGTGATGTAACACAACCATGTAATGCAATTTTCGGGATGAAAATTCTTTCAATATAGGGATAATGTGACATCTAGTAATTCTTCGTTACCAAACTCCGTTAGTTTCGTTAGGTCTTGGATCCACGTGTCGTGAGAACACACTAGTTGTCGTTGAACGTTGGTGATCTAATAATAATTAACTGTGGTTAGTAGATAATAATTTAATTAATAATTTTTATTATTAATTTGTGGTTATATGATTCATGAATTTTAAATATTATTTGTAAATTTACTTTATAACATGACAATGTGTGATAATTGATTCATGTGTTTTATTGCTAGTTAAAAATATATGATTATTATTGTTGATTAATAATACATGAGTTTTATAGTTAAAATTATTTAAAAAGGGTTAAAAAGATTAAGTTTTATAAAATTTAAACAGTGAGGGTTTATTTTGCAGTTACCACAAAACTTAATATTAAACAAAATCAAACCCTAGCCCCTCCCCCCCACACCCCCTTTCATTCGGCTGAGCACCCCTCCCCCTTATTCTTAGGGATTTTAGTTCAAGATCAAGCACAAACCATTCGAATTTGTTTAGTTCCAAGTGATACTACATGTTACCAAGCGTCATTCCTTGATCCTTACGCGAATAAAGGTTAGATTTTGATTGATTTTCATTGTTTTTGATTCAAGAAGAACCCTAGTTCAACTATCATGGTTAAAGTCGAAATTGTTGATGTTGGATGATGTTATGATGTTAGTTGTATTGCATTAATGCTAGATTACATGGATTATACAAAAAAATCATGGAATTGATGTGTTGTTCATACCTTACTATAAGTAGTAACTTTTGTGCATGAGAGTTGGGAATTTTGATGAATTGTTGATTTATCATATCTAGATGATTTCTATGAACTATATTAGGTATAAAGTTAATGAATTTATGAATGATTTGGATGATAGATTTATTTTAGGTGTTACTTTCCCGAAAGGGAAACTTTATTGATGTGAATCATTGGCTATTATGAATTGGGCATGTTTATGATGTTAGGATCATGCTAGAATGCTTGTTGATGATGTCTAATGTGTTAGAATGCGTTAATTGGGTCACATGGATACTTGATGGATTACTTGGGAAATCTAGGTTTTATGAAATATTGCACAAGTGTTGAGTTTATATTAGAAGGTTATGGAATCATGATTTGGGTTATAGTAGATCATGGTTGTGTATGCTAATTGGTATGAATCGTGTTAAGATATGTGATAATGATCATCGTACACTCGTGCAAATCTGAGGCCCCTACTTAGTAGGATTGACACGGTTTAGAATGTGATGCCGTGAGTGGCTTCACAAGGCATGTTGTGCGTGATTAAACTAAATGTATGATTTGTTAATTGTGTTGTAATTATATTTATGTTGGGTATGATAATTTGTTGAGGTTCGCATGTATTGTATGATAGTCAATGTTGGCATGATGATCTTGATAGAACTTAAGATTCATAATGTGGCATACGTGAATAACTTGTATGATGATCGTCGGTAATGAGTTGCTATACTTGGTCAAGCATGAATTTAATGAATATGTCACCAACGGGTAAAATGGGTCAACTACGTCAAATGTGTCTTTGTTTTCCAAAACCCTTGGGTCAATGTGTTTATTCAGCACTTAGGGTTGTTAAACTTCTGGTTACATGTACTTATGTACTCACCTGTTCTAGGTAACCTTTGACGGGTTGCCTTTCCACTCACCGCTAGGTTCTCTAATTCTGTTCGTTTGCGCACCTGGAGAGTTCAATGCCCCACTTTTATTTACTCTCTTTTTGGGGATGAAAGCATACTTGTATTTTAAAATGCTTTAGTATTATAAAATGTGTTTAGTATGACTAAGTGTGTTATACCAATAAAAGCCCTTACACTTTCGGATTGTTAATTAAGGAATCTAGCAAGAAATCTTGGATAGTACTACTGGGTCTAACAAGCACCATCCGTACGACTGGAGGTCAAGCGGGTGCAATAGTGTCCTAAATGATTGATAGGTTCAAAATGGATCGAATCTGTGATGATATTGTGATGCAATGATCAATTTAAACACAAAGTAATCAACACATGCAAATACATCAAAAAATTCATAGATTTCATTGATAGCAAATGCACAGGATACAAAGTGTAAGGATTCAGTTCATTCAACTAATTCTCTCTATCTTTCTATTACAGTTGTTGTTTTTTTGAACTCTACTCACTACACTACATAAAGTATCTTATTTATACTCTCAATAAAACAAAGGAACATATATTTACAAATTAGTCCCTATACTATGACAAAAAAACACATAAAGATAAAATGTTAATCTTCCAAGAGCTTCAACAATACTCCCCCTAAGATTTACATTGTCTTCACTCCACATTGAACTCTTTTGGTTCATCTTTGATCTTGAACACAAGCTTCTCTTTGTAGAGTTCCAACTCTCACAAAGCCTTCTTGAATACAGACTTGAAGTTCCTTCAATGATTCTATGATCTACTCAGCATTCAAGATCTCAGAAAGACTGTAGCATTTTTGTTGATCTTCCACCTTCATCTGGCACATGAATAGGTGAATCAGCAACAACTTTGATAACTTCGAGTGAAGACTCCTCGGCAATCAAATTCTCTTATACGTATATATCATAAAGATTAACATGTAAAACTCAAATGTTGAGTGAATGAGTGTATCGGGTGTTTAAGTGAGTGAATCAGAGTGTTTGAGTTTGTGAATGAGTGAATGAAAACTACACAAGTGTTGTATATATACAAGTGTAAATTTTTAGGCGCATGAGCACTATGAAGGCACATGAAACTAAATTTCACACAAGTTTTCAGACGCATGAGCACTGTGAATGCGCATGAGGTTTAGACGTATGAGCACTGTTCAGGCGCATAAACACTGTTTAGGTGCTTGGGCACTATTTAGGCGCATGAGACTAAATGAAACGCCTAACACTTGGTATTTATCCCTTCAAACATCCAACCCTTGGAAGTTTTGGTACTGTTTAGGCGCATGAGTATAGACTGAGTCGCCTAACACTTAACTAATTTTTCAGACACATGACAACTGTTTAGGTTCATGAGCTTGAATGAAACGCCCAACACTTGCGCAAATTTCTAAAAATTCACCATACTCCCGATCTGAACTTATGAGTACTATTCAGGCGCGTGGGATCCTTTCCATGAGTCTTGACAATTGAACTTTTCTCATCATCTATCTGAACACTATTTAAACACATTAGTACTGTTCACACTCAATTTTTCCAACACTTAGTCAAAATTGTTTGACTATCACTCAAAATATTCATTAATTTCTCTAAATTTTAACATTTTCTGAAATTCAAACTTTTATATTTTTTTTAATTTTTGACCATTATATTTTTATTTTAAATTTTTAAAAAAAAATTCCCGACATTTTAGTCTCTTTTTAAGTTTTACAAAACAAATAATCTCATTTTGTTTGCAAGAAGCTTTTCCACTGAATTTTAAATTCTTTTCATGTTTATTTTTACATCATATTAAACACACAAATGCTTGAAATTTTAGCTTTATCCATTTTATCTAAAACACTTTATTTTTTATTTTTCATTTTTTGAAATTCAATTATTTTCTCTTTTTCATTTTTTACTCCCCCTAAACTTTTAAGTTTTAAAAAAACTTAGAAGTTTCATTTACTTTGTGAAGCTTCTAAAAGATTAACATTTTGTCTTTATGTGTTTTTTGTCATAGTATAAGGACTTATTTGTAAATACATGTTCCTTTGTTTTGTTGATAGTATAAATAGGATACTTTATGTAGTGTAGTGAGTGGAGTTCAAAAAAAATAACAACTGTGATAGAAAGATAGAGAGAATCTGTTGAATGAACTGAATCCTTACACATTATATCCTATGCATTTCCTATCAATGAAATCTATGAATTTTTTGATGTATTTGCACGTGTTGATTACTTTGTGTTTGAATTGATCATTGCATCATAATATCATCATAGATTCGATCCATTTTGAACCTATCAATTGGTATCAGAGTCTTTGATTCAGTGATTAGAGCTTATCGACATTTTGAGCTCTTTGAATCACTTGAAATTTGTGATTGATTGCAATTTGATCAATTACATGTTGTTTTCAGTTGTGTTTCATCCATAGAAACATGATTTGAATCATAATTAGGTGTTCAACTCGTTCAAATCAGAGAAATTGATCAAATTAGTGTTCGAACAGTGTTCTTCATTTCGGACTTCAATTCAATCAGAATACTGATTTGTTGTTGTTTGATCAAATTGAAGAATGAGGATTGTTAATCGACCTAATTACTACCTAATTGGAAGATTTTAGATTAATTAATCAAGTTTTGAATATTTTCATAAGATCTGAGTTCTGTTGAAGCTGATGAATTAGGCGTATTATGGTTGAAAACTGCTGAAAATTGTCTAAGTATCTAGGCGCATCACCACTATTTGGGCGTTTTAGTACTATTCAGGTGTCACACCCTCAAAATCCACATGCGGGGTTTTACCGCGAGGCGTGTGACATACCAGGATCTCAGTCATTAGTTACTCAGAACGACTCTATATGAACAAACATTCAAAATCAGAGTTTAACTTTAAAATATGCGGAAGCATTTTGTAAACCAGAAAGACCAAAGTAAAGCAATATAATGTAAAATGCGTAAAAACACGCGCCCAAAGTAATACCAACAAATACTTAAATGTTTAATAACCAAACCAAAACAAAGTTTCAATCATGCTGACAACTACAATGATGCTGACCAGTGCACGTGCTCCTAGGCAATGGTAACCTCAACCTGAGAATAACATACTAAAAGAGTCAACTCAATAGTTGGTGAGTTCAAGAGTTTGCGTTAATCATAAATCAGTAATAGTTGCAAAATAAGAAGTGCATTGAATTAGATAACTAGTCGAAATTCACAAGTAATAATCATAGTGATTTCGCGATTGAAGCTGACTATGTTTCGTTTGTTGCCTCCTGTCACGACTTACCAGGTCGTGACGATGTTTGTGTTAGGAAAAAATTGCACCCGTTTGACCTCGAGTCGCACAGGTGGGGCTTGTCAAACCCAGTAGTACTACCCAAGATTTCCTGATAATAATCATTATTAACAATCCAAAAGTGTAAGGACTTTCATGGTATTCAACACTATATTATACTATACACAACTCATATACATAAAGTGTTTGTAAAAACCAGTAAACTATCTCCCCCAAAAGAGAGTATGTAAAAGAGTGGGGCATGAACTCACCTGGTGTGCACAATAAAGACTTAAGAGCTTAACTTGAAAGAGAGAGTGGAAAGACAACCTTCAGAGGTCACCTAGAACACACAAGTACATAAGTACGTGTACACAGAATCATGATGAAACCCTAAGTGCTCTATAAACCAAGGAACTCAAGGTTTTTGGAAAAAACAAGACACATTGACCCAGTTGACCCGTTTGACTCGTTGGTGACATTATTGGTGAAATTCCATTCAATCAAATATAACAGTTCATCACTCATGATTATCATACAAGTTGTTCACGTATGCCACTTCATTAACCACATATACTACCTAGATCATCATACAACAAGATTATCATACAAGTCACGTGCATCTCAAATTATCATCATGTTCAACATAATTATATCATAACCCAGCATCACACACAGAATCAAATCATGCACAACATGCCATGTGAAGCCACTCACGACTTCAAACCCTAAACCCTGCCCATCCTACTAAGTAGGGGCCTTAGATTCGTACGCGTGTATAACCATCATCACATTATTCCACAGAGTCCACATCAACCAAAATATGAAATGATGATCTATTAAAACCCAAACAATAGTCCTATCAATACCCATATGACCCATCATCATGTATACCCACAAGGAGACTAAATCTTTCAATTGACCAACTGAGCATTCATACAACCCAAACAATGCATTCTACCATATTGGAAATCATCCATGAACATGCTAACATGATCCTAAAGTCACAAACATGCCCAAATCATCATATTCAAGATTTTGTGCAAATAAAGTTTCCCTTTTGGGAAGGTGCATCCCAAAACCTATCTAACACCCAATGCATTCATGATTTCGTTAACAATATACCAATTCAAACTCATGCTATCATCTAGACATGTTCTACACATCAAATCATCATGATTCATCATTCTTCAAAACCAAAAGTTTCTATTTTTTGTAATACATGAACTACACCATCCATTCATAGATTTCTAGCATAGTGATCATTCATCTAACATCCATATAACATCATAAACACTTTAACAACATCAATTCATCATCAATTCACCATATTCATGCAATTAAAGTTACTATTATTAGTAACCTATGAACAACGCATCAAAATCGAAGCTTTCTTGCATAATCAACGTAAACTAGCATCAATATAACCTAACTAAAATCATAACAGCAACAAACAACCAAGAATTTCGACAATCAAGCACAAAATCAAACTAGGGTTTCGACCAAAGTGAAAACGATGAAAAACTTGTAAAAATCTAACCTTTAAACGTGTAATAGACAATATTTGATGTCTCTAACGTGTTGTATGCTTGAAATCGATCCAAAACCAATGCTTTCTTGGTTGATCTTTGTCGAAATCGCAGATTGGTGAGGGGAGAGTGCCAAGTCGTTGCCGATGGGTGGTTTTTAGGTGATTAGGGTTTTGTTTTAATTAAGTATTTTATTTAGAAAGTTACTATTTAGCCCTTAATGTTGTATATTTTATAAAAACCCATCTTTTAAACACTTTTTAAAAGGTTTAAACTTAATAATCCAACATTATTATCAACAATAATAATTCTATAAATTATTTTCACTAGTCACAAGATTCACGAATTAAATACACACGTTTTCACGTTAAGCGATAAAATTCACAATTAATATTTAAATCACGTAAGTACATAAGCACAACTTAATAATCACATTATTAGTTAGATTATTATCTGTATATCATTGTTAATTATTATTAAGTCCCCAACGTTCAACGATAACTAGTGTGTGCTCACGACACGTGTATGCAAGACTTAACGGAACTACGGAATTTGGTAACGGAAAATTACCGGATGTCACATGATCCCCATGTTGAAAGAATTTTCTTCCTGAAAATTGCGTTACATGGTGTGTTCCATCACTGGTCTACTGCATTAGCACAAAGTAATCGAGTGAGTTTCGGGTGAGTTGTCACATCATCCCCAAGTTGAAAGAAATTTCGTCCCGAAATTTAAATCAATACCTTCGCCGGCTGGCATCGTCTCTTCGAACAGTTTCGGATACTTAAGCTTCATCTGGTCCTCATGTTCCCACGTGAATTCTGGTCCACGTCTCGAGTCCCAACGAACCTTGACTATGGGTATCTTGCTTTGCTTAATTGTCTTTACCTCACGATCCATCACCTCGACTGGTTCCTCAATGAAGCGTAATTGTTCATATACTTGTACTTACTCAAGAGGTACGATCATCGTTTCATCGGTTAAACACTTCTTTAGATTTGAAACATGGAATACATCATGGATTCCACTCAATGAATCAGGTAGGGCTAATCAATAGGCCACTGGACCTATTCTTTCCAATATCTCAAATGGTCCAACGTATCTCGGATTTAGCTTTCCTCTTTTACCAAACCGAATAATTCCTTTCCATGGTGAGACTTTCAATAAGACTTTGTCACCAACCTGGAACTCTAGAGGTTTCCATTGCTTATCAGCATAACTTTTCTGTCTGTCGCGCGCTGCAGCCATACGGTTCCTTATTTGTACAATCTTCTCAGTGGTCTCGTGTACTAACTCAGGACCCGTTAGCTGGCTATCACCAATTTCGGCCCAACAAACTGGTGATCTACATTTTCTCACATACAAAGCTTCAAAAGATGCTGCCTTTATGCTAGTGTGATAACTGTTGTTGTAAGAAAATTCCACCAATGGTAGGTGAACTTCCCAGTTATTCCCGAAGTCAATCACACAAGTACGTAGCATGTCTTCTAGTGTTTGTATAGTATGCTCACTTTGACCATCAGTTTGTGGATGATAAGCAGTACTCATGTCTAATCACATACCTAAAGATCTTTGTAACAACTACCAGAAGTGCGATGTAAAACGAGCATCAAGGTCAGAAATAATTGAGACCGGTACACCATGTCTTGAAACTATCTCCTTAAAATAAAGTCGTGTTAATTTCTCCATTTTGTCTGTTTCCCTTATTGCCAAGAATAGACAGACTTCGTTAATCGGTCCACAATAATCCATATCGTGTCACAACCAGTAGCAGTCCGAGGTAGATTGGTAATGAAATCCATTGAAATCTGTTCCCACTTCCATATAGGGATCTCAGGTTGTTGTAATAGCCCAGATGGTTTCTGGTACTCCATTTTTACCTTTAAGCAGGTCAGACACTTGCTCACATATGTAGCTACATCCGCTTTCATATTAGGCCACCAATAATGCGCCTTCAGATCATGATACATCTTGTCAGATCCAGGATATATAGAGTACTTAGACTTGTGTGCCTCACTCATAACCAAGTCTCTCAGATTTCCGTGTAGAGGTACCCAAAGTCTACCCATGAAGTAACAAATTGCATCCGCTTTTACTTCCAATTGTTTTTCCATTCCCCTTAACGATTCAGACCTAATGTTTTCTGCTGTCAAAGCTTCTGTGTGAGCCTCTCAGATTTGTTCCTGTAACTGTGTGCTAATAGTAAGTTGCAAAGCTCGCACACATCGAGGCTTAGCAGTTTCTTTCCTACTCAGCGCGTCAGCGACTACATTTGCTTTCCCCTGATGATATCTGATAGCACAATAATAGTCGTTCAGTAGCTCTACCCAATGTCTTTGCCTCATGTTCAATTCCTTTTGCTCAAAGATATGCTTAAGACTCTTGTGATCGGTGTAAATAGTGCATTTAGTACCGTACAAGTAGTGTCTCCAGATCTTTAAGGCAAAAACTACCGCACCCAGCACCAAGTCATAGGTGGTATAGTTCTTCTCATGAACCTTTAGTTGTCTAGAGGCGTAAGCTATCACCATATCTCGCTGAATCAGTACACACCCAAGTCCTTGAATAGAAGCATCACAGTAGACTACGAAGTCATCACTTCCCTCTGGTAACGCCAATATCGGTGTGCTACACAGTTTCTGTTTCAGCAACTGGAAAGCAGATTCCTGACTCTCGCCCCATTTATATGGTGTTCCTTTGTGAGTCAAGGCTGTGAGGGGTTGAGCAATCTTAGAAAATCCTTCGATGAACCGTCGATAGTATCCTGCCAGTCCAAGAAACTGTCGTATTTACTTGGCGTCTTAGGAACCGACCAATTCTTTATCACTTCAATTTTTGCCGGATCAACATGTATTCCTTTCTCGTTAACAATATGACCCAAGAATTGCGCTTCGCGTATCCAGATATCACACTTACACAATAACAAATTGATCAAGATAGGGGTTGCACACGCGATTCATGAGATCCATGAATACTGCTGGTGCATTCGTCAACCCGAATGGTATGACCAAGAACTCGTAATGATTGTAACGCGTACGGAAAGCAGTCTTCGAGATGTCCTCCTCTCGAACTCTCAGCTTATGATACCCAGACCTTAGGTCAATCTTAGAATAATAGCTTGATCCTTGCAGTTGATCAAACAAATCATCTATACTAGGTAAGGGATATCTATTCTTGATCCTGACTTTGTTCAGTTCCCTATAGTCAATGCACATTCGGAATGTACCATCCTTCTTCTTGACAAATAGAACTGGCGCTCCCTAGGGCGACAAGCTGGGTCGGATAAATCCTTTGTCCAATAGTTCTTCGAGTTGAGAAGATAATTCCTGCAGTTCGTTTGGAGCTAACCGGTAAGGTGCTCTCGCAATCGGAGTGGCTCCTGGAGTCAAATCAATTTGGAATTCGACCTGACGATGAGGTGGTAGTCCAGGAAGGTCCTCCGGAAACACCTCAGAAAACTCACAAACCATGAGGATATCCTCTATCTTATTTTCCTCTGTCTGTTTGTCTGTGACAAGTGCCAATATGACTAGACGACCTTTTAGTAACAACTTCTGTGCCTTCATGAACGAGATGATGCCCATCACTGCACCACTCCTATCACCTTGGACCGAGAGAATTTCTTCACCGTTAGGAATTCGTATAACCTTCTCGTGATATATGACTTCCGCTTGCTTTTCAGAAAGCCAATCCATGCCGACTACTACATCGAAGCTCCCAAGTGTGATGGGCATGAGATCTATGTTGAAGTTTTGACCAGCAAGTTCTATCTTGCAGCCTCTAAGGATATGTGTCACGTGAATCTGTTTACCGTCAGCTAACTCTACGGTGTACTTAGATTCTAATGTTGAAGGCATATCACTTAAAAGACTACTAAACTTAGTGGAAATAAAGCTTCTATCAGCTCCAGTATCCAATAATACGGTAGCAAAACAACCATTAACCGAGAATTTACCAGTTACTGTTGTAGGATCGTTTAGTGCCTCACCTGAGCCAATAACGAAACCTCTCCCTTTGGCTCCGTTGTTGTTGCCACCGTTGTTATTACCATTGCCATTGTTGTTGTTATTGTTGTTGTCGTTGTTGTTGTTGCCAGTGTTGTTCCCGCCATTTCCATTCCTTCTAAGCTATGGACAATCTCTTCTGTAATGGCCTTCTTTTCTGCACTCGAAACAACCTTTTGGAGTTTCTTGAGATTGTTAAGGCTTCTTCATCAGTTCACCCCGGCAGTCTTTCGCTGCATGCCTAACTTTACCACATCATTGGCATCGGAAGTTGTCACACCTGCCAGTGTGATGGTAGTTGCATCGATTGCACTTAGGTGTTTTCCCCACATATCCTCCTTGTCCATGTGATGCCGAGGATGACTGATTGAAATTTCAGTTATTTTCAAACCTCCTTTGTTGCTGGGGAGGTGGGTGTTGTTGTACATACGGCTGTTGTGTTGTGGCTGGTTGTTGGAGGATGAGCCTTTGTTACTAATGTTCTCCCACTTTCATTTGTTGTCAGGCACACTAGCAACCGCGCCCCGTTTGGGTAACTGTCCTTGCTAGACTGCCTGGTCAGTTAGCCTGTGGGCTGTTAGCATAGCCTGCTGTATGGTAGTGGGGTTGGAAGCAGTTACCATATTCTGAATCCCGGGTACCAGTCCACGTATGTAGTGCTCGACTCTCTTGTGCATGTCATTGACCATTCCCGGGCATAGTGTGGCAAACTCATGAGTATGGGTCGTGTAGGCTTCAATCTCTGAGCCTTGCATTTTAAGTTGCCAGAATTCCATCTCCAGCTTCTGCACTTCGTTTGGGGGCAACACTCCTTCATCATCATTGCTTTGAATTCAGCCCAAGGTAAGTCATTAGCCATATCTTGGCCCAACATGTGCACCTAGGCATTCCACCAGGAGAGAGCTGCGCCTTCAAGTGTTCCAGTCGTGAACTTCACTTGGTCAGCTGGCGGACAGTTACACTTTGCGAATACAGATTCTGTCTTCTCAAACCATCTCACTAGTCCCATAGCTTCTTCAGTCCCGCTGTAGGTATGGGGCTTGCAATCCATAAAGGATTTGTAGGTACAAGGTGGAGGTCCTGTTTCGACAAACCATACATTAGTCAGGTATCCCAGACAAGTAACTAGGATAATTGGTTAAACTTATTTTATCATTTACCTGCTGGCTGTCCGGTTTGGGCAGCAACCACCACTGCCTGTACATGCTCGTTAATTAGGGCAGCCAACTCTGCAGGTATCATGTTTATGGCACTGGCACCACGACCACCGCCACGTCCACGACCTCGTCCACGTCCTCTTCCACGTCAGTTCATATTTCCCTTTACGTTCATAAATACAATAATGAGTAACATCCAATACATTAATCTCATTGAGGTACATTAAATAATAAGAAATAAGGATTTCATCACAACCACAACATTATAACAGAAATAATAACCAAAGATAAATAAATTGTCAATGGTTCACAAAATATTCCATCAATGTCAAAATTTTTGTTTTTCAGTTGGGTGGGAAACAACCCTTCCCACATAGGTTTCAAAGAAAAGAAACACTATATAGTCTAAGTCATATAAAAGTAGAGTCAGTCCAACACGTCAAATCCATCACTATCCTCATCCATCTCTCCTGGTTCTTCTTCGGGGGCTTCCTCCGGTTCCTCTTCTGGGTCTTCCTCATCAGGGTCCACCAAAGATGCAGGAGCTTCAGCAATCTGAAGTGCTGCTAGTTGTGCCTCTAGATCAGCAAACCTATCATTGATCACTATGTTATGGTGATCCTACGCATCCATGCACCCAGTAAGTGCTACAACATTGCCTGCCAGGGTATGATGTCCACCAATGGCCATCGAGAGTCGCTCCTGAAGCGTCTCTACCTGGTAGCGCAACTGACGCATCTCAGATCGTAAGGCAGAGTTCTCATCAGTGAGTCCTCGGATACGCTGTCGCTCCGTGTCTAGAGTGGCTACGAAAGTTGCAAACGCCTACTTGAGAGAGGTGTCCAAGGTAGGAAGAGTAGGCAATGCAGAGGCTGTCGTTGACCTAGTCCTAGGTCGGGTAGGAGCTATAGGTGGTACACGCTCTCTATAAGCCATACGACGTATGTAGGTGGGGTAGAAATCCCAGTTCCGCGGAGGATGGAGCTCAGGCGGTATGAAAGGTTGATCCCAGTCTATCTCGCAGGAGGATAAGGATGTCGGGCCCAGTTAAATCCCCTATCAGGTACGGGAGAAGTAGGAGGTGACTCAGATCGTGCAGGTCTCTCGCATAAATTTCTGGACGACGATGCCATGCTGCGAAGTACGTGATGCGTATGACAATGAGTATACAGTAAAGAATAAGTGACGAGTAACTAACATCTGTGCGGTTATAGTCTAGTGTGTGTATGCAACCTAGTTCCTTATAACCAATGGCTCTGATACCAATCTGTCAAACCCTCAAAATCCACGTGCGGGGTTTTACCGCGAGGCGTGTGACATACCAGTGTTAGACCCTGAAAGGATCATACTTGCCAACTTAAGTAGTGGTTGGAGGTTGTTCTGGTTGGAGCACATTATTTACAGAAGAACACAGAAGACATCATCAACACAAGAAAACAGAAGACAAGAAAGACAAGTATAGAGCACCCGCATTTGTTAATACGGATGACTAGTGAACAAATGCGGACAAGTGTTTGTTCACCCGCATTAACAAATGCGGATCAAGACAACTAATGCTGAACAGAAGTGTTCATCCGCATTAGTCCTTGCGGATGAACTAAAGAAATGCTGACAAGACGTGTTCACCCGCATTAGTCCATGCAGATGAACAACAGTAAATGCGGATGAAGACTTGTTCACCAGCATGAACAAATGCGGGGAGCAAACACAAATGCTGATGAAAGCTTGTTCACCTGCATGAACTAATGCGGGTGAGCAAACACAAATGCTGATGAAGACTTGTTCACCCGCATGAACTAATGCGGGTGAGCAAACACAAATGCTGATGAAGACTTGTTCATCCGCATGAACTAATGCGGATGAACAACTTACACATTTATTTTGTTCTTAGACTAGATTCTCTTGTATAGATCAGGGTTAGTTTATTCTTTTGTACAGGCAATGAATACGCCTATAAATAGGGTCACATACCCTAACTTTGTGAGGGTTGTTGATTTCAGCAGTAATATCTACAATATTTTACAACATTTACTATGGTTCTTGATTCTCTTACATTCAAGCGTTTACTACAGCAATTAATGTTCTTTAATATAGTAATTCCGCTGCTATATTATTGACTCAGTCCACATATTCGATCCTAGGTTGAGTCACATCAACCGAGAATATCATTCTCAAACCCAGTCAATTGGTATCAGAGCCTTGGCTCTTGAATTCATCACAGAATCTTCTCGGATTTTGGATGAAAATCGATTGAACTGTAGACTGAGTTGTTCATCAGCAAGATCTACTCTTCTGATAAACAAACATACTGTAATCGAACACCACAAAGTACAAAAAATCTTCAGATCTGCTGCTGTCAAACCCCACAACACAAAATCAAGAACTTAGAACTCCTTCAAATCAACAGATCTAAACTTAACAGACCTGTTCTTGACCGAAAATAGAAGATTTGAAGAAAAACACACTGTTCGAACTTAAAATCAACTTAAAACAGTATTCAACAAGTTAAAATCAGTTTAACTAACATGGATTCCTATAATCATTCTGAAATTGGTCATGCATCCAAACCTCCTATGCTTAAACACAAATCTGAGTTTAAGCAGTGGAAAATTAGTTTAAGAAACTACGTTACAGGTGTAGATCCTGACTACTGGATATCTATTTGCAAAGGTCCCTACATTCCATTGTCTCTAAATGTTGATCAAGCTGCTCAGTACAAAACTGCAAGAATTCCCATTGAGGATACAAATTTAACTCTTGATGATGAAGAATATAAGAAAATCAAGATTGATCTTAGAGCTTATTCCATACTTACACAGCACTGAAAATGGATGTTCTGAAAAGATTAGAAAAATATGAAACAGCTAAGGGTGTCTGGGATGCTTTACAGATTATATGTGAGGGAAGCAGTGAAGTTACTGAAATTAACAAAGACAAGTTGATAAATCAGTATGAGACATTTCATCATACCAAAGGAGAGTCTATCTCCAGACAGCTTCACAGATTTGTGCAACTTGTAAATGACCTTGAAATTATGGGGGTCACTTACAAGGAGAAGGAACTAAACAAGAAAATGCTGCACAGCTTGCCTGAAAGCTGGAAACAGAATGTTACAATGTTGAAGAATACTCTTGATTTGGAGAGTACTAGCTTGGATATCATGATTGCAAAAATTAAGGCTCTTGAACTTGATGAAAGGAGCAGAAATCTGAGTGGACCTCAAGTCATTGAGGCTTACAAGTTTCCATCTGAAACTCATTCTGTTGAAAATGCCTTTGTTACTGAAGAAGAAGACTTTCTGTCATCAAGAGATCAAACAAGAACAACAGGATTTTGTGCTGCTCCACAACCTCAAAAACAACCATCTTCTGCTCAACCCACTGTATCTCCTAACAACATGCATGATGAGCAAAAATCTAAAGAACAAAAGGCAACTTACAATGCCTTTGTTGCTAGCTTTGAAGCCTACCTTGGAGGGAGACTCACATCAGCTCATCTGATTCAAGAAGACCTAGAAGAAATGGATCCTGATGATGTTGAAGAAATGGATTTGCAATGGCAGATGGCCATGATTGCTATGAGAGCAAAGAAATTCTTTCGAAAAGGGAAGAAACTGAGTCTCAATGAGAATACAAAGCTGGGATATGACAAATCCAAAGTTAAGTGTTTTAACTATGGAATGAGTGGTCATTTCTCTCGAGAATGTAACTCTCCCAAGAGAAGCAACAACAATTTTCAAAGACCCTCACATGGCCAACATGCTTCTCAACACAACAGCAACTTTCAGCCAAGCAACTCTTATTCACACCAACAACAAAATCAGCAATAGCCAATTCAGCAACAACAAAATCAGCAACAACCAATTCAGCAAAGACAACCTCTACTGACTCATCAATCAATCTCAAGAAGTAATCACAAATTCAAATGCACTTGTCATCAGACAAGATGGAGTTTGTGATTGGAGCGTGTATGCTGAGGAAGTTCAACCACAGTTTCAGAATTGCACTTATGGCACATATCAACGATGGACCAACTCCAATGCCATCTGAGGTAAAATCCAATCTATGTTTTGGAAAATGTGATCTAGAAGTACAGGGGTACAGGGAACACAATCACAAATTGGCTAATAAAATAAGAGAAGAAAAGGTGAAATCAGAGATGTTAAAACAAGAAATGAGAATTTATGAAGTTAAAATCAAATCTCTGTTGTCTGACATGGAAACACTCCATGGTGAAAAGTACATTCTTGTGGCTGAAAATGAGAGGTTAACTGAATTGTTGACCAAATCAAAGCTGAGCAATAGCTACTAAATGAAACTTGAAAAGTTTCAGCTCTCATCTGTCAAGCTACAAGAGTTACTTGTGTCTCAAAAGGGGGCTAAAGATATGACTGGGATAGGCTACAAAACTTGTCCTCCTCCATATAATGATAACTACACTGTTATGCCTGAGTCACTTACTCAATCAGATACAAAAGAATCTAAATTTATTAAAACCAAATCAATGATTTCTCAAACAACAAATCCTCAAAACAAACCAGGTGTTTACATTGAAACAGATGAGGATAAAATCAGATTGGGTCATCCTATCAAAATCAAAGAGTGCTCAGACAAACCTGTGGTTATCAAGAAACCAAAGAGCCCAGTCAAATAAATTGTGCCTTTTGTAAAATTTGTTCCTGAAAATCTTAAAGTGAATCACACTGCTGAATGCTCAGTGAACCATCTTCTAAAAGCAGATCTGATTATGAGATAATATCTCCTAAAAATTCAAGCAAATCAGACAGGGTTTCATTGAACTTCAAGGATAAAACCAAAGTTCCCGTAGTTACCAAAGGAAAAACCACTTTTGTTCAAAATCTAAAGTGAAATCTGATTCACCATCTTCATCAAATATCAAACAAGGAAGTGGGTTTGATATCTTCAACAAAGAACAGGTAGAACAATTCGATAGGAAAATAAGGGAATAATACAGAAAGAAGCATCATCAGTCCAAAAACAAAGCAAGTCAGAATTGTGAAACAATCTGTTGGCACTCCAAAGACTGATATGACTTCTGTTTCAAAATTAAAGGACAATCAAATGTATTGTGAATTCTGTGATATGACCAATCACAAAACCGATGAGTGCTACTTCACTGAGTACTGCTCTATCTGTGACATGAACAATCACTCAACAAAAAAACTGTCATTTTAACAAATATTGTTCATTGTGTGATATGACCAATCACAATACAATTGATTGTTACTTTAATAAAAAGGATTGAAAAAATTCACACACAAGCCCATTTCATCGGTTCCAACTGACAAGGTCAGACACAAAAGTCCAACAAACCTAAACAAATCACCAAATTCTCATCAAAAGTATAAAATCAAAGTGATTTCTGAAAAACAAAAATCTGTTCATCCTTTGCACAAAATCAAAAGGAAAGGTTTGTATACTCCTCTGACACATCAGATGAAATTGATGAACTGAAACAATCAAAAAAAAAGAAAGGGCTGAATCATCATCCTCTAAAACACACACAAGAGGAAAGTATCAAGAAGTAACAGTGATCGATGCCAAAGGACAACCCAAGACCATTATGGCTTGGGTTCCTCATTCTAACTAGTTCTTTTTGTGCTTGTAGGGTCATTCATACAGGTCCAATAGCTTATGGTACGTGGACAGTGGATGCTCCCGACACATGACAGGAGATAGTTCCCTCCTTCATGACTTCAAGCACATTCAAGGAACTACTGTGGCATTTGGCGGAGATTCACAGGGCGGTGATGAAATGGGAAGGTTCAGTGACGAATGGGATTCTGAGCTTTGACAAAGTCAATTACTGCGAGCAGCTGAACTTCAATCTGCTCAGTGATCCCAGATTTGTGACAAGAAATATTCTACATTTCACCGACACTCATTGCTACATCTTGAAACCAGGATTTTATATTCCTGAAGAATGGGTTGTCTTGAAGACACCGAGGAAGAATAATACATATGTCTTGAACCTTAATTCTGCTCGTCCATCAGAAGAGACATGTCTATTGTCTAAAGCATCATTGATGAATCACAACTTTGGCATAGACGCTTAGGACACACAAATTTAAAAATATGAATAGATTGGTCAAAGGGAACCATGTAATTGGTCTTCCTCAAAAGGAATTTCATTTTGTTGAGCACTGTACTGCGTGTCTCAAAGGAAAAGAACATAAATCATCTCATAAGCCAAAACTTGTGAACACTACAATTGTCCATTGAAGTTACTTCATATGGATCTCTTCGGGCCGACTCACGTCATGAGTATTGGCAAGAAGCATTATTGTTTAGTGATCATTGATGACTTTACTCGATTCACATAGGTCTTCTTCCTACTTCATAAATGAGGCGCCCCAAATCATAATAGATTTTATAACCAAATTGAAAATCAACTTGATTTAAAAGTAAAATCTATTAGAAATGACAATGGGATGGAATTTAAAAATGAAAGCATGAGTTCATTTTGCACCACAAAAGGCATTGTTCATCAGTTCAGTGCTGCTTTACTCCATAACAAAATGGAGTTGCTGAAAGAAGGAATAGAACACTGATTGAAGCAGCAAGAACAATGCTAGCTGATGCAAAACTACCTATTACATTTTGGGCAGAAGCAGTTAACACTTCATGTTTTGTGCAAAATCGAACTCTGATAATCAAAGAACATAATAAAACTCCTTATGAACTTCTTTTTCACAGAAAACCATTCATTGGATTTTTGAAGTCATTTGGTTGTCCTGTCTCAATATTGAACCAGAGACCATTTAGGAAAGTTTGCTCCTAAGTCTGACGAGGGATTCTTCGTGGGATATTCCTCTGTGTCTAAGGCTTTTAGGTGTTTAATCCTAGATTAAACATCATTGATGAATCAACAAATATTCAATTCAATGAGCATTCATTTCCAAAATCATCAAATGGTCCTGACTGGTTGTTTGATATTGATTCATTTACAAGATCTTTTTATCAGTTCAATTTGTCAAATGCAGGAACATCAGGGTCAGTTGAAAGAAGAACAGACTTCCCAATGATTCCTCCATCTACTGATCAAGACAAGAAGAAGTGCCCTTACAAGCTTATCCTATCCGGCAAGTTACACAAAATGAAAGTATCTCAACAGATGCTAGTCGCAGTTCAATGCCATCTCCTTCAGCTGAACCTTCAACTAAAGTAGACATTCAGAACCAACTCATGCTCCAGCAGATTATAACAGAGATGGATATGACGAGAGTATTCAGAGTGCTGCTGAAGCTGAAGATGTTGTACCCTCTGATTCTGGTCATCATTCTCCGACACTACAACAACAAGATGCCTCTCACCAATATGATCTAAATGTCTCTAATCTTGATGTGTCCATTGCTGGTGATTTGATTTCAATTACCAGGACACACAAGAATCATCTAGTGTCTGACATTATTGGTGATTTAGACGAGCGGGTGACACGAAGCAAGTCAAGTATTGCAAACATTTGTTTGTTTTCTTGTTTTCTGTGTCAAACTGTACCCAAAAACATTAAAGCGGCTCTTCAAGACAATAGCTGGATTGAGGCAATGCAGGAAGAATTGCTACAATTCAAGAAACAAGAAGTATGGTAGCTGGTGGATCTTCCTGAAGGTCAATACCCTATTGGCACCAGATGGTTGTACCGAAACAAGACTGATGACAGAGGGATCGTCATCAGAAACAAAGAAAGACTGGTAGCACAGGGCTATACACAAGAAGAAGGAATAGATTATGACGAGGTGTTTGCTCCTGTTGCTAGATTAGAAGCCATACGACTCTTTCTTGCGTACTCTGCATCCATAAATTCATAGTTTATCAAATGGATGTAAAGTGTGCATTTCTTTATGGAAAGATCTCTGAAGAAGTCTATGTGAGTCAACCTCCAGGCTTTGAGGATCCTGATTTCCCTCACAGGGTATACAAGCTTGATAAAGCTTTGTATGGCTTACATCAAGCCCCTCGAAAATGGTATGAGACTCTGTCATCCTTTCTTCTTGACCATGGTTATGAAAGAGGGAAGATTGACCAGACTTTATTCAGAAAGAGAAAAGGCAATGAGATGCTGCTTGTGCAGATTTATGTGGATGATATCATATTTGGCTCCACCAATAAACAACTCTACAAAGACTTTGAAGATCTTATGCATTCAAAATTTCAGATGAGTGCTATGGGAGAACTCACATTCTTCCTAGGTCTTCAAGTACAACAAACATCCAGTGGAATCTTCATCAACCAGTCAAAATATGTGGAATTAATGTTGAAGAAGTTTCACTTTGCAGACTGTCAGTCCATCAGAACACCTGTTGATACAAAAGTGAAGATTGGCCCAGACACAGATGGCAAATCTGTGGATCAGACTCTTTATCAATCCATGATTGGTTCACTTACGTATTTAACAGCCAGTAGACCTGATGTTATGTTTGGTGTTTGTGTATGTGCCAGGTATTAAGCAGATCCCAAGGAATCTCACGTGAATGCAGTCAAGAGGAAATTCAGATATCTTAAGGGTAAACTTGCTCTTGGACTATGGTATCCAAAGGATGGAGACTTCAATCTCTATGAATACACCGACAGTGACTACGGGGGATGCAATTTCAACAAAAAATCCACATCTGGCGGTTGTCAATTTCTTGGTCCCAGACTGGTGTCATGGCAGTGCAAGAAACAGACCAATGTTTCTGTATCGACAGCTGAAGCTGAGTACATAGCAGCATCAGCTTGTTGCTCTCAAGTTCTCTAGATTCAAAACCAGATGCTTGATTATGGTTTCAATTTCTTGCACACACCAATTCATATTGACAACACTACTGCAGTCTTCATAACAAACAATCCTGTTCAGCACTCAAAAACAAAACATATTGAAATTAGATATCACTTTTTGAGAGACTGTACTGAAAAAGGTTTAATCAAGCTAATTCAGGTTAACACAGACAATCAGCTAGCTGATTTGTTTACTAAGGCATTTGACCCAAGTCAGTTTGAATTCTTAGTCCAATCAATCGGCATGATTAACCTTGATTAACATCAATAAATTCACAAAATTACAAAAAGAAATCAATTTTTGTTGAAGTCCTTGTTTTGTACTTCTTTAGGGAGATGATATAATTACAGTCGTTATATCATTCACTGTGCTTAATTCAATATCTTGAAAGACTGACATGACTTACATGATATGAGGGTAGGCTCAACTTGGAACAAAAGATAAATGCTGTGACACACTAAAGATCACATTCAACTATGAATGCATCATCTCAAAGCATGTATGTATCTAACCTATCCAAGTGTATGTATGTGTGGTAAGCTAAACACACCAGGTCATGATACCTTATGAATCTCATTCACATCAGTTTCTCCTTTGTTTTGCTGAGCAAAGACCTGGGGAAACAGGCACATAGTGCTAATGTGTAGATCCAAAAAGAGTCCCAATGTGGAACACATCCAATACGGGTGACAAATAAAACAGAATATAACAAAAAGAATCCCAAAGTGGATCACCTTCCAAAGTGAAAGCAAAAAGAATCCCAATATGGATCAAACAAAATAAGGATCAGGTAAAAGAATCCCAAAGTGGATCCCCCTTACCAAATGAATGTGGTTCATAATTTAAATGACCAGGTATTGAAAGTTGTGAGAAAGTTCTACCATACAGTACATGAGGATAGTTGATCTTGCTATGCTTATGAGTGTGAGGTTCATGTTGAATGTTTTATTAAATCAAAACATGATAAAAATCACATGCATTACAATATTGACCAAGCATGAGTTTAAGAGGACAAATATACCTTCAATCAATAAGCTCATGACAACTTGCACTTATGAAAGATAAGATTGATATGATCCCAAAATTTCAAACAAAAGTGCAAAACAATTAAACAGTTCAAAATATTGTCCTAAAATTTATAAAGTTCATTTAAAGTTTTTATTCCGCATGGATATAAACTTTAGGGGGAGTAATAAAATTCTTTAAAAGGAAATATTTACAAAAACATGAAATTTGCAAACATTAAATTGACATCTTTGTCAAATTGATTGTGTCTGTATGGAAATTACTCCATAATCAGCTTCAGAAGATGCATATGCTCCAAAATCAGTCAAGTAGGGAATCTGTGTCACATCAAAGATACATGACAATCCAAGCAAGAATTGACAATCTCTGAATCTGCAAAATCTTCATAAAACAACAAAAATGCAGACTCATCTTCATAAAATCAGAAGCAGCTGTACAAACCAATCAGATTCAGCCACTGCAAAAACATTAATTTTTGACAAAGAACAAATTTAATGTGGGTAAGTGCATTGGTTAATGCGGGTGAGGGTAACCCTGCCATTTAACCAATGCGGGTAACTGTTTTTGTACAAGTAAACTAATGCGAACAAAAAACTGTTCATCCGCATTAGCTACAATAAATGCGGACAAGTCATTTGTTCACCCGCATTTGCTACAGTGAATGCTGATCACTTTGTTCACCCGTATTTGTCACAATATATGCGGACAAGTCATTTGTACACCCGCATTTGCTACAGTGAATGCTGATAAGTTTGTTCAATTGCATCTCAGTAAATGCGGACTTCATTTATTCTTTCGCATTTGCTACAGTGCTGAGAATTTTCAAATAAATGCTGATAACTTTGGTCACCCGCATTTGCTACAGTGAATGTGAATAGGTAAAATTAACTCTTCAGCATTTTTTATAGTAAATGCTGAAAAACTTAATTTGATCATCAGTATTTGCTATAGTGAATGCGCCCATAGAAATTCTATATGCGCATTTGCTACAGTATACAACTTTTCAACACTTGGTAAAATCTTTGTGAAAATTATGAGTTTTAATATAAATACTCATTTAATGTGAGTCATTTATTACTTTTCAAATTTTTGAGTGAACTTTTATAGTGAGTCGAGTGCCAGAAAACTGTTCTTCTTCGGAGTTTGAATCTACACTAATCAAGCTTCATTTTGTTCAAATCCAACATCAAAACAAACAACATTGTCTGTTAAATCAAAGTATTATCAACCACAAGGTGATCATCAGATTTTGAAAAACTTCGACTGTCGAATGAAATTTCTTGAAATGGAACCCTAATCGTGTGAAATGATTCAAATACACTCAAGAACACTAGATTTAGATGAATGACAGAGTTCATCAAAACCCATGATCGGTGTAAACTTCAAAGATTTCATGTGTTTCTAAGAACACACAAACATCGATGAATAGGGGATACTGGTGTATAATAATGTTGACATCACAACTTGTTAAAACACAATCAAAATCATATATATCCCAACACAAAGTAACAAAATTTTGAACTGTTCTTCATGAAAATCAAAATCAGGTCAAATAATCAAATGTAACAGTAACAAGCAGAATTCTTTTTGACCTAAAAAGTCAAAATTGAACAAATCACACACAATTCTCACTAATTCATACTCTCTATGTGCAGATTACATATGGCTAACTTGACTTGGCAAGCTCGATAATGTCAGTGGTTTTCTTGATTCTGATGTCCTAGAAGCTGAGGGAGTTAGAGACATGATCAGGTTCATAGCCACAATAAGAGTGGCTCATGCCATATCAGTAGACCTGTAATCTATGAGAATTACATCAGATATCTTTCTGGGGAAATACAGAAGCTTTGGATATTGATGGAGAAAAGAAGGAAGAATATATGATGATCACACTCTGGTGATATCAGAACAATCTGTTAGATAATGCCTTCAATTTCAAGATGATCCAAATTCTCCAACTGAATTTAATGAAGAAGATATCATGTCATTCTTTGCTGACATTGGATATGAGGAGGATTTGAGGCAAAACAATAGTGAAAGGATTGGTTGATTTGCAATGGAGGTTCTCATTCATTATATCCAACACTGCCTATCTAAAAGAAAAACTGGTGGAACTGACATACATTAACTACATCTTCACTGGTCTGTGCCCCTCTGCTCTAACAAACCCTACAACTTTTCAGCATATGTCTTTAACTGAATCATGTCAAATATCAAGAGGGGAGAAGGAACATGTTCTAATGTAGCCCAGATTCATTCAGTGTCTTATTAATGAGGCCTTTCTTGATCTGGTTTTAGAAGGCCCCATTCTTGAAGTTCCTCATTATAATGCCAAATCTTTGAAGTACTCAAGAAGAGAGATCCAAGAAACTTCTATAGTGGTGCTTTCATTCCACTCTTACCTTGGATGCAACAACAAATAGATCCCTAAAATGATGTGCCAATGGATGAGGAACAACTACAACACCAAGAACCGGTTGTACATGATGATATTCCTATTGAGGAACCTGCACAAGAAATGGCAGCTGATGTTCCTGATGATGAAACTAATTCAGTAAGTAAATGTTCAATAAGAAGCTATAGAACAATTAGTGGAGCAGGCTGATGCTCATGATCAACACCATGTTAATAAGCATGCAGAAACTGAAGAACACATTATACTAGTGTCACTGATTGGTGATCCTCACACTGTGAAACACTACAAGAAGGTTGTTTTATTCCTTTGAGGGTTGATCCCATTCAGTGTCTTATTCACAAGGCAGTTCTCCACCGGAAGCAATTGCAGAGGCTGGGAGTTCTGGTGAATCTACCAGCTCCTCGGAATCTTCTAAATCTTCTAATGATGAAGAAGATAATCAACATACTGTGCCTCTACCACAAAGACAACTTGTCTCTGAAGATGCTCCTTCTGAGAGCTTTGCAGAATCATAGGTGAATAGACCTGATGAAAAGGATAGGATGATATCTGATCTCTTAGCCAAAATGTCTAGAATGGAGAAGACTTTGGATAAAAGGGCAGGGATAATCAATGATAGAATCCTAGAGTTGGATGAAAAGGAGAAAAGAACTGAGTGAATTAAAAGCCAAGTATGATGCTGATTTGAGACAAAAGATAAGGAGATCAAACAGTTTAAAAGCGTCTTTAGAGGTGTCAAGAGAAGAAATCAGTGGTCATGTGGACACTATGGCCATTCAAACTGTAGCGATGGAATACCAAGAGCTCATGTTGGAGATACAAACAGAACTTATTGCTGATCTGAACAAACAAAATGAGACTTTGAAGAAAAGAATTGATGAATTGGAACTGATTGCTCAATTAAAGGCTGAATTTGAAAGAGAAGCAACAGAACATGAAGCTGAAGAAACTAATAAGGAAGTTCATTCACAACAGCAAGAAATCAGTGGTGTTAGGGATGATGATAGCTGGGAGATGGTAGTACATTTTGATCCATCTACTAAAAAAGAGACCATGATGAAAGAACTAATAGATGACATGGACAGATTCTCTGCAAGTGAATTCATTATAGATGAGGAATTATGGGATTACATCAAAAACACCAAATCCCCCTCAGAGTCTATAATTGTAATCCCATCACAACCAGTGTCAATAGAAGAACTGAGAATGCAGCTTGTACCTGCTGTTGTATTGACTGAAGAACAACAAAGTTTAATCAATAGACTTTGTGATGAATTCAAAGAAAAGGAAACAGCTGAATTGAACAGACAAGAAGCTGAACAACAAAGAATCACTGCTGAGCTTAAGGCTGTTGAAGAAAAACAACAGGCCAAAACTGATGTAGCTTCATCATCAGGACCAAGAGTGATTACATACACAAGAAAAAGTAAATACTTGACTGAAAAAGCAAAAGGAAAACTTCCTATGTTGAGGAAGAACAACTTAAGAAGAAAACTAGAGATGATCCTAGGAGTTTTGCAACAATTACTGAATTTTCAGATGAACATGAAAAAGCTAAGAAGGAGTTGCAGCATACTTTGGAAGTGATTATGTTGGAAGAAGGAGAAACTAAGGATGAACAAACAAAGAAACATGATGACATGAGGAGTCCATCAATTATTGAGCCATCTGTAGAAAGCATGATTGAAAAAGTAAAGTCTGATGATCTCATGATTTATGCCATGTATCTGATAAATCATGGTTATGATGCTGACATTGTGTTTAACATGACATATGAGGAGATTGTTGAGGAGGTAAAGAAGATGGAAAAGCTGCTAGATCCTACATATGTAACAGAATATGAGAAAACAAAAGAGACTGAAAAGCCAACATCCTCTATCCTTAAAACAACAAAGAAAGATGACCAACAGTTTGCTTTTCCTGGTCCCTATAACATGTCAGATAGGAAATGAAGGATTATCTCAACAAACTAGGATTTACAAAAAGAAAGTTAGGAAACATGAAGACTAATTCGCTTCGGGCTGCTATGTTAAGAATGATTAATGAAAAGAAAGATAGAATGAAAGCATTTGAAGAAGAAGTAATTGCCTAAAAGCCCAGAACAAGATCTTTTGCACAAGATGTACAATTGACTACAAAAGACAAAGATGTTCTTGCCCCTATTCTGCACAAAAACCCAGAGTGGTTCATTGAACCTTCACAACTGAAACTTCAAAAGGGTTTAACCACTGCTGAGATGATTAGAGGGGTATCTACTCCCAAAGGCAAAACCAAAGTCAAAATCATTGCCTATAAGTATGATAGCAGCTGGAATATGTTCATGGTCAAGAGAATCTCAGGCCTGGTGCAATTCTTTACAGAATATACAGCCTTAGTTAATGCCATGAAGGTCCATGACTTAAAAGAATTGGCTGAGTTAGATCTAATCAACAGTGATGGAATGTACAGGGGTTATGAATTTGAGGATATTCTGAAAATGTTTAAGAGAACCAACAACTTCAAGTCTCTAAAAGCCATCTGTACAAGAAAAGACAAATCTTTCAGAAATCCCCTTGAACAAAGAAGAAAGAGAGAGGCAGAAGAGGTAGTGTTCCCTGAGCTGCATGTAAAACCAACAGAATCATTGAAACGAAAAATGATTGCTGGAACTCACAAAACCAAACCAAAATCCAATGTGTACTACGATGAAGAATCCTATGAGTTGGTGATTGAGAGAAAGTGGGAAGGAAAAGAAGCCCCAGAGATCAGAATTTTAGTGGTTATGAGGTCAGACTGCTAGATGAGTCTTACATACACTATATCTTCACAAGACACTTCAGAGCCCTAAAAAATAAAGCTGCTGAAGATGATCTGGTGTTAATGTTAAAGTGTGTTAAGATCTTGAAGCTGGCTTTTGACAGAATCAACAACAAAAGGGAACAAAGGAAGAAGAGAAAGGTGCCAATGCAGATGGGCAATATTGTCAAATTGGAAGTTGATGCTGATGGTTCACTGGTGATTCATAGAGATGGGTTATCTTCTATTTCAGTTTGGGAACCCATCTCTTTGAAACAAATGCCCATTGCTGCTATTCATACAATGAGTGAGATGAAGATTCATGTGCTCAGTAGAGAAAAAATGAAGGAAGCTAGGGATTTTTCAAACATGATAAAGGAAATCCTCAATCCTTCTATTGCATAACCTAAGGTACATCATGAAGCTGCTGCAACAATCTCTCCAACAATAGACCAACAAAAGACAACACAAGAAGACCGACCAGAATCTTCACAACCACCACCACCATCACACTCTTGAGGAACCTAGGCAGTATAATCCTTAGGGGGAGTATTGTTAGACCCTGAAAGGATCATACTTGCCAACTTAAGTAGTGGTTGGAGGTTGTTCTGGTTGGAGCACATTATTTACAGAAGAACACAGAAGACATCATCAACACAAGAAAACAAAAGACAAGAAAAGACAAGTATAGAGCACCGCATTTGTTAATGCGGATGACTAGTGAACAAATGCGGCAAGTGTTTGTTCACCCACATTAACAAATGCGAATCAAGATAATTAATGCTGAACAGAAGTGTTCATCCGCATTAGTCCTTGCGGATGAACTGAAGAAATGTTGACAAGAAGTGTTCACCCGCATTAGTCCATGCGGATGAACAACAGTAAATGCTAATGAAGACTTGTTCACCAGCATGAACTAATGCGGGTGAGCAAACACAAATGCTGATGAAGACTTGTTCACCCGCATGAACTAATGCGAAATACAAATGCTGATGAAGACTTGTTCACCCGCATGAACTAATGCGGGTGAGCAAACACAAATGCTGATGAAGAGTTGTTCATCCGCATGAACTAATGCGGATGAACAACTTACACATTTATTTTGTACTTAGACTAGGTTCTCTTGTATAGAAAGGGTTAGTTTAGTCTTTTGTAAAGGCATTGAATACGCCTATAAATAGGGTCACATACCCTAACTTTGTGAGGGTTGTTGATTTCAGCAGTAATATCTACAATATTTTACAACATTTACTACGGTTCTTGATTCTCTTACATTCAAGCGTTTACTACAACAATTAATGTTCTTTAATATAGTAATTCCTCTGCTATATTATTGACTCAGTCCACATATTCGATCCTAGGTTGAGTCACATCAACCGAGAATATCATTCTCAAACCCAGTCAACCAGGATCTCAGTCATTAGTTACTCAGAACGACTCTATATGAACAAACATTCAAAAATAGAGTTTAACTTTAAAATATGCGGAAGTGTTTTATGAACCAGAAAGACCAAAGTAAAGCAATATAATGTAAAATGCGCAAACATGCGCGCCCAAAGTAATACAAATGAATACTTAAATGTTTAATAACCAAACCAAAACAAAGTTTCAATCATGCTGACAACTACAATGATGCTGACCCGTGCATGTGCTCCTAGGCAATGGTAACCTCAACCTGAGAATAGCATACTAAAAGAGTCAACACAATGGTTGGTGAGTTCAAGAGTTTGCGTTAATCATAAATCAATAATAGTTGCAAAATATTAGAAGTGCATTGAATTAGATAGCTAATCTAAATTCACAAGAAATAATCATAGTGATTTCATGATTGAAGCTGACTGTGTTTCGTTTGTTGCCTCCCGTCACGACTTACCAGGTTGTGACGATGTTTGTGTTAGGACAAAATTGCACCCGTTTCACAGGTGGGGCTTGTCAAACCCAGTAGTACTACCCAAGATTTACCGCTAATAATCATTATTAACAGTCCGAAAGTGTGAGGAGTTTCATGGTATTCAGCACTATATTATACTATACACAACTCATATACATAAAGTGTTTGTAAAAACCAGTATGCTATCTCCCCCAAAAGAGAGTATGTAAAAGAGTGGGGCATGAACTCACCTGGTGTGCACAATAAAGACTTAAGAGCTTAACTTGAAAGAGAGAGTGGAAAGACAACCTTCAGAGGTCACCTAGAACACGCAAGTACATAAGTACGTGTACACAGAATCATGATGAAACCCTAAGTGTTCTATAAACCAAAGAACTCAAGGTTTTTGGAGAAACAAGACACATTGACCCAGTTGACCCGTTTGACCCATTGGTGACATTATTGGTGAAATTCCATTCAATCAAATATAACAGTTCATCACCCATGATTATCATACAAGTTGTTCACGTATGCCACTTCATTAACCACATATACTACCTAGATCATCATACAACTAGATTATCATACAAGTCATGCGAATCTCAAATAATCATCATGTTCAACATAATTATATCATAACCCATGCATCATACACAGAATCAAATCATGCACAACATGCCATATGAAGCCACTCACGACTTCACACCCTATACCCTGCCAATCCTACAAAGTAAGGGCCTCAGATTCGCACGTGTGTATAACCATCATCACATTATTCCATAGAGTCCAAATCAACCAAAATGTGCAACCATGATCTATTACAACCTAAACAATAGTCCTATCAATACCCATATGACCCATCATCATGTATACCCACAAGGAGACCAAATCTTTCAATTGACCAACTGAGCATTCATACAACCCAAACAATGCATTCTACCACATTAGAAATCATCCATGAACATGCTAACATGATTCTAAAGTCACAAACATGTCCAAATGTATAAATACGTATATATATGGAAGGGTTCAAATACAAACCAAGAAAAATTGAGAAAACTTTTAAACTGAATCTAAGCCCTTGAGAATACTCGTAAACTAAATATATATGTTGGTACAACATGTATTCACAATTACATATTGATTACTATTAATGATAATTAATCATGATATAAGTATATAACATACACGAATATGTATACATAAATTATTTCATGTATTACTTTCACATACAAACCTATATAACATTTTGACGATTTGAATCACCATATAGTAAATGTAGATACGCATATCAAAAATTGTAAGAGTTATCTTAGAGGCTGAAGCAAACCAAAGATCTCTTAGTATGCAACTGAAGTACAAGGAAGTTACTTTGAAAGATTTAATTATCCACAACGAAAATTTACTAAATGTCAAATCTTCCAAAGCCAAAGATAGAAATCTTTCGAAGTCAAAGATGAAGTCTTCCGAAGCTTGAAGACAAATTCTTCTGAAGCTTGAAGACTTATTTCTTCTGAAGACTTTGAAGACATATGTCCCGGACACACTTTTGACAAAAGTTGAACAACTTTCTGCTGCTAGCTCTGAAGACTCACCGACTTATACAAGTTTTTGATTATCTCCACACTTTTGTCAATTGTACATTATGGTGTCTTTGTTTGTAACTTTCCACTCTTGTACTTTTATCCTTTTTGTAATATATTAGGATGTGAGTTATAGAATGTCATAGTCACATGTCAAATGGCAATCTACCTTTTGACTTTAAATTGATCTTGTTATCTAGATTAGTGTCCAGCTAGCCTAAAAGTATGACTGGCTATAGGTTGTAGTATAAAGTATCTCATGTAACCAATCTTTGGACTAAGCATTGTAACACTTGTAAAGTTACATGAGAGCAATATACATCATCTTTGAAAACCAATACTTGTGTTCTTGAGTTCTTTACTTGTTAATTCTTTGTTTCTTTGCCTGGTTCCCTATTTGATCTAGTGAGTGTAACATTCTCCAACTATGAAACTGTTGTATAATCATAACCGGTCCTGCAATTGGTATTAGAGCTTTTTAGGCTCTTGATTGTAAGATTTCACCATCTTAAAACTCCTTAGTTTCACAAAACACTTACTTGCTCAAATGGCAGCTCTCACTAAAGTTTATATGAAAACCGACACCATGACTAAATCTCCATTGATCACTCCTGATAACTTTGATACTTGGTGTATGAGGATGTAAGGCTTCATGAAGTTTGAAGATAGCAGGATGTGGAGATCTGTAGTTTTAGGACCTCACATCTCAAGCACTACCTCAACAACTGCTGAGTTGGGATGATACCAAAGGATGTGGCTGACTATTCTTGTCACACCCTCAAAATCCACGTGAGGAGTTTTACCGCGAGGCGTGTGAACAAACCAGGATCACAGTCAATAGTTACTTAGAACGACACTATATGCCACATCAAAAATAAAACCAATCAAAGTTCAAACTTTAAAACCATGCGGAAGCGTTTTGTAAATAAGACAAACCCAAAATATAAAAAAATGCATATTTGGTATTTCATGCGCCAACCTAAATATTTAAACACTCATAAATAGATACCAACAAATAGAGTCTTAGAATGCATGCTGGACCCGTGTGGTGCTCCTAATGGCAAGCAGAGTTAACAACCTGAGAATAGCATACTAAAATGTCAACACAATGGTTGGTGAGTTCAAGAGTTTGCGTTTATCATAAACAATAACATTTGCAAAACATAAGAAGTGCATTGAAATAGATAGCTAGTCTATATTCACAAGAAATAACCATAGTGATTTCGCGATTAAAGCTGACTGTGTTGCGTTTGTTGCCTCCCATCATGACTTACCAGGTCATGACGATATTTGTGTCTATGACAATATTGCACCCGCTTGACCTCGAGTCACACAGGTGGGGCTCGTCAGACCCAGTAGTACTACCCAAGATTTCCTGCTAGTTACCATTATTAACGATCCGAAAGTGTGAGGACTTTCAAGGTATTAAGAACTATGTTAAAACATACACAACTTATAATAATGAAATAGTGTTTGAGTACAAGTATGCTACCTCCCCCAAGAAGAAGGTTTATAAAAATAGAGGGGCATGAACTCACCTGGTGTGTAAAGATAATGACTAAAGAGAACTGGTGATAGGTGCAAAGACAACCCTTCAAAGGTTACCTAGAACACAAGAGTACATAAGTACGTGTACACAGAATCATATTGAAACCCTAAGTGCTTTACAAACCAAAGAACTCAAAGTTTTAGAAGACAATACACATTTGACCCAGTTGACCCGTTTGACCCGTTGGTGACATTATAGGTGAAATTCCATTCAAACAAGCATAACAGCCTATCACACATGATTAACATATAAATTGATTACATATAACACTTCATTAACCACATGTACTAATTAGATCATCATATAGCCAGATATCATACAAGTCATGTGAATCTCAAACTATTATCATGCTCATAACATCTATAACACAAATAATACACCATACAAGGATCAAATCACGCATCACATGCCATGTGAAGCCACTCACAACTTCACACCCTAAACCCTGCCAATCCTACTAAGTAGGGGCCTCAAATTCGCACGCGTGTATGATGACCATCACACATGAATTACCATAATCCAAATCATTCCCAAAACATTCATTCATGATTAACCATCAATCAATCAAAATCCTAACATGCTCCTATGATTTATAAACATGAACATCCACAAATAGGCCACAACAGATAATTACCCAAACCAACATCCATTGAATCCACCCAATACGTTCTATCACCTTAGGACTCATCTATGAACTTACTAGCATGATCCAAATGCTCCTAACATACCCAAATCATCATATTTAAGAGATTTCACAATTAAAGTTTCCCTTTTGGGAAAGTTCATCCCAAATCCATCAAACACCTAAAACATTCATGAATCCATCAATCACTTACTAATTCAAGTTCATAACAACATCTAACATGATCAAAACACCAAACCATCATGATTCATCACATTCAACATCAAAAAGTTACTATCTTAAGCAATGTAAGAACTACAACGTGCATTCTCGATTTCCCAATGTTCATATCAACAATCTAGCATCTAATTATCATTATAAACACATCCATAACACCAATTCATGATCAAATCATTGTTTCATGCAAAATAAAGTTACTATTCTTAGTAACCTATGAACCATGAATCAAAATCAAAGCTTTCTTGCAAAATCGACATTAACTAATGTGCATACAACCTAACTAGCATCATTACAACATCAAACAACCAACATTCAACATCCAATTTGATCAAAATTAGATCAAACTTTCAGCTAAGGGTTCATCACCCGAAAGAACAACCAAAAATCCAATCTTTAAGCATACTTAACGTTAAATAACATGTAATCTATCTTGTAAACACATTAACATCAACAACTAAGCATTAATCGACCATTAATTGAAGATTTCGAACCACAAACCCTCTGCTAACTACAAAACACATGAAGAAACATGAAATTACCCTCTAAATCGCGAAAAGGAACAAGCTTTGATGCTTCTAGTGTCTTCTAACCCTTGAAATTGATCCAATCCGAGGCTTATTCACTTGTTCTTGGTCGAATTCGCAAGGGTGAGGGTGAGATGAAGCAAGTCGCGGCCGAATGGGTGTTCTAGGGTTTGGTTTTTGTGTTTTAATCAATTAAGTTTTGCATAGTTACCTTTTAACCCTTGCACTTTGTATTTTATAAAGATTAAGCTTTTAACACCCTTTTTAGATGTTTTAACTAAAATAATAAACATATGAGCTAATAATAACAATTATATTCTTTATCTTTACTAGTCACACAATACACGAATTAAATACACACGTTTCCACGTTATGCGATAAAATTTACAATAAACATTTAAATCACATCATCACAACTAATAATCAACATAGTAATTATTTGTTTCACATTATTAATCATTATTAAGTCACCAACGTTCAACGACAACTAGTGTGTGCTCCCGACACGTGTATGCAAGACTTAACGGAACTAACGGAGTTTGGTAACGGAAAATTACCATATGTCACATTATCCCCATGTTGAAAGAATTTTCGTCCCGAAAATTGCGTTACATGGTGAGTGTTCCATCACTGGTCTACTGCATTGGCACAAGGAAAACGAAATCGTGTGAGTTTTGGATGAGTTGTCACATCATCCCCATGTTGAAAGAAATTTCGTCCCGAAATTTAATCAATACCTTCGCCGGCTGGCATCATCCTTTCGAATAGCTGAGGGTACTTAAGCTTCATTTGGTCTTCACGTTCCCACGTGAATTCTGGTCCACGTCTCGAGTTCCAACGAACTTTGACAATGGGTATCTTGCTTTGCTTAAGCGTTTTCACCTCTCGATCCATCACTTCGACAGGTTCCTCAATGAAACGTAATTGTTCGTCTACTTGAACTTCTTCCAGCGGTACGACCATAGTTTTATCCGTTAGGCACTTCTTCAGATTTGAAACATGGAATACATCATGGATTCCACTTAGCGAATCAGGTAAGGCTAATCGATATGCTACTGGACCTATTCTTTCCAAGATCTCAAATGGTCCAACATATCTTGGATTTAGCTTTCCTCGCTTACCAAACCGAACTACGCCTTTCCATGGTGAGACCTTTAATAAAACCTTGTCACCAATCTGAAACTCTAAGGGTTTTCGTCGCTTGTCAGCATAGCTTTTTTGTCTGTCTCGCGCTGCGGCCATGCGGTTTCTTATCTGGACAATCTTCTCAGTTGTCTCGTGTACTAACTCAGGACCCGTTAATTGACTATCACCAATTTCAGCCCAGTAAACTGGTGATCTACACTTTCTCCCATATAAAGCTTCAAAAGGTGTCGCCTTTATGCTAGTGTGATAGCTGTTGATGTAAGAAAATTCCACCAATGGTAGGTGAACTTCCCAGTTATTCCTGAAGTCAATCACACAAGCACGTAACATGTCCTCCAAAGTCTGTATAGTATGCTCACTTTGATCATCAGTCTGTGGATGATATGTAGTACTCATATCCAATCACGTACCTAAAGCTTTCTACAACGACTGCCAGAAGTGTGATGTGAAACGAGAATCGCGGTCAGAAATAATTGAGATCGGTACTCCATGCCTCGAAACGATCTCCTTCAAATAGAGTCAAGTTAATTTCTCCATCTTGTCTGTTTCCTTTATCGCTAGGAAATGAGCAGACTTTGTTAATCTATCCATGATAACCCAT